>JAIUCT010000089.1:560653-641251 GCA_021307375.1 Tetraneura akinire
AAAATATTAATGAAATGATTATTATGCAGTTAAATAGAAATATACAATTGTTATTATTATTAATATGTATGTGCTATATAAAAAAATATTAATTTATTATTATATTAGCAACTAAATAGGGTATTTTAAAATTACTTCAATGTAGTTGATGGCATTGGTATCTATTTCTTTTTCTTGTACTAAGGATTCTCCTATTTCACGTAAACATTGACCAACACTAACTGACATTATTTTTGAGCCCTTATCTACTCTAGTCAGTAACTTATACATACGTCCTAAATCGTCCATTTTATTATTTTTTAACAAGTGTAAAATACCAGAATTTTCCATCTAAATATATTAAAAATAATATAAATTAGTTAAAAAATTATAAATTATTATATACTAACCAAAACAATTGACTTCAAATGTTTTTTTATAAGTTCTTCTTCAACAACTTTAACTATTCGGCTTTCAGTTGATTCATGAAGATAACATTTTGTTCGATTTGATTCTTCCATTATTCTAGATTCAACATTTCCAATATAAAGACATGCATCATTTACTTCTAAAAGTTTTTGGCTTTTTATCTGTAAATAAATAATATTATAACATTATAAGTATCTTAAACAATTTTAATATAATATACAATGTCAATAATATTAATACTAATCGTACCTTATAAAATTCAACTGATTGTTCTAAAAATGAGCTTTTAAAAACTTCTTCATAAACCAAACTACTGTCCATATCAAGTATTATTAACATTTTGCAAGTATTTTTAATAGATATTTGATCAACTACTTCTCCGTTTCTTTCTAAATTAATTAAATTTAATAAAGTCATACGTAGATGGTCACGGATATCATCATAATGGACAATCTAATTTAACAGTTATTCACAAATAGGTATTCAATATAAAATAAATTAAAGGAAAATCATAGTGTTAAATTTTAATTAGAATTTAAATGAAATGATAAATTATTGCATTTGAAAAATGATTTTGAACGAAGTTCAGTCACATAATGTAGGTATTGATTAAAATATTGACATTTTTTTATTAAATATTTAAAACGCAAAATTTTATCACATAAGTAGGGTCCAAGTACACATGTAGTAATAAATGAACAACACCCTATAAAATTTTCAAGTCTCTAAGTTCAATATAAATACTCATAAAATACCTTGTCACCTAAATGCTCATATCATAAAAATTTTTGTAAATTTTATTTATTGTAAAATGTTGAAATATAATTATATATATATATATATATATAATTTTATTATTAATACAATAAAATTGCATTACCTCAATACAATTAATAAATTACAATATTACATGTTACTAGAATTCTTCTTTGAAATATGTATATTAAATTAGAGTAACTCTGACAAAAGATTTTTTATATATTTTGGTGAATATTTTTTTATATGTGTAAAAATAAAAAATATTAATTTTTATAGATATTTTCAATAAACATAAAATAAATTACTAATATTTATAAATTTATATTATAATACTATACCTAATGTAAAAGTAAATGATGTCACATAATTTTTAAACATTTTAATTAATTTAATATATTTTTTGGAGAGAAAAATATGAAGATATCCAAGTATAATATAAGAAAATATAGAAACTGTCATTTACATAACAAAACATATGGAATAATGATTACAAATATGATTCAGTAAAAAAATATTTATTACAGGAATTTTAGGGGGTGTTTCATCTGGATCACACATGACATAAATACGCCATTTAGATGCTATGAAATTGTACGATTAAAATTATTTAATTACATAATTACACGAATAAGAAAATATCTAGTTATAACAAAATTATATTAGGTAGTTAATTATGACTATTGACTTATTTTTGAAAGAGTTAAATCTTCTATATCTTAAATTCTTTATAAGTAATATTAATATTGTTACTTTTCTATGTATTCAAATTAGTATAAAAGTATACATTTTCTTTGGTTTAAATGTAAAGGGCAACGATAAAAATAATGCAAGTAGCTTTTTCATTATAATAGGCTTGAAATCTTAAACATTGTCATGCTAGTATGCGATTAAATACAATATTAACAATATTAAGCGTATTTTGGCGAGTTAATTTTTGCTAAGTAGTTTTATTTTCTCGGTTGTTAATTGGCTCAAAAGAGAAAAAATGTTTATTATGAATTGATAGGTAAGTAATAACGTTTGAAAAATATAATTGATTTTTTTTTCCCATTAATATGTAATTTTTACAATTTATAAAAGTAATTATTATAAACTAAGTACCTATATAGTAATTTTAAATATTTTAAAAATTAAAAATTTTAAACATGTTTATGTTTACATAATTGACTTGATGTACCTATCACACATATCCGATAAGGATTCATTCTAATTTGTATACAATCCGATATTTCGATTATAGTAACAACTAACATTCAGTAGTTCAGTACATTCTTTGTAATTGTAAAAAACAGAAGTATTGTAAATATTTTTTGGTTTAGTTGTTTAAGAGTTTGTTTAATAATATAAAGCCTTTTATCTGAGTGGACACGGATCGGGTAGGTGTGAAAAAATGTTTTTTTTTTTTTTTTTTAAACTGGCAACCAGATTAAACAATTGTTTTAACAACAATTGACAATTAACAATTTTATTAAAATGCATTGCTTACTCGTTAACAGGTTACCGACTAATAATTAACTCGCCAAAACAAGTTTGATAAATGAAGTAGCAAAAACAAAGACAGTATTGTTTGTGTACTAGCAAAATACTTACAACTCAAAGTTGAAAATTAATTGATCATTCAATAAGAAACATAACAAACAACAAATACAAAACTAAAATAATAATTTCTGCGCTTTATTCAATAAGTGAAATACAAATACTAACACGAACAAGAAACGGTGATTCTTATATTATATGACAAAACAATAACAATTAACAATGACTTGTACAAAGTACAATACATTGATAAACGAAAAATACAATATGGTACTGGTCACGGATTGATTGGTGGGTATGTGGGGGGTAGGGTCAGTAAAAGTAACAGTGCTCCTTTGATCTATCGCCATCTGTGAGAAGAGATGAATACTAGTACAAGATGGCACGAAATTTAAATTGTTTGAAAAACAAATAAAATATTTATTAATAATAATAATAATAATAAATTTATTTATTATTATTATTATTATTATTATTATTATTATTATTATTATAAATTTAATTATTTATTTATTATTTATTAACATTAGTTGTATAACAAATAATTATGGTTAATAATTGTACTGTTTTGAGCTGTGAAGCCGAAAACGAGGACAGAAGTACTCAATATTTCAAGCCCCTAATGACTTCGAGTTATTAAAAGTGTGGTGTACAATTATATCTAAGGTTAATGGGAAACACACAATAGTAAAATTGTTTTACAAACTTCATTTCACTAATAATGATTTAATAAGAAATTATTCAAATTTTTTAAATGATAATTTCACACAAGAAAAGTACTTCAAATAAAAAACAACTTATTTTTTCTTGTGCTGAACATAAAACACAAGTTATTGTCGTTTTAATATTATACTACATAAGAATGAGAATGCGACAAGCCGACAATACACTGTATTTAAAAACAGGGAACAAAATAAAAAAAACATCCAATTAAGAATTTATCTAAATTAGTAAACACATTAATTTTAATAATTTACAACTGTTCTGTTTATATAAAGACTACTAAAGTAATATTATTATTAATAAATTGTATATAACTAAGATGATTTAATATTATTAATTATTATATAAATTATTAAATGTTTTAATTTCTTTATTTTATTTGTTATTATAATAATATTATAGAAAAATAGAATTATAATAAGTAGGGCCCGGATTTATATGCAACAAAAATCTATAAAATATGCAGTTGCATATCATAAATATGCAAAAAATATGCAAAATAATTTTTTTTTATAAATTAACAAACTATAAGGTTTTGAGTAAAAAATTTACACAATCTAAATATATTGTGTAGAAAAATTTGCTAAAATTTATTTTAAAAACCACATACATGTAGGTACACACAATGTAAAATTGTAAACACTTACATTGTGTTAGTATAAAAGTATTATAAATTAATTAGGTAAAGTATTATATAAAATTATTATTTTAAAATTCAGAATAAATTATTTAAACGAGTACCAGCACGTTTGGGTATTCATTTATACATACCGAGAAGCATACTTTAGGCATTATATAAAAATAAAAGGCGCAAGTTGGATTTTTAAGCTCTGTACCTAAATACTGTACACTACAACTACACACAATAAATGGACAGACCAAACTAAAACTAAATTAAATTTTGTGTTCGAAATTTCGAATACGTATATTGTAGAGTATACATTTATAAATTTACTACAGAAAAATCCAATATTTGTCGATAACTTATCGATGTACATTATAATGGATTACTTACGATCGACAGTAGATATTTTTACAGACGTAAAATCTACGAATTGTAGAATATGCAGGATTCGGTGGATTCGACAAAATATCGATTTTCATCGATATTTAAAAAGCTGCACGAAAACGGCCACAGGTCCCTGGAGGGTAGTTTAGGTTACTACCAAAACGATATAAAAATTTCAAGTATAAAGGTTGATGCGTTAATCGAGAAATTCAAAAAAAAAAAAATTATCGACAATTGCGTGTTTAAAAAAAAAAAACAACTTTTTTAATAACGGACTGATCTTTTTGAAACTTTGAAGGACCCTTGTCCTCGTCGAACAAATGAGTTAACACCGCGATAATTCGAATAACACCGGGGTAGAGTATTGTAGCCGAAAACTAATTTCAACTTTTCAAAGTCGATTTAACCGCAGAACCGTTGAAGTTAGAGACTTTTACCAAAGAACTGAAACTCATTTATTAAACGATGACAAGGGTTGTTCAAAGTTTCAAAAACATCGGTCCGTTATTAAAAAAGTTTTCTTTTTTTTTAAACACGTACCACGTAATACAATTACGTGTTTAAAAAAAAAAAATTTAAATGAACTGATATCTTTTTGAAACTTTCTGGAAACCTTGTCCTCGGCGATAAAATGAGTTTTGCTTCTATGGTCAAAGTCTCTAACTTCAACGGTTCTGCGGTTAAATCGACTTTGAAAAGTTGAAATTAGTTTTCGGCTAAAACTCGCAGGTCCTCTCGGCATACGATACTCTACTCAGGTATTTCGAATATCGCGGTGTTCGATTCCAATTATTTCTAATCCGAATAACTCGATAACCGTTATACTTAGAGACTTTTACCAAAGAACTGAAACTCATTTTTTCGACGAGGACAAGTGTTGTACAAAGTTTCAAAAACATCGGTCTGTTATTAAAAAAGTTATTTTTTTTTTAAACAAGTAATACGATTGCGTGTTTTTTTTTTTTAAAAAAAAAAAGTAATACGAAAAATTGCTTAACCTAACCAATTAGTATGGGTCTGGTGAAAGCACAAATGACACTCAACATGAAGTGGACATGTAACCTAAGCAAGACATGCTAGTACTAATGTGTGTATTAGTGTATTAATTATTAAAGTTTACGCAATACATTTTTGAACGGGAATATAAGATTTTACAACTTTTGGTTTGAAAATTCTATCGTACAATCGACAAGCTCATGTGCCAGGCCCGGATTAAGGTCATTGGTGCCCATAGGCTATAAAAATTAGACGCCCCTATATTTTAATATATAGAACTTTTAAGGGGATTCGAAGCATCGATTTTCTTTCTCTGTCTAACACACATAGACGATTGGGATTTAGACCTTTAGACGTTTGCTACTTCCAACGTTATAATCGATCTAGTTATGTGATTAGAAAGTCTACTTTAGATCGACTTTCCCACTTTTTTGAAATTTTCTTCTCAATGTTAAAACAAATTTTATTTGAAAATTTATAAATATTCAATTTTTGAAGAATTTAGGACAAAAAAATGAAAAAAGTGGGAAATAGTCATTTTATAAATAAATTAGATTGTGTTTTGAATTTTTATTTTTACAGGCAATAAACAAATCAATAAAAAAATAAACATAGAACATATACGACTCATAGAGACAGAATAAAGATAAAGCATGAACTATAATCAAATTATTTTTGAATCAATTTATTCATGTTGTATTTTCTTCTAACTGGCGACACTGATGTCTAACCATAGATTCAAATAATATATTCACTATTCTCAGTATTCAGTTTTTAATTATCATACTAATTAACATTTTATGTCTTCACAATATTTCATTATTTTATAGAAATTAGTCGTTTTATGCAAGATGGTATAGTGGTATCTACCAATTACCATCATCTATATAGTTCTATCATTATCATAACAGCAGTTACTCTAGATGAATAACGTAAGTTAATTTTTAATTTTAATAAATTAATATTAGTATAACCTACATTTATAATTTGCATGTTAGAAGTTATCGGTTTAATATTATACTCTTAATATATATATATATATATTGAGAAAAAGTTATAAGAAGTAACTAATGGATAAGAACACAAAATTAGAATTATTAAAGAAAAAAAAAGCAGAAGAACGACGAAAAAAGAATTTGGGAGAGTTAAAAAAAACAACAAAAGAATTGGCAAAAAAATTTTCAAAACCAAAAAAAAAAGAGCCGGAGGTATTTATCTGATGTAAAATTTTATTCTTAGGTTATATTTAAAATCTATAGGTATTATTTATTTATTAATGAAAATATAATAATATATTTATAAATATATATATGAATGTATGATTTATGTAAAAAATTAAAAATATTAATTGTGTATAATGTATTACGAAGTTTCATAGTTTAAATTTAAAATAATAACAGATGAATAAAATATATATAGGTACCTAGGTATATAAATTATTTTGTTTTTATTATTGTATACCTACGTCATCACATAAATTTTATAAGATTACTGCTAATCATATAAATATAAGAATAATACATAGATGTATTGTTTGACCTTAATTTATTATCATTAATATTAAAATTAAATATTTATATTAATTTTTAAAAATAAAATATTTTATCGTTTCCATAAAAAAAAATATACATATTTATGAATTTAGCTTAAATAAACATTTTAAAAATGTAATTTTTTAAATACCTACTTATAATCAGTAATCCACTTTCCTCACAAATTCAACATCACTATTCTTCTTTTAATAATTGTTGTGCTTGTGTGGGAATAAAATTAACGCTCATTTTTCCTATATATGAAAACTTAATTTTGCTTTATATCTAGGTACTATACATTTTCTTATAGTTACTATTCATTTTCAATTCATATTTGAATAGTTGTTATAAGATAAAGTGGGATTTATTATGTTATTATTATACAGGGTCTGCCACGAGAAACAAATGGTTTTGAACTAATCATAACTTTTAAAGTACCTATTAGATTCAAATAAACTTTATTTATACCTGCTTACAACATAATATTAAATTGACAAATCACAAATACAAATTAAATAGATAGAAGTTAATTTCATTTATTATGATTATGTCCCCGTAAAACAAATCACACATTGATCACTTCATATTGGCCAGTCCGTAATTTCAGGGAATGCATTATTGAAAATAGTAAACGTTTCGGTGATATAAGTTTATCTAGACATTGTATAAAAAAATTATATAGGTATATTATATTCACGGAAATCACGATGACAAAATTTTTTTAAATATTTTAGGGTAACACAATAATGAACTTTAAAAAGACGAGCTATATACACATTTATGTCTACGTTAATGCTAAGACTGAACGTGCTTAGAACCGTTTTTTTCGAATACAATGATTTATAATTGCATTCAAATCTTAAATAAAATACAACACTACTTTTTCCACAGCTATATCCTTTTCACACCAGTATCAGCTCGGCTTTTTTTCTAAAAGAAATTTCCTAATTTTTAATGTAAGCTTTATTTTGTTATAAATACATTTTTTTTAATAAAATTCTTTATAAGTTTTAATTATTTAAACATTAATTATTTTATTTCGCAGACTGAAACTATTTTTGATACCATGAGACCTTTAAATTATAATATTATAATTTATAATATTTTGATAAAATTGTACCTAAGTATATGTATAATTGTACCTATTCGGAGAAAGTGGCATCATTTTTATTGCCACGTAAATTAAAATAAATGGTGGCATTCGATTATTAGTGGAAAGAATAATTTCCATATGGAATTTATTTTATTTAATGTTTGTTTTCTTAGTCGAAACGAACATTGCATTTTGTTTAAAATTATACTTATCCCAGAAACTTCTCCATAAGATTTCTTCACCAGAAAGTCATAACATACACGATATACAATATACAAATAATCTTAATCTATTATATATATATTTTTAGATTCTGAGCGAAATGAAGAATGTATTGGTTTTACAATGATGTGTGTCTTTCTTTTTTTTAAGTATGAAGACACTTTTACTACCCGAAATAATGCTCCGATGATCACGAATAGCATGTTTCCGGTAGGAAAGTTGATACTTTATTTAGTTCATTTTTCGAATTTCTCAAAATTACCCTAAACGGTAGAAAAAACGACGAAAAAATCATTAAAACTGAAATTTTGACAAATTTCATTTCAATATTTCACGATAACTCTAAAATTTTGAAGTTAGAGACTTGAAAATGTTATTGGGTATTCAGTATTCACATAAGTAGGTATTATATATATGTGGTAAAATTTTGGAACCGTTACGTTAATTTTTCTACAAATTATATTAATTTGAATATTTCATTATACTTCCTCTTGTATATTAATTCGTATTCTATTTTCAATAGTCACTTCACACATACCGATATAATATTTTAGTTTATTTTTTATATTCTGTCCATTCTTCTTCACTAACCAATGTTCTTTTCAAGGTTATTATTATTTTCATATCTTCAATTGGTTATATTTAAATTCTAAGTATTTACCTATATTTAAATGTTAATTAATATTATTTAAATTTCTAGCTTACCTATGTTCAAGAAATATGTGACATTGATATAAACCTACCTTTACGATTAAAACCCAGTCAGCCAGAAGTATAATTAATTGCATTAATTATTTCATTATAATTTTAATCGACATATTTATTATAATTTTAGGTAGACTTAACGTGGTCACCACCACCAACGATAATTAAAAGTATTAAAAAAAAACCAAAAAGAACAATAAATGCACAGAATAAATTACTACTGAATACTACATTTGATGCTGGCTCGTGCTCAAGTATTGCAACAGATGTAATTATTTTTATTACATTTTATTTATATTATATATATTATTATTATATAATAAATACAAAACTAAAATTTTCAGTATTTTCACCGTGCAAACGCAATTCAAAAAACAAAAATAGTAGAAAAAGGTTTGTTGTTTATTTTATGTTTAATCAAAATTTATTAATTTTAAATATAAATTATATATTTATATATAATTTTGAAGAAATTAAATTACCTACTTGATGTTACCAAACCTGAATATGTTTTTCTATATTATTTTTTTAACATTTATTATTTTAATTTACCTAACCTTTTGATGTTAACTTATATTTAAATAAAAAATAATTTTAAAAATGTATTTACGAATTACGAGTACTTATACTATGTAAAATAATGAATAAAAATATATAAAATAAAATAATAAATAATAAAAAAATAATGTAAATAATAAATAAATTATGTATAAATTATGAAATAAATTTTTAACAATTGATTTCATTTTTATTAGATCGTGTCAATTTTACTTGTGCAAATATAGATACAAAACATTTGAAAGAAGTTAAAGATGTTGAAGTACAAACAAACGCCAATTTATCTTTACAGTCTACTGCTAATAAAAAAATTCAAACTTCTAAATTATTGTTAGTATTGAGTTTATTTTATAATGGAAACATATTATTATTTATTGTTGTGATAAATACTATAAATACCTACTAAAAAACTATAACTTTAAAATAATACAAGTTAAAAAATCAAAATATTAATGTCTATTAGGTTATTTAAATAATTTTTCTATTTAGATATTGTTATTTTTTTTATAATTATTTAATTTAAAAAATTTTAATTAGGTACATTAATACAATAAAATTATCTATATCTATATATATATATATATATATTATATTTATTATTTAATAATTATTTTATTAGCCATCATCAAAAGAAAAATGTTCAAGAATCCACTACGTGCAAAGGATATATAAACATAATATACGAAGACAAGGAAACAGATGAAAGTGTTTCAGATATAGAACAAAATTCGGCTACTAGCAATTATACTAGTTCATTATTTGAAGTAAGCAATGTCAAATAATAAAAACATATTGATTTATAATTAAGAATGATGGTTAATTCTATCATGTAGCCATTTGTGTGAAATTAAAAGTTTACGTTCTTTTCGTAAAAATGATATATGTATAATATTATTTACTCACATTACCAGTTGATTTTAACAATTTTATTCTAGTTAAATAATTAAATATTTGAAGTTGTCTTAAAAATCATATTTTTATATTATATATATAATCAATATATGTCAGTCTCTATATATATAATTAGGGTAGGTAATTCATAAAAACTTTACTGTAGTGATGTTTTAATTTTTATGATAAACATACAATTTTTTTTACCTACATATTTTGTCTATTTTTATAAACTTTTATTCTATTTTTATTTAAAAATAATATATATTATAATATGAGTTAATAACTTAATTTACTATTATTTTAATTAATTCATATATTCATGACACCGTCGTGTATTTATTCCGAAGAATGAAGGATAAATAATTATTAACTCAGTGTTTATATTTTCGAGCAAAAGATAGTTTTTATTTAAAAAAAAAAAAAAAAAATGATAAATAATATACATATAATTATATACCTTGATATTTTATGAGTAATTGAAGTTCCTGATGTTTCGGATACTAAATCACATATATAATCTTCAAGACAGCACAGTAAAATAGCACATAAAATAAATATGTCACAACTTATGTTCTTCTCTTATAATTTCCTGGGTGTTTTGGCTGCTTTGCACCGTCTACAGAGAACCGAAAAAGTCTCTTTCTTGATCCTTATTCTTCGTCTCTATTTAAAGAAGTTCTTTTGCTTCATTATTGATATTGCGCCATTCTACTCACTGCCATGTTTACATATGTGTGAGGTGTGACTCAGTTAACAATATTATTTCAGACAAAAAAATCAGGAAATAAGCTAAATTTACATTTATTATTTATACTTATAATACACCCAGGTATTGAAGTTCGGCATAACAACATTTATAAAATGGAGTTTTTCATTGTAATTTGTTTAAGAATTAATATACATTTTTAAAGTAATTTATTACAATTATTTTAATTTTAATTTTATAAGAAGAGTTCTTGTGGATATTTTATATACCTACTACTAAACGTTTAGTACTGAAGATGACAACGTTGTTGTTGAAATACATATTTACTGAAATAATAAAGTAAAAATTTTTGTGGACTTGGGTTTTTTATTTATTAGTATTTTCATTTTACTTGATGATTCACTTTGTTAACAATAAAAAGATAAATTTAAACAATTAGTTTTAACTCTCTCATGTTACATTAGGAAGGTAACTCTATTTTATCTATAACTATATTGTATTAATGTACATCTTGAAATTTTTACCTGTTTAAGCATTAATAATTATAATAAAATATTTATTTTATACTTTAGAAAAAAGAAAAGTCTAGGATTGAAGAAATCAGGAATTTAGAGCGTGATAAAATGTTAGTATGTATTGATTATTATATAAATATAATATAATATTATTAATATGTAATTTGATGATTAATTTTTAATTTTCTATAGGGTAGATATTTTAGAAATAAAAAATAAAAAAAAAAAGGAAAAAATCATTGATTTAACTAAACAATTAGAAGAAATGAAATCAAAATTAAATGTATCATTGCTGGTTAGTTTAAAATAATATATAATATAATTTTAAATCAATAATTATATTAAATTATTTTTTAACTTTAGGAAAAAGAAGAGTTTAAGAATGAAATCAAAAAATTAAAAGATGAATTGGCATTAAAAGAGATTAGGAATATAGAACTTGATAAAATGTAATTATAGATTGTTTGTATACATTAAATAACATATAACATATACAACTTGCATCATAATTCTTAATAGGTTAAATATTTCAAAAATTAAAAATAAAAAAAATAAGGAAAAAATCATTGATTTGACTAAAGCTAAACAAAATTATGATATGAAATTAAACAATGAATCTTCTTTGTCGGTTAGTTTAAAAAATATATAATATATAATATAATTAAAAATATTTTTTTAAAATTTTTATAGTATACAGAACAAAGGAATTTGGTTAAAGATAATAAGGAGTTACATGAATATGTAAAAATATTGAAACAACGTGTTGAAGAATTACTAAAAAGAAATCATAAAGCTAATGATATAAAGAAAAAATACAGTTTAAATTGTTCTACTACTGGTACCATTACTGATGATTCATCCATGACATTTGGATCAGATAACGATTCTGACAACGATGTTATAAAAGAAGCACGTACAAAACTAAATGCATTAGAAATATTAACAAAACTTCCTGAACACTCAACTCAAAGAAAAAAAATGTAAATTATTATAATAATTTCATTACATAACTAAAACTAATAATATTAACTTTAATTTTTTAATTATTATTTGTATATTTATTTTAAAATCAACAATTACTTTAATTTATTTTAACAACGATTATTTATATAAATTTATGATTAAAAATGAAATTATGTAAAATTAATATTAATAATCTTTTGACGATTTTAGTAAACACCTACTTCTTTTACTAAGAAATCAAAACATCATACATTATATGGCATATTCGTTACTATAAGCTGAGAGCTGAAGCACTAGAGATTTAAGTCGAGGGCTATGATTTCTATTTTATAATGATTAGAAAAAGGTGATAAAATAAAATAATAAGGAAGAGATATAGGTGTAAAGAGGATAGTATTGAATTTTGATGAACAATGATAAATTATTACTAGAGGTCGGTGTATATTTTTTAAAAATTCTAAAAATATTATGTTATTATGTCATTTAAAATAAACAATATATTCTCTTAATATTCTTTTATAATATTAAATTTATGATGGTTAATGTATTATGTCTTTAAAAATTCAATGCATACCTTAATAAAACAAATTATATTTTATATTCATATGTAGGCAAGTATAATAATTAAGAAATTAATTTTTTTTTTTTTTTTTTTGTATACTTTATTATTTATTTAGAAGTATAAGTTAATACTAGAAACTAGGGTATTAAAATTATAATACTTAAATAATTAAAAAATGTTATTTTGGCTTTATATATATATATATATATTTACAATAACAATTAACTAAAATGATTTGTTCTATATGTTCTGATGTCATTTTTGTATGCCTGTTTGTTATGTTTTTGTAAATGCTAAATGACCGTTCAAGGTATCAAGGTTCAACATCAACTTATGTCACTTGAGAATATTGCATATCGGCCACTAGAGAAGGTGGATAATTTTCTAGAAGTTGTACATCATTATTCCCACAAAGAACTTTACCAAAACTTTTCAAAATTTTGCACCCTTGGTTTTTTTGTTGTAGTTGCAATATTTTTGTTTTCACTATTTCTCCCTTTTCTCCTGGTATTAACTGTATTTTAAAAAAAGCATTTATTGTATCAACCAATGGTATATGCAATGGCATATTGCATATTTGACTTTTCAAAAATTTTAATTGTTGTAACATTATCGTGAAAATGAGTTTTAATAAACGTTAATTTATTTTTTATTCACTGTAGTTGCAACATATTTTTACACTTTTAAATACTAGCAAACGACTTTTATTCCCATAATTTGTCTATAACATTTTTCAAACCATCAAAATTATCACAATTAAATACATCCGCCTCCAACCAGGGGGCCTATTCTTAAAATCGTACGAACGGGATCCGTATTATAACTATTCACACGATTAGTTTCCGTAATGACGGTAAATGTGACGTGTTATTGCTAACTTATCTTTGCGTATGAACTTTGACGTATAAATTTAATGAATCCTAATAAAAACTTAGACGACGCAAGTCACAAATCAATTATTAATTATAAATAAGACGTAAAACTTTATTGGACCAACTCGAGGACTTAAAGCGTTAAAGCTCCAACAAATTTCATAATTAATTAACCAAAATATGTTTAAATGTTTTTGAAGAATAGTTTAATAAAATTGTAAAAGAAGAGAATCACAGTACGGATTACAGTACAGAGAGTTATAGTACAAATAATTATCTTTCGATTAATACCATACTTTTGAAAAATCCAAGAGGGTGTTCACGGTCAACTTTGCACTCGAAGTTCGAGTATTGTAAATTTTTATAGTACTTCGTGTTATAATGTATTAAATGAATATGTAGATTTATATATTATAATAATAATTAACGATTGATTAAACTGTCATTTTATTACAAAATTATACATACCTATATAACTAATAGTTACATCACAATTTTAGTTTATAAATAATATATAAAATTATAATTTCATTTTAATGTTTTCCTTCTGGTTTTGGCAGTTTATTGTTCACCTATGGACAATAAATATAATGTTAAATTTAGTGCCTTATAATTTTAAGAGTATGCAATATAATGTACATATTATGGTAACCTCCAAATCGGCTATACTGCGGCCGACGAGAGAGCACTATTCCTTCGCGCATCCAAATGATCGACGGTGATGGCAGGTGGGTCGGCGGCGGCGGCCAGTAGTTTGTGAGGTTTAGTGGTGGGAGTGCGCGAGAACGGACGAGTTTTGGTCGCCGCCCAAAAGTGCTCTCTCGTCGGCCGCAGTATAGTGTTAATAAAGGAGTTACAGTCACACGCATACCGCACTACCGATTTCCATATCATTATTTTAGCGATTCGCAATTTTTCATTGAAATTTAATAGGAACGATCAATTTAGTTTTACACATTGTATGAGATAAATGCTATAAACACGTCAATCATAATGTCTTCTCCGACACAGAATCTCAACGGTAGGTACATTTTGTTATTGTTACATTTTAATTTAATCGATTAAATTTTACTATTAAATTTCATTAATTTTCTTTTGTTCAGGTGTTATCGAAGATTTAGAATTGAGGAATCAAGTGTTATTGAAGAAAGATGCTATACCAACACCACTGACAATATCTCATTCAACTACCCTGGTATTGATATATTTTAGATTCTGAGCGAAGCGAAGAATGTATTGGTTTTACAATGATGTGTGATTTTTTTTTTTTTTTATTCTGAAGACACTTTTACTACCCGAAATAATGCTCCGATTATTACGAATAGGGTATGTTTCCGGTAGCAAAGTGGATCTAGTTGGTACTTTATTTAGGTCATTTTTAGAATTTCTCAAAATTGACCCTAAGCGGTAGAAAAAACTTCGAAAAAATGACGAAAAATGAAATTTTGACAAATTCAATTTCTATATTTCACGATAACTCAGGCAATTTTTAAGATAGCGACCTGAAATTTTTTTTGGGTGTTCACATAGCTATTATATATATGTGGTAAAATTTTGAAACCGTTTTTAAATTTTTTTTACTAAATATAGGACTTCGAATATTTCGTAAATTTCTCGTTTTTACGTATATAATGTTTGATAAAATTGTCAATTTTTGGTATTAAGGTCTGAAAATTTTACTGAAGTATACTTACATATTAATTAACATCATACTAAAATATTAGAAAAATCCCTAATCTCAATTTTTTTTTTATAGCTGTTTTAAGTTGATATTTTTAGTCCAAACGAAAATTATAATCTGACTGAACTTCGCTCAGAATCGTTTTTTCGAATGCAATGGTTTATCATTGCATTAAAATTATAATTAAAATTAAACGCTATGGTTCGCACACCTGTATCCTGTGCGGCAGGAGTATCAGCTCATCTTTTTTAATAATTTATATTTACCAATATTATAATCAATTGTTAAATTATCCATCAAAAGACATATTTTATTAGGTAATTTTAATTTTATAACTTCACATTCAATGTTAACTTATTCCATTTCAGAGAACATATTCTGGCAGACAAGCTCAAGTATCAAAAGCAATTGGATCCTTTATCGCTACGAATTCAAGATTTGGTAATTCTATTCTACCTGTATTACCACGTATTAAAAAATAAAATGAACATGGCTATTATGAAATTAAAAAAATTACTACATTAACTTGAAAATATTGAAACATTTGAATATCCAAATTTTGAGCTAGAACAATATACCACATCATCACATATTGCTTCGCGTATTCTTCATACAGCTCAATTTGTATATGGTGATATTACATGGGTAAATGTGTAGCTGATTTAGGATGTTCAAGAGTATTATGTATTATTGTTTACACTGCTGTATTAGATATGTTACCAACAAAGTATTGAATCTAGGCATTCTATAGAAATCCTAGATATTCTATAGAATGCCTAGTACTATTAGGCAATGTATGCAATTGTATTGTTATTTTATATTATGCCTAGGCAATCTATACGATTCCTAGGTATTCTATAGAATGCCAATGCTATATTAGGTAAAGTATGAAATATTGAATATTGTTTAATCAAAATACATTTATAGATACACTTTATGTATTTCTAATTAATATAAGTACTGTTTATAATATAAATCTTATTTTTTTTTTATTTATAACAGCATCTTACCATTCTGAGTTCTGACCACCTTTAATCAGTGAAATTTCATTTAATATTTCATTGTATTTATCACT
Source organism: Tetraneura akinire (assembly GCA_021307375.1). Classification (NCBI taxonomy): domain Eukaryota; kingdom Metazoa; phylum Arthropoda; class Insecta; order Hemiptera; family Aphididae; genus Tetraneura; species Tetraneura akinire. The sequence continues at coordinate 577,463 of JAIUCT010000089.1, forward strand.
AGTTAAAGAAACTGAATTTTTGATTTCTTCCATATTTTATTTAATTCATTATAAAAATGTTCTGACATCTTAAATAATAATATAATAATATATAATAACGTAGGTATATGTTTCCACTATAAGAAATACTCTAAGAGTGAAAAATAAAATGACGAATAAATCCAATGGTATAATATATGAAATTTTCCTGTAATAATAAATTTAAATTACACATATTCTGTGCTTGATAAAATATAATTGTTCAGATAACCATTGATCATCATTTATTTTATAGTTGTGGGGTTTTCATTCACTGAAATACCCACACTAATATACTAATAAATCGTTTAACTTTATAATATATAATTTTATACATTGCCTACTTTGGGTTCAGTATTCTATAGAATACCTAGGCAATGTATGAATTTCATACTTTTCCTGCTCATTTATGGCATTCTATAGAATACCGGATTCAATACTTTTCCGGTAACATATATCATATATTATCACACATTATTTATAATTATGTTTCTGTAACATACATTTATATAATTTTGTGAATAAAATACATTTCAGAAATTAAAATGCATTAATATTTTTAAGAAAAATGCACTGAGAAAGAAATAAGTGAATTTATTTATCCCTTTCTCTAAAGATTAAGTTTTTTATACTTTTATTTATATAATATTTATGTAATGTAATAGTAACAAAATATGTTCCTTTAAAATATTAAAATATATGTGAAAATATGTTCTCTAAAAATTAAGTTTTAAATAGTTTTAGATTCTGAGCAAAGCGAATGTATTGGGTTTACAATGTGTATTTTTTTTTTTTTTAAAGTATGAAGACACTTTTACTACCACTAATAATGCTCCGATTTTTACGAATAGCATATTATGTTTCCGGTTGGAAAGCGGAAGTTCATGGTACTTTATTTAGGTCATTTTTCGTATCTCTCAAAATTGACTCTATGCGTTAGAAAAATGGCAATATATTAATACCTTCATTATCTGACTGAACTTCGCTCAGAATGATTTTTTCGAATGCAATGGTTTATCATTGCATTTAATTCGAATTAAAATTAAATACTATGATTTGCACACCTATATCCTTGCGGCAGGAGTATCAGCTCGTCTTTTTTTATTTAAAACTTATAAATTATTTTTCTAATAAAATTATTGTTAGGTACAAGTTTCCTTTTTTATAAAAAACACATATATTAAAATACACCCATGTGTGATTATTACATATTTTAATTACACAATAATATATTTGACTACACATAATAATGATTGATTTTCGATGATTATTTCCACTCTAGCCACATTTTTAAATTCATTCTTTAAGTTTAGAATTACTAGAACCAACTCCTTATCCTAACCTTATCTTTATTATATAAGTATATTAACCAAAAAAAAACATTTTTATTAAGTTAATATATATACAAACATTTTTATATTAAGTACTGAGTAGAAGCCTACGCATTTTATATATAAGTATTAAGTAACTAAATATAGAAAAACAAAATGAGTAGGTACATAGACTCATACAATAGATCTTTTATAATTAGCTTAAGATACTAATTCTTTTTTCTTTTAACAATTATAATTTATTATTTTATATATTATTTAGGTAAGTAAATATTATTTAGTTTAAAATTGGACAAAGAAAAATATTTTAATATAGATTTTTAATGACTTGTACTTATATTTTTGTTTCATTTCATTAAGTATACATAATATATTTATATTTTATTATGGTATTGGCTTTATATGTGTTAATGGTTCCTTAAATATTCAAACATTTCTAAATAAAATAAATAAAAATTAAATCACTATTTTATATTTTTTCACATTATAAAAATTCAATAATATGATTAGAAAATATAATAATTAGGTACCTAACATTTAACAATTTCTAATTTAAAAAACGTTTTTTAATATATTTTGACTAACAATTATATATAAAAAAAAAAAAACTAAAATTAATCAAATCAACAATTGGATGCAATTTATTCTTTTTAATAATTAGGTATATATTTTTTTGTATGTAAATTATATTTTCAGTAGGTACTTATTAATAAAACTACAAAGATAAATAATAAATATTATTAAAAATTACTAATAATTGTTATATATCACATTAGGTATATTTACTATATCATCTTATTATTATAAGTCTCCATTTATATCTTACCAAATTGATTCATGAATCTGTACAATTAGATATATATATATATATATATAATGGGTGATCCTAACGTATATAGGTGAATTTTTTTTTTTTTTAATTTATAATGGGTCACATCTAAATTTTGTTTCAAACCTTATAAAAATAAAGTGTATAAAATTTGAACATAATATTTCAACTCTAAGTGTGCCTCAAGGAGTTAAAATTTCAGTTTAAAGGTAGTTTTTAGTTTTTTTCAAATATGGATAATATTGTAAATTTTTGAAAAGTACAAATTACAAAAATTATAGAAAATTAAATTACTCATAAAAACGTTTCTTTGATAAATTTTGTATCGTGAACTATTTCATAAAAATAATTAATAATCGTAGAATTTGATGATATTTCTATAATATTGGTTTTATTAATATAATATAAATAAGTTTGAATTATACATTTCAAAAATTTGTTTAGTGTTCATATAATATTATCATAAACAAAATTAAATTAAATATATTAATATAATTATTGAAATTAATTATTAAATTATCATGTATACTCAATTTAACTTCATGCAAATTATAAAATAAAACGTTTAAAACTTGTTTATTGGACGGCGATTTATATCCAACAAGTTGATGTGAAACATGTCTAATTAAATAAATATTTTCACGAAAAATTATTTTAGTGGTCATTTTATTTTAATATATTAATTCACAACAATAGGTAAAGAACACTAAAAATACATTGAATGAGACAGCAACAAATGAAATGTTAAACTTTGTGGTATAATATAATAAAATTAATAGATAAGTAGTTATATTAAAATATTAAAGGACAGATTATTTTTCAATATAACAGATAACCATTAAAAAATTATTGTAAGTTTATAATCAGAAAATACTATCGTTATTTTCAAACGGCATACAGTTAGAAATAAAATATTATATAATTTAAAATATTAATTAATTGATAATAATTTTAATCTTATTGAAATAGGTAAGAATTGATTAAATTGTATTTTATTTATAATATTATATAAATATTAAACATATATTATTACTGTATTGTTTCAATGATATTAATTTTAGTAGTATGAGTAAGTATATACAAAAAAACAATATTTTAAAAACATATTCTATGATTTTTAATTCTTTTTCATGAAATGGTTCAAGATACAGAATTTATGAAAGAAACTTTTGAAGAGCAATTTTATTTTCTATAATTTTTGTAAGATGTACATTTCAAAAATTTACAATATTTTCCGTGATATTTGAAAAAACTGAAAACTACCCTTAAACTGAAATTTCAACCCTCTTGAGGCACACCTTAGAGTTGAAATAATATGTTTAAATTTTAGACACTGTATTTTTATATGGTTTAAAACAAAATTTAGGGGTAGCCCATTAAAAATTTTAATCTTCACCTCCCTAATATATATATATATATATATAGGCTAAATGTATAATAATTGTTTGAATGTACAATTGTACACTGTTACATAATAATACAAAAAAAAAAAAATATCTAAAACAACAATAACAATATAATAAGATTGATGTTACTATATTTTTTGGTAAATATTTCCACATTTCTCTTTTATTTTCTGCTTCTTCTCTTTGAAATTCAGTTTGTTGCAATGTCATAGTTACCTTTTCTTTTGCCCATAAAGTTAATTTATCTTGAGAAAGTTTTCGTTTGTTAGTTGGTCCTGAAATCATTTATAATTTACAATTATTTATTACAATTAAATAAAGTGAAATATACACAAATTAATTATTTTCTAATTATTACACTAGCATCTGTTATTTCATTATTTTCTTAATTTTTATTAGAGGAACATAATGGTTTAGTTTTTGGCTGTCTCAGCATACCTGGAGTATATTTTGGCCATGATGTTCCTGAAAAATGTAAATGATTATTATATTTAATAAGGTTGCTAAAAACAAATATAAAATAAATATTTTACCAGGTTCAGGAAATTCAGTTTAACCTATTTCTATTTTTTCATCAATCTCATTATCTTGTAATTTACCTTCACATTCAACATCAAATACTATTTCTTCTACCTCAAATTCATCAATTGGTGCAGATTCAACAACTTTATTTTGACTAGTTACAACTATAATATAATAAATTTCATTAGAAATGTTATAAATGTAAATGTCCTGTTTTTATTTGTTTTCCAAATAATAAAGAATTAAAAACACATAATACGTTATGGTAACGAGCTGTAGTTAGGCACTACTTTGTTGTATGTGAAACATATACAAAATAAAATAATATAATAATTATAAATAAATTTATTTATACTTTAAATATATTAAAGAACACAAATAAATATCACAAACATACGAGTATAACTCAAATACAAATCAAACAGGAGGAGACTAAACACAAGACAACATATTTGTGTGTCTCCATCGTCTCTCTCTCTCGTTCTTTTCATAATATTATATTTAAAGCAACTTAAAACTAGGACATCACAAAACTGTTGACATCACAAATTCTTAATTTCTAAATAACATTAATTTTTTTTCTTTATAATAATTAATCTAGGTCAAATAAAACCCTTACATAGCATTAAGTAATATTTATAATAAAAGAATTAAAAATTGATACCTAATATAAAAATTGTTTGTTGACACAGACACTACTATACTAATACAGTAATACCACATATTGTACTTATTCTTCTCATTTTTCTTAACCCCCAGTGAGAAATCATCTAATGGCTCATCTTGAATTTCATCATTATATTTTACTTCTGATAGTAAGTTATCATCTTCAGTTGATGACAAAATTGCAGTATTTATAACTTCTTTGGTCATTCTACGATTTTTTTTCTCATAACATAAATAATGTTTTAAAAATTGTTTTTTTCTACGAGTAAGAATCTTTGGAAAAATGTTCTTTATATTATCGACAAAATTACAACTACAAACACGGGCCAATAGACTAGGATAATCTGGTCTCCTTAGTTATAATTAAATGCACTTAAAACCATACAAATATGCTCCAAAAAATAGCCAGGAATGCCCTTAAAAATACATTTTAGCAAAAAAATGACATTAAAAATGAAAAAGTAACCTCAAAATACAGTATAAAATTCTTTATTATTATTTAATATAATTTATTATTTTATTAAAAAAAAAAAACTGAAAATTTGAAATGACACGCTTATGTTTTGGGGAAATATTATTCATTCTATATTTGAATTTTGAACGTGTAATGATAGGTTGTTAAACAGTCTGTGTTTTGCACTGATGATGGCAACTTTGTTACCGAAATACGTATTTGCTTAAATAAAAGTAAATTTTTTGTGGATTTGGGTTTTTATTTATTTAAATATATTATCCACAAGTCAATACTTAAACTATAAATATGTGTAATATTTAATCGAATACGAGTAACGCTCCACAGTCAATAATAAATTAAGATAAAATAAAAACTGAATCAAAAAATAATGATAATGAAAATTACCTGATAAACCTACTTAAATATCAAGAGAATCATTTATCTTTAGATATTTTGAATAGACTAAATTTTATTGTATATTGAAAATTGAACAAATATGCATAACAAACCAATAAAATGATCCAAAAATGCTAAAAAATAGCATAAAAATGAAAGAACATCGAAATATGCAAAAAAATGCAAAATAAAATTTGCAGCTTTGAAACCCTCGTTACATGAAACGAATTATGTACTTAGAAAGCATTTTATAAAAAATTGCAAAAAAAAAAAAATACACTTTGCATTGAAATCCGGGCCCTAGTTATAATACATATTTATTACTTAAATATCTTAATTATAGGTTTATAAAATCTTATTATATTTTATTTGATGTAAAAAGACTAAAGATATATGATATATATTAAATTATAAACCTTACTACCTTAGAAGTTTAATTAATTTGTGTTTATCCTTAGATTTTGTAGGGAATCCAAAAAACCTACAATTTTCTCTAGTGCTGCAATGGTTACATCCAAATGGCCAATACCACACCATCACAATATTATATTGTTCAATTAATAAACGATAAATTAAAACTTTAAAATATAGATAATTATAATAAATGAATAAATTATAATTATATTTTAAAACGGCGTTTTATGAGGTGTACCTATAGTCAATTCAAATATATTTGTTTGGAACCAGACCGCGTTCGTGATAACATAATTCTTATCACTACTAAGAACTGATGATGAAGATAAAATTGATATAGTGAAAAAAGTGAATACCGAATTACCAATAGTGGTAAAATATATATATTTTATATTATTTTATTACACCCACTTACTTATTTAAACTTTTTTCATTTTTAAACTTTTTAATTCATTAGTAAATCACATACAAACAGACCATTTTTATCATGACTGAGCTATCCACATAACTTAATTTTATAAAATGAATGTATAGTTACCACGAATCTCCATAAATATATCGAGTAAAGTACGCGGACTTTGATACGCTTTTCGTAAAATTTTCAGGCAGTAAAGGTAACAAGTAACATGATCTTTACACTTATTTATACTCTACCTCTCCCATACAAGTCTGTATATTTGTTATTAATTCCTTCTGTTATTGTATTATTATATATAATAATATAATCTTCTCTTTTCACATGTAAAAGTAGTTTTTCAAAACAGTTAACTCGTGCGGTTGTACAAAATGAAGTACTCTTCCTTCCATCCAATCTCTTTCTAAAACCATAACTCCATGTACACTTCCTAAATTTTCTTTCATACCACCAATCATTACAATCCCATTTCCTGATATTTCTTGTATTATTTCATCCACCTCTCCTAATCCGTATGATAAATGTTAATTTTCACATTAGGTATTTGTAATTTTTTTATGTATCTTTATGTCTTGTAATGATGTTCAATTGCCGATTGACATAAATAAACTAATAAGAGTAATAATAATATAAGTATTCTATATATATTATAGGATACCCTGTTTATGAATTAATAAATATCAATGACTCAGTTTACCGTCAAAATATATGATAACCGTGATCTAGTAATCAGTGGTGATACTATATTATAGCCAATGAAAATCCAATGTCATTACCGTGTAAATTCACCTTTAGGATTAATTATTTCGCATGTTGCTGAAACACCTGTTGTGTCATAAAGTATTACTCCATGGTTCTGCGGAGTGTGGGTATTCAGTTCTATGATCGTTACCACGGTTTAGGTTAGGTGTGGCTGCCAGAGTGCCGGCTGATACTACCGCAGAATAGAATTACGCAGTTACTTTTTCAATTCAATTCACATTTTCACTCGCTAATCCGTATAGTTTCGTTCTCTGTGTATTCTGTTCGTTGTACATCGATTACCTTTTTGGCTTTTTTGAAAACTGATTGTATATTATAAAATATATGAGAAATTAAAACGTTGGACATTACGAAATAATAAGTAAGTGTTAAAGTATATAATTGTATATACCTAGGGATGTTTTTTTTTTTTTTTTGTATTCGTAAATTTTCTGGATAGAGATTTTTGTTCCCTCGTTGTTCTTATATAGAACATACTAGATATTATTAAATTTCGTTAAATTTATTATCCTACAAAGAAATGTAAAAACATTTAAACTACGAACATTAACAAATATGTAACAAAATTAATACAAATTTGAAATAAAATTTAATATGTTGTATTTTTCTAAAATTTAAGTAATGTTTACTATAATTTGATCTATAATTGGCATATAAATTTAATTATAATAAGGTTATTATATGAATTCACAAATAAATATTTGAATATTTATTTTAATTGAAACCAAAAAATATTTAATTTATTGTTTTAACTTAATTTTATGGAATTTATTGTGTTGTGAAATAATTGAATTACAATATTATAAGTAAAACAATTAATAAAAAACGTAATAGGTAAATTTAAAAAAAATAGAATAATTAAAAAATTATTTTGACATCAAATTTCCATTTACTGTTTATATAAAAAGAAGAAGAAGTAACCTTAGTATTAAATTTTCCTTAATTTTCCAAAACTGGTTGAAATAAAAGAGAGTTTAACAACCAATTAAGTGGTCCTTCAACTTTAAGCTATTTACATTTACAGCAATTGGATTTTAGACAATTAATTTTCATGTTTTAACATAGGTATATATTATATTTTTTATATTTTAAATACGTTACCTACATTAATATGTTTTTTATTGCCGTATTTATTTTGCTTTTAGTAATTATAATAATTTTATCATTTTTTGACAAAAAACTTTTTATAGAAAAATTAAGACATAATGAAACTAATTTAGAATTTCAAAAACTTCAAAAATGTTTTATTGTTGTATACTGTTTAGTTAATTTTGTTGATTGGCTCCAAGGACCTTACACATATATTTTATACAAACAATACGGTTTTACAGAAAGCAAAATTGCCATTCTTTACATAACAAGTACGGTATCTAATAGTGTTTGTGGAACACTTGTAGGTCTTATTTCAGATAATTATGGACGTAAAATTCTTTGTGTTTTGTATGGAATACTATACACAGGATGTTGTTTGATGAATATATTTGGGCATTATCAATTGTTATTCATTAGTAGAGTGATAAGCGGTATATGTTCTTCTATTCTGTGTTCAACCTTTGACTCGTGGTATATTAACGAGCATGTAAACCATTTTAATTTTCCTAAAGAATGGATGAGTAATACATTTTCAAAAGCAACATTTATGAATTCTGTGTTAGCTATATTTGCAGGAATTTTATCATACATAGTTGTCAGTGTATTAGATTTTGGTCCGATTGCTCCATTCATAATTGCTATACCAATTCTTATAACTTCTAGCATTTATACAATGATAATGTTTAATGAACATTTTATTAATAATTCAAAATCTGCATCAACTTCAATTTTGAAAGCTATTATTTTATGGTTAACAAACAAAAATATTTTTACTCTTAGTATAACACAATCCTTATCTGATGGAGTTCTGTATTTATTCATATTTTCCTGGTCACCTATATTAGAACCTTCGAAAGCTCCAATCGGTGTAGTTTTTTCTACTTTTATGTTAGCGTTAATAATTGGTTCAGAAGCACAATCATTACTATTAAAAAATAATTTATTAGATACAAATAAACTTTTAGAACTATCCACATTTTTAGGAACTTTTTCCTTCTTAGCATGTAATTTGGCATTTATATCTAATTTTCAATGTTTATGTGTAACAATAATATATTATTATTTTTTTATACTTTATGAAATTTCTGTTGGAATTTATATGCCATCCATGTCTTATTTAAAAAGTATAATTATTCCTGAAAATGTTAGAGTTACATTATCAAATATTATTAAAATACCAACTAATATTTTAATTTGTTTTGTTCTATTAAGAATTGTTATTGCTGAAGAAAACAAAAAAATGAATGGAAATATTATGTCTATAATATTTATATCTTGTCTAATTTTTACTCTATTAACTTTTGTACTTTCTAAATTCTTTAGTAAGTTTAACCGATTAATGAACACCACTAATATAGCAGTAATAATATAAAAATGTTATGTATGATAACAATACTGATATAACATTACTCTTATTAATAGTATTAAACTGACCATCACGTGGTTAAATAATTTTAAAAATTTATAAAAGTCATCTGTGTGTTCGTAGAATACCTAACATATAAATAATAAAAAATATATAGGTATAAGTTTATAGCATAGACCTTATTCTTTAGTATAATGTTAGGCTATGGTTTATATATATGTAGGTTGATATATAAAATATTTATATTCAAGCACGTATTCAGGATCAATTTTCGGAGTTGGGGGGGGGGGGGGTTAAATTTTTTTTAATATATGAAGTAAAAATAAATGATTATATTATACAGTACAAAAATTTAATATTATAATGTATATAAACTATATATATGAATAATGAAAAAAAAAATATAAAATATTTTAATTTATTTTATAAAACAAAATCAACCTTGCGTGGCATTCTGGAAAAAGTATTTATTATTTCTTCTATATTTATTGAGATACTGCGTTGGACTGACAATAAAGCTAAACCTGTTAAACGATCTTCGCTGCAGCTATTCCTCAAATAGGTTTTTAATCGTCTTAATGTTGAAAAAATACGTTCTGCTGACGAAGTCGATACTGGGAGTATTGCAAGTTGGATAGTAAACACCAAATGTTTGGATATAGGTCCTTCGGTCCTTCGACATAACACTTAGAGTATCGATTGCAGATTTTGGAAGTTCTTTATCGGATACCGATTTCCATTTTTCCATCCACACTTTCAATTCTGATTCAAAAGTGTCATAAGTCGGTAAAAAACTTTTGTAAAAATCAATACATTTTTTAAATTCATTGCTACTTGCATTTAATTTGATAAGAAAACATGGAAGCAAGTTTTGCAAACCAGAAATAATATTATTGTGTTTTAAAAATCTTTCATTTAATTGATTTTTGAAGTAGTCCAAAAATGGCAAAAAAATTGATCTCTTATAGTACTGTTCTGGTGAATCTGCTGGAATATTATTATGATGGATAGATTGCCTAATTAATCGTGGTGTTTTAACCGTTTCATCTACTAAACTTAATACGTTTTCAACTTCTAAAAATAATTTGTGAAATTCTTCTTCACTATTTTCACGAATTGAATTAATAACTTGCACACAGTTATTGACATATGCACAACATTCTGATAAATCTACATTTATTTTTTGTAGAGATTTACATAAAGACAATGTTATAGCAAATAGTTTTTCTGTTACGTACAATGAAATTACAAACGAACTGGACGTAATCGTTTTTGAAAGTTGAAATGCATGTTGCGATGTTTCTAAATTATGATGATGTTCGAGTTCTCTTAATGTATTTGCAATTGATAAGTATAGTTCTTTAAACCGCATCAAGCTGTCATGGCGTTCAACCCAATGGGTTTCACACATTTTTAAAAGTGTTTGTTGACGTGTGTCTGGAATTAGGTCTTTTATAAACTTTTTAAGAATATCTGATCTTATTGGAGATTTACGAAAGAACGAAGTAATTGAAGATATAGATCCAATACAATTTCTTATTTCGGTAATATCACATGATTTACTAATGGCAAGGTTCAACGAATGGGCGGCGCAATGTACGTATAAAGCATAGGGTACTATATTGCATATATTTTTTTGAACTCCGTTATATATACCACTCATCGAAGAAGCGCCATCATAGCCTTGACCTACTAAGTTTTCCTTTTTTAAACCTAATTTGTCTATTTCGCGCATTATTGTATGGGCTAATCCTTTTCCTGATGCATCATAATTAGGAATAAAAGTTAAAAAATCTTCCCTTATACGACAATCTTCAATGTACCTCACACATAGAGACATCTATTCTATTCGTGATATATCGCAAGTTTCATCAGCTAAAATTGAAAAAAAACCAGCTTGCTTAATTTTGGTTACTATCTGAGTCTGAATATATGTACCACATATATGTATTAACTCGTTTTGTATAAGAGGGCTTATGTAAACAGCATTAGCTGCTGAATTTTCTAAATGTGCTTACAATGTTAAATCTCCAGATTGCATTCTAAATCTTAACAACGATCTGAAATTTCCATCGTTGTTGTCAGCACTGCATATTAAGAAACATAATCAAATGAAATAAACGTTATACAATTTTATTATTACTCAATACTTCTGAAAAACAGACTAAACGCATAACTATCGAAAAATATTGTAGATATCAACCGAAGAGTTGAGACGCGTGTCGAGATTTCATCGAAATCATTTCGATAACATAATATGTAGTTTGTCATTTTAAGATAATTTTAAAATTTAAGATAATGTGTAATGACTATAATGACTAGTGGGAAATTGGGAAAAGTATAAATACAATTTATACATAAATTTTGTAGTTAGTCTTTGTTATATTATAAATATAAAACTACTTTAAAATTTCGGGGAGGGGGTGAACCCCTAAACCCCACCCCCCTGGATACGGGCTTGTTTATATTTATTAATTGCATAAGAGTTAATTTATATTATTATTAAATGATACAAAATTTTTAAAAATAAACTTTAATCCAAAATTAGTGATGACTAAATTAAATTTATTAAACTAAATAATTATAATTTTTTTTATAATCGTATTTACATTTGTAAAATTTAGTCAACACTGTTAATATAATAATTTAAATATTAAAATGGTAATTAAAGATATTACAACATACAAATAAATTGTTTCCGTAATTTGAGTAGTGTGGTCATGTTAATGTAATACTGATGACCAGGGCTCATAACTTCTAGCATTTGCATATTTTTTTTGAGGGGTCCTAGAGGTACCTATGTGAGCTATAAATTTGTTTCAGATTACCAAGAAGCTACATACGAAATTTTATGTTGCATATTTTTGCATATTTCAGAGTATAAGTGCTATTTTGCTTTTTTTCGCTTTTTTTGGCTTATTTTTAGATTTTTGCATGATTTTTATAAAAAAAAATTTAGTACCTATCCTAAAACATTTTTTCTTAAAAATAACGAGTAATTATAATCATATTAATTGTTCATATTAGTAATTAATTCGTGTTAATTAATTTTTCTTTTTATATAACATAAAATAATATCAGAAGAAACTATATATACCTATAATACGAGTTTAGGCGACAGGCGACGTAGCATGAGTGTACGCCCGAAAATAATAATATATAATAATTTTTGTATAAAAACGTTTTTTTTTGCATATTTTAGTATTTTTAGTGCATATTTAAGCGCTTATATCAATACTTTTTAGAGCATATTTAAGCGCTTATAACAACCTTTTTTAGAGCTACAAGTTATGAGCCCTGCTGATGACATTCACCAGTAAATGTTAAAAATATTCAAAAACAAACGTTTTTTTGACATTCATGTATTAGTTTTAGTAATTTACATTCACTATAATGATTATCTGCATTTTACTATATCGAATCTTTCACAGCAGGGGCGTACCCAGGAATTTTATAAGGGGGTTCAATAATTAGGTCAAATATTATTTAATTAAACATAATATAAATGAAAAAAATAAATGTTAATTTTTATAGTGTTAATGTAATAATGTTATATATTACTATATTAGTATTATATATTAGTATATAAGTATATAATTTCCCCTGTTTCACAGCAACTTTTATATTATATAGTACCATTTATAGCTACTTACCTACATATTATTATAATATATTGTAAAGAATCATTCTTAAAACTTTAATTATAAGAGTATAATTGAATATTTGTAATAATTTAAAATTACATGTAAATTGTATTTATTATTTAAATATAGGTATTATAAAATATAAAGAACTGTAGCCTATAAATATATTATATTATAATTAAAAAATTTATCACAAAAATAAAATACAATATAGCAATAATTAATTACCTTTCCTTAATTATATCATAATCATATAAACACGATTATTTGCATGATACATATAAATACAATTTTAACTTTAAAAATTCCATTAAATTTTTGGTTCGTCATTTTTTATTATTTTTTTAACTATTCATACATACATATTATAAAATATTATTATTCTAATTTAATTAAATAATATTTTTAATTGAACAAATTTAAATTTTTGTATTTTTCTAATGAAGTTCAAAAAAATTGTATTTCAATTTTAAATGTTTTTATTGAAATATATAGATTTACGACTAATAATACAAATTATTTTTATATAATATATAGTTAAATACATTATGTATACCTAAAATATATACAGTTATTAATACTATAGTGGTAAATTTATAATAGGTGCATAATCTTTATTGTTGCTGATAGAAACTATTGAGTCATGAGTCATACGTCCCGTTTTTTGTATCTCTGTCCCGTTGTCCCCAGAAGATTCCTCGGGACACTAAAATGTTCCGTTTTAAGAAAAAAGACAAATAAATAACAAAAATCTATTTTTGTGGACGAGTTATCGTTTCTATTATCGTTCACTCGTAAATGAACATCATGTAGTATATGTGCATACATTTGTGCATGGACGTATGGTTGATCGTATGGTATCGGGCATCGGGGTTTTGTAGCACACCGGGACAGACAATACAACAATACTAAAATTTAAAATAACCATTGTGGTAGTCGATGTTTAATGGATTAATGGAATTACCTAGTGTCCTAATGTAATGAGCTATATTATAGCTATGAAATTAACACAATATTCAAATGATAATAGGAGTACATATTTATTCCGGCGCATTCGAATTGCGTCTGAAAATTGTATTTGGCCGAGTTGCGTCCGCGATATTTTCGTGATGGGTCCAAATTGTGTCTGCGTATTCTTAACGATTAATCTGAGTTGTGTGCGTGATATTTTCACGTTATTATATTAATTAAAATATAAGATTTTTAATAATAATTATTTATTTATGAAAATTATTAAAAATAAAGTTATAATGTATAATTTTTTATTTTTTTCACTTACCATTTGTAATAATTCAATATCTTCCATTATAATAATTTATCAAACAGCTAATGTTAGATTAATAATTTTAAAAATCGCGTTAAAGTTAGTAATAGTAAAGCATTACTATAACAGTATAACTACACTAACTGATGTAGAGAATTAATTTCCAACAATTTTGGTTATATTGTTTGATGGGTAATGTATTAGTATTGATAATCCATACCTATAATATTTGGTTATTCTCAGACATTAATATAATATACAGTGTCGTATTTTCAATATTTTTTGGGGGAAGTTTTGAAAATTCTTAAAATAAGACTTAATTTCATATTGGAATAAACAACACTTGCATGACGACAACAGCAAAAACAGTATACAATTTTTTTAAATACGGTCCTGGGGGGGCCATATAAACTCCATTTATTAAAGAGTTCAAAATAGATAATTTTCATAAAATACCCACATTAGTGTTATCATTGTGGTAGTCGTAAATGAATATTAGTGTGTGTGTATAGTACAGTCCCGCATGGCGCATATACAAAATAAGAAGGTTAGGTTATATATAGGTACAAATATATGAAAAAAAATAACTGAACAATTTAGCAGTTTTTCTTGACAAAAAAACATTTAGTTGAAATAATCGGATTTCAATTTTGAAAAAAATATTTAGATTCAGCTACAAATCTACAAGAGATCGTACGAAGTACTTTTTTACATAATTAAATTTATAATTTATTAATTGTATTTTTAAAAACGTATTTTTTTACAATATTTAATAATTTTTTTATATGAGTAGAAAATGAAAATTGACAAAAGTACGACGTACGATATCTAGAACACTTATTTCTCAATTCTAATCTTTTTTCAAAATTGAAATCCGATCACAGCTACAACAAGTAATATTATCAAGCGTTTAGGTAGTTTTTAACAAAAATATTGGCAGTAGAGAGGTCCCTTAAGCTTTAAACTAACATTAAAATACGTACACGAGTCAGATAAATTGACATCGGTCGGCGATAACGATAAATCATGCATCTGAGAGCCTTAAACAAAGTATGTTTCAGAAAAGTAATATTATAATCTATCATTTATGAAAATTTTAAACAAATGTTAAAATGGGTACATTTTTAGTTCTCTGGGGGGTTTGAACCCCCCCCCCCCTAAATACGCCACTGATAATATACATAAAATATTTTCTCACTAAATACAATTATATTTACAATAAAAATGGAAACCATGCATACAACTGACGTGATAACCACAGACGCAATACAGTTGCTTTATGAAAAAATCATGGACGCAATTCGGACACGAAAATATCGCGGATGCAATAATTCGGATGTCGACCAATATATATTTATTTTTTCGGACGCAATTCGAATGCAGCCATTCATAAAAAAATGAAAAAATAAAAATAAAATTTTTTTTTTTTTTGTCCCGTTTTGTCTAAAAAATATATGGGTCACCTTAGTCATGACTCGTGAGTTACGTAGCTTCCATTGTACAATCGATAAATACGTTTCATAATGAATAGTTGCGGCCGACAACTGTCTGCTTTATAATCATGTATTACACGTATTGCGATTGAATAGAAATTGTTGTTTTACGAGTATTATATTAAATTTATCACACTTCATTTATACCAACTAATATAGTATTTTTTTTTTCAATATGTTTGTTTATACTTTGTAATTACTTATGCATATTAAAATACTAAATGTAATGTAAAAAAATTTTTTTGGGGCCAAGTAACATTCGTAAGTTTTTATTTTAAATATTTTATTAACTGCTTTTCTTACTATAGATGTAGAACTATAAAGTTATCCTTTTCCTCATTTTCTTGTTTGAAGTTGAATTATTTTATTATTATTTATAATAATTTATCCATATTGATAAATTATTAAAAATATAAAACGTGTCATTTTTTATTGTTATTGTGAACTAATATAATTATATGGTTTTGATAATTTGTATACACTTGCAAATAAATGTATCATTTATATTAAATTATTGTTAGATAACAATTTACTTCAATTAAATATTCAAAAATGAAAATATCTCTATGTACTTTTAGTATAAATAATAATATGATATTAAAAAATATTACTATGTTTACAATATACCTACATGTTATAATTATAAATGTATGCATAATTATGAATTATGTAGTTTTCTTGTTTTAGCAAATGTAAAATTTAATTATTAATACATAATATTATTGGTCTTATTGATACTTTAATTTAATTATGTAAATATTTAGAATTAGAAGTATGAAAATTAAATTTGTACAAACATTTTAAAAATTACATTGATTTTTTATCATTAAATAATTTATTTTAAGTTTTAAGTTTTAACATTATATAATCGTTTTTTTTTCTTTTTTGTTAAATTAAAAATGTTTATTCATAACTGAGAATTGTATATATAGAAACCGCAGCCGGAACAACACCAGTCTTTGACACTGTTACACAGTCATAACAACAGATAAAATTGTTCACCTATTAAAACGCAGACCAGTCGACATAGAAATAATAAAATAAAATATTTGTTTTAAAAAACTTCCGATGTCATTCAATAATCAAACATTTTATGACATCGAAAACACAAACTTTACAAAAGTTCGGAACAGAAATCGACTATAGCGATATATTACTAGCAGTATTTTTCATAGAAGTTTTTTAGTTTAGTTTTTAGTATATCTCCAACATATAGAGAAGTTAAATTATAATTATTAAAACCAGAATAAACATGGACATAGTCTTATTAAAGTCCAGAATTTTTAATGAACGCAAATCTTTATACTAATGAAATGATAAATCCCTTACAAAAAAAGTCCACAAGAAGTTAAAGTAGCACAAGGGAACATCGCAACACAAAGCATGGTATATTCAATGCAACGATAGGCCAATAAATCAAAATAAGACCTTACATCGAAGAAAATTTAAACTCAAAATTAACAAATCTGGGGATGTTTATTGGATTTGGTAATTTCATATCGGGATTATTAGAACTATTTGTGCATGAAAAGTATTACTAATTTGCTAAAACACAACATATAATATAATATCAAACATTTCGATTTAACATACTATATATGCACAAAGTACAATAAGAAAATTATAAACCACCTAATGTGAACAAGGAACAAACAACTCATAAACAACTATAAACTACGTTTCCTGATCCTAATAATTACCTACCCATTACTTTAACATTCATATATAAAAAAAAAAAAAAAAAAAAAAAAAAAAAACATTAAATTCATAAATCACATAATTGATTTATACAAAAAATATAAAAAAAAAACACTATATTATACGAGTACCATTACTCCTAAGTAAATATTACTTTTACGATTATTTAGAATTAAAAAAAATTTATTGGTATTAATTAAACTAGTACCTAATATCACGAACCAGATTTGTATTAACTTATATTAAATAATTTTCTTAGTATATAAAAAAAATAGAAAAAAAATAAACAAACATAGATACACATTTCAATTTTATCTACACCAAATACTTAAGAACCAGTCGAGTACCAGAAAAAAGTATGTCAAAAGTAAAACGGATAAATTTCATGACAATACATAGGAGGTAATGAACACGTAAAATGAACTTCACAAATGCATAATAATTTACACACCTTCATGAATATATCTTAAAATATTTTCTGTATCGCTCATATATAATCCATTTAAATTCAATTGTAAGAAAACTTCTATTGATATAGCAAGATTTCATTAATAAACAAAACAAATTGTTATTCTTTCTAATTTACACAATCTTTAAATAACATAAACTATATTATTATCCCATTGTTTTATTTTGTAATCATTAAATTATTTAATATATATATATATTTTATTCTTGTATTTTAATCCCTTCTATTTATACGGTATATTACTTAGATAATTTAATCATTAATTATAATGTAATATCATTATTATTGTACTTTATAGTATTATATTAACCACATTAATTATAAATATTTTCTCACAGTCACCATTATATTATTTATAATATTTATATGCACACTAAATAATGAAAGTTAATTATCATGTATTATTGAATATAGTATATAAGTATTTTAGCATAAGCTGCATTTTAAAAAAACAAACGTATTTTTAATCATATTATGTATTATATTATTTTATTTCCAATCTGTCATAAATTAAATAATAAGTATCTTAGCATTAGGTGCATTTAAAAAAACATATGTATTTTTAATCATATTATGTATTATATTATTTTATTTTATTTCCAATCTGTCATAATTCATAAATTAAATAATGATAAGATTTTTTATTACATATCTATATAAAATAATTTTGAAATATTTTTTTTTTGTAAATATATGGTTTTTATAAGTAATAAATAACATTATATTGAGACCATATTAGTAACTTTATTATTTATTGTTCTTAGTCTATCAATTTGAGTTTTTGACTTAAAATTTATCATGGGTAGGGGTAGGTAGTATTTAATATTTATCATCTATCTAATAAAACTTATATAAACATAAAATAAATTTATTTATTTATTTATCCATATTCTTTTGGAGAATAATTATGTTTAAACTTATTAAAAATAACATAATAATATAAAAGTAAAAAAAAAAACAAAAAAAACATATAGGTATAACATATTATAAAATACTCGAGGCGATGTGTCTTTTAAGATACCCACACTTATTAAATAATAGTAATATAATTAATATACATGCAATATTCATAATTAATAATATAATACCAGTTATCGATTACCTAGTAGTTCCATAAAAATGATGGCCAATATGTCATTTATTAAAAAAACACTTTAAAAACGTCATTATCGGCTGTCTGATGGTACTCATAAGAAAAAACGTTGGACCTAAACCTTTTAAATTAGATTAATTGTTGATACAATTGTTTTTCTCTGTTAAATTATTAGGAACACAATAATAATAATATTATATAGGTGCATGTTTAAAAATTCACAAATTTCATGTAGGTATTTTATAGTTATATAACTTATAGTTATAAGAATAAGATACTGTACCAAGCAAAGGAAGGGTTAAATCAATATTGTTACTCACATAAAATTTAAAATTAATTTACTACCTAGGTTAAACAATGAAATTTTATTTTAAATTGTTGATGTTAATAACTTCAAAAATTAATTACTTCATTATTTTTCTGTAGATTACATCATATAAGACTATAAAAATAGGAAATTAATGATTATTATTTATAATAATGTAGTCCAAATTAAGTTGCTACCTATTTCAGATAAATAAATATTCGACAAAAATGTATTTATTGTGTAATAGGTATACCTAGATACCTTATATAGTATATAACATTGATCATTGATGGGTCACAAAATTAATATACACTCCTTTCTAATCACCAAAGGTCATCCTTCCATATGCAACATTTATCAAACTCGCATCACTACAAAACACATATTCGAGAAATGTCCCATATATTCAACAATACGTAAAAATTTAAGCCTATCACGCAACATCAAGGAAATACTCGACGAAGTACAAACTCCAAAAATCCTCAAGTTCATCACAGAATGCAATTTAACCAATAAATTAAAGTCTAATCCACATAATTATTATACTATAAATACTAATTATTAATTGTAAACTACTGTACATATTAACAACTTCTATATAAATGTTTGCTAACAACTAGGGGTTGAAGCCAGTAATATTAAATAATAATAATATAAAAATATGCATATTACTATATTAGACATTAGTATACTATAGGTACAATGTACAAAATAAGATGTTATTTAACATGACACACGAGACTATAAATATTTTATACATTAAGATTAAATAGGTACAAAAACTTACATTTGTACCTACTGATTTTTTTTTTTTTTTTTTTTTGTATAATGTCTATGTATCTTAAAAAATAAACTACTTACAAAGATTTAAAAAAAAAGCTAAACATCATTCAGGACTTTAAATTTTTTATTAAAGTATCCTTATATATTACGACTCGTATATCGTACTAGACGTGTTACCAAAATATAAGAAAGATCTCAAGTCTCAATTTCTTTTTATAGGTGTTTAAAGTTGATATTTAATTTTAGCAAAATCGATATTTATAGTATCTATATATATATATATAAATTATTGTGAATATTACAATTAAATTTTTTTTTATAAATATCTGTTTAAACTTTTAAAGTATAAAAATAAGAGCTGATACTACTGTGGAAGGGATACAGCTAGTTGTAAAATAAATTTTGCATTCACCTTACATTCCGGTAAATTCAAATAAATTTCATTCGAAAATAAAATCAATAAGAATAAATTATAATATATATTTGGATATTAATACAAAACTTTAATGAGGATACTACTGAAGTACTGGCAATACATAATGAAAATAGAAAAGCCAATGCATTAAACATTTAACAATGAACAAATACAACCATACGTGTAACAATTGATAAAGGCGACAGGGGCGTATTATATTAGGTACATCAGATTTAATCGATTTAGAACGATTAAATTTAACACAAAATTGAAATTATAAATTACTATGTCCCGAAACCCGATAATGATCTATTGACATTATTATAGTCATTGGGTACTAATATTAAATTACAAATTAATAGGTATATTAATATTACAAATAAAACGCCAGTAGGTATATAATAAGTAATAAATGAAAATTTAAACGGCACAATATTATAATTCTAGTCAATTAATATATTTTTAGACTCAAATAAAGCAGAAATTAATTATTCAAATAGAGAGAGAATTAATTTAAAATAATAATAATGTGTGACAATATTTGACGACAAACCACCTACTCGTATTTATGTAGATAGACATTATACTATGAATAGTGAAAAATATAAAAACATTCGATAGTCGATAATAATCAAACACATTCATAATAGAAAATTACATAATGGAATTAACTATATCGCTAAAACACTCTTTATTATTATTATTATTATTATTATTATTATTAAAATTAATAATACAAGATATGCGGGTATATGGCATATGCCCACTGATTGACGTGTATGTATACGGTCATGGGCGTAGTTGGGAAGGGTGGGCTACAGTCCCTTCAGAACCACTCGTAGCCCCCCTAAAATTGTAACCTACTAATTTCTATTGAACTAGATTTCATATCCCAATTATTATACTAATTTCATTTTCATTTTCAATTTTAATTTTTTTTTTTTTCAATAAATTAATATTAGGTATATAGGTATATTTTGTTTTTTGTATTTATTTTTTCAAGATAATTATTAGTTATTACTTATTACGTGATATATAATATTTTGTAATAAACCTATTAGGCTATATAAAAATAAAATATAATTATACATTTATACACAATACGTCAATACAACTAAAACGGCCGGACGCCCGACTATTTACGACGGTGCTTTCTAAAAAAGAAAGATCATTACATTTCGTTTAAAATTTAAATTATGATTGTAATAAAATATAAAATGTAAAATATAAGTTATTTTTTTGATATTTGTTATTTATTTCTCTAAAATGACATTACCGATTAATTAGTTAGTTTAAAAAATATATATCTTGGGGCAATAGCCCCCCTAGAAAATTTTATCAAACTACGCCCATGTATACGGTAAACTAACTCTAACTTCTTTAAAGGGTTTACCCGCTTCTTGGTTTTTGTAAAAAGAAAATTACAAATGTTGGTACAATGTCTAATAATATAATGATCGTGTTTTATGACGAATGACGACCGATAAAGTAATATGACAATATTGTAGACTAATTGCGTTTCGCCGCGACTATGCAATTTTCGACGATTCGTCGGCTGGTTCTTGGTTGGAATAAAATGGAAATTATTATTGCGATATTCCCATTAATATTGGATGACATAATCACAAAATTTGGAAAAACAAAATCAAGAAGATTAAATTTTATTTTGTAGTATTGTATAGTATTGTAATTTTTTATTTATTTTATTTTTAATACCTACACATCTTTCTAATACACATAGTATAAAATTTCATAATTTTTTTTGTTCAAATAATATTTTAATGATAATAAACCTACATTGATTAATACTTTTTTTGTATTATAAGTTGAGATAATTTTTTTTTTAACAACTTGATCCACCCCAAACTTTATTTCTGGATCCGCACCTGTTTGATAAAATTGGTAATTTTAGGTATAAAGGTCTGAAATTTTTTTCTCAAATATACTTACATATTACCTAACATCATATCGAAATATTAGAAAAATCACTAGTCTTAATTTTTTTTTAGATCTGTTTTAAGCTGATATTTTTAATTCAAACGAAAATCTTAATCCATACGAATATTCTTCTTATTATTTTTCAATACTTTCACAATAAAAATTAATATATAAATACATTGCCATAATAAACCGAATCGGTTTTCCACCGTATAATCGAAAACGTTTTTTAGTGACAAAACCGAACGACGAAATGACCGATTCAGTAATTTGCCCGCATACGGTTCAAAACTGTATCGTCTGAATATACTCATATAAATTAATATTGTCAGTTGCCACTGACTTACACGGTAAAATAAGCGATACGGCGCAAAACGATCGATTCGTGATCGTGTGAACGAGCTTTTAGGAAATTCTCAATAGGTACTCATTTTTTTAACAGGTGTTTAAAGTTGAAATTTCAGTAAAATCAATATTTAAATTAATTGCATGGACTTTTCTTATTATATTACAATATAATTTTACAATAATGTTAAATAAAATTGACAAAATGTTTGTAAAAATAAGTCTCAATAAGACAATATTATAACACTTATAAAGTTATAACTAAACAATAAATTCAAATCTTGTATAGAATAAAAAATCATCATCTAAGCATTCGAATAATATGGCAAATGCCCGCCGTTTTTATCTATCGGTTACTATTCCAGATTTCGAGTAGACATACAATACTTTAGAACGAAACGTCATATTTTCCAACTACCATTTGTCCATTGAAAACATAGTTTGATACCCGTTATCATACACGATATTTATTGTCCATATTTTGTTGTAGTCATTTTAGAATTGAAATTATTTTTTTTTTTTTATATATATAACGCGTTCTCTCGAGATCTTATGTTCGTTGAATTATTTATTATAATAAAACGCCAAGTGTAATAAAAAATAGTATATTGCTACCAAATAATAACGTTACATTTTAAAAACAATCCCTCATGCTGAAATGGGTACAATTATTATTGTCAACAGAGCCAAAGAAAAAGGTTTGTACTAATTATAATAATTATTTTCCCGTTTTATATCTAAACAGTTCTAAGAAACTTAAATTTTTTTTTAGTTTATGTAAATAGCAAATGTGTCAAATCTAAAAAATTACAAATGGCAATTGTCGATCGTATCCGATTCTTACAGTATACTATCAAAATCACTACCTAATCTATCAACGATACAATTAATCAGGTATGAATTACTAATGGCTAACGTGTTACAGTGCATAATTATCTTTTCTGAATATAATATTAAATACAAATGATTGATCAAACAGGAGATTCATAAATAGTCATCAAATTTATAGTTCATGTCTACCAGGGGCGATCCCCCCCCCCCCCCCGTTCTCTAAAAAAAATTGAATTTAATATGGTTCTACATCAAAATCCCGAATGTAAATTGAGCGAATTACAATATAAGCGAAACAAAATGAGCAAAAATTAAATCGTAATCATTATATAGATAGGTACCAAAAAAATATTGAATAAAATGTACGTGATACATATTTTATATAATGCAAATAAATAAATTATAATAATTATTAATATTATTTATTTATAATTATTATAATAATGTGTAGGTATATTTGAATTTTTTTAAAAATACAATTATTATATTTTCGCACATTTTACATTCACGATTTTGACGGTTTACCATTTAATATAATGTGGATTCTGTATATCTAATATAATGCATTCTAATATAAATATTATTATAGTTTTTAATCATCTACAGGGCCGGATTGGACAAATTCGGCCCACCGAGTTTTCTGTAATTTACCGGCCCAATTATTATTTATATATAATATATTATATATTATAATATATTAAACGGCCCAAAATTGTCGCGGCCCACCGAGTTTTACTCGGTAACTCGCCGGGCCAATCCGGCCCTGATCATCTATGTATAATGGCTGTGTTCTTATACAAGAAAAATTTATTATAGTTTGCCCCGCCCCCTGTTCAATAAAGCTGGATCCGCTCCTGATGTCTACCTTATTTTGATATATTGTGTAGAAAGCAATTCTGTTTTACAGTATAAAGGTAAACATGGATTGTAATGTACTAACATATTATAATATGTATTTACCTATTACATTTAAGATTTATATATTTTTTTTAATTTTTTCAGTTTTATTAATATGACATGTATTTGGCAATGTTATCATTGATGTGTAGAACCAAAGCATACACTGATTTTGAAACAATTAAATTACCCATCTTCAATGTTAAGCTGTACCATTAATCTATGCACTACACGTGTACTATTAGGTATGAATAAATTATTTAATGTTTAATGTAAAATGTGTATTACAGCCAATTAATACCTAAAAGTTTTTTTTTTTTTTTTTTTTTATTTGTAAAACATTTATATATAGTACCCATGGAGCTAATGTGTGTTCAAGCACATTGTAGAAATATTTCTATAGAGCAGCAATAAATAACTACGTGTAAAAATCTCATATATTCGTATGACACGATGAAATAATGAAAACTGAGAAACTAAAAGACCAACGGAAAACTATATTTGGTAAGATATATTTATGTTTAACCTACTGAAAAACATTTAGTCTATGAACTATTTGTGTAAAATTATGGTATTAGCAATGAATAATTATTTAAAGTTTAATATAATGAAAAAATATGCATTAAAAAGTAAATAATTTTTATATTTTATACAGTGTGCAACTATATAAATACACCGCTGAAGGATCGAGTACATTGTTGGACCACAACTACAGAAGCAAAAATTTGAATCCATGTATTGAACAAATGGCATATATCGACCGGTAATAATTAAATGAACTATAGAGATAAACTGCACCTTGATGTCAATGAACATATGCGTAGGATGGTTAAATTTGTAGGGGGGGCTGTAGCCCTCCAACTAGTTTTGTATAATATAAGGGGTTTTGGAGGTAACCTCCGACCACACCAACTTTTTACCAATTTATTTTTATTGGTGTTTATTAATGTAATACAATACTAACAAATAAAATACAGGTATAATATCTTAATACACAAATTTATTTTTAAATAAAATAGGAAAAAAGTATAAGAAATTAAAAATGCAAATATGCATGATAAAAATGGCAAAATATGCTTCAATATCCATTCAATATAACTTTTAAAATATACTATATGAATTACAAATTTGTATGAAATTAAAAAAACAAAATTAATTTTTTTCAAATATAAACCTCATTTTTTATTGTTAAGTTTTTATTATATATCAACATAATAAAATAAATACAGATTAAGAAAATCACAATTTTATTTTTTAGAAAGTGTTTAAAATATGAACAAAAAAATATAATATCTAACAAATTTTAGTAGATTTTAAAATATTAAAACAGTAATTTTGATATTTAAGGAACATATTAAGATCTTTTTCAATATTTTAAAAATAAAACTAAATAAAAGAATAAAAAAAACTTAGTAAATCATATTACTTCCATTAGATACTAAAATTTAATATTTATTAAAATTTTTTAATAAATTAATAATCTTGATAATTAAATGTTTTACAAATAAATTTTGATTTGAAGGAACATGAGATATTTGTTAAAATTTTAAAAATAAAATAAAACACAAGAATAAAAAACCTAAAAGTAAATGACATTATTTCCACTGGGTATTAAAATTTAGTTCTTTAAAATTTTAAATAAATTTATAAATTTGATACATACTCATATAATAAATTAATAATAAATAAATAGAACAAAATTTCTCTAATTAATTAAATGAAATAAAATAACAACGATAAATAAATTAAACAAGAAAAAAATATTTATCAATTATTAAATTTTTTCCATGATAATTTCAAAATTCATTTTTTATGAACATAATTTGCATTTTTATTTATAGGAGACAGAAAAGATTAAAAGTATAAAGTCTATAAAATATTATAGTTAATTTAATGTTTTAATAACAAAATATATCTTAATAAAATCAGTTAGATTTGAAACACCCACATTTCAAACCCTCTATATCGTGCATATACTCACTACTCAGTATGAATATGCAATTGCATTCAATTCCGGTCTTTAATAATAATTATAACAATTAGTCTCAATTTTAAATATATTATTCGTAACTTCGTAGTTAGTAATTGTAACAATAAACCATTTTTATTTTCTAATGTTAAATATTTTTAAATTAGTTAGCCTCAAATAATTTTGGGGGAACTAATTATCAATCAGGGGGCTTAGCTCCCCCAAGCCCCCACCCAAATACGCCTATGTCAATGAACTACCCAAGTAAGACTATCTAGTATGAATAATTATTTATTATTTAATGTATTAAAAAGTAAATAATATTGACTTATTTGTATTCAGTGTGCAGCCATAAAACCACCACCGAGTGCTCGAGTTCATTGTTGATGCACAACTGTAGAAGCAGCCATTTGAATTTCATATTTACAATGTGTTTCTTAAAAGCTATAATATACAACTCAAAATGTCAAGAAAACAAATATTTCCTATGAAGTTGTAAGTCACTCAAATAAATAATTTTTTTATTCATTTTGTATATTATAGAAATGTATAATGCAACGTTGATAGACAATAACAACTCATTTAGAAGCATTTATATTAAAAAACCAATAGAATTAGAGGAATATTAGGAATAAAAACTTTTTATTTTTCATTATAACTATATTTATTTATATGTTTACTCTTAACCTTTTGTCTTTAATAGCAATTTATATTAAGATTTGTTATTTATCTTTAATAAATGATTACTTATGTGTTTTACCAAAAAATATAGTAACCTCTGTATAATATAATATTATAAATTTATAATTATTGCAGTTTTACATTTTTATTATTATTATTATTATTTTTTTTTTTTATATATAATTACAGTGTATATTCAAACATTTATTATAATTTATAATAAAAGCATCACCATCATTTTATAGCTTAAACCTTATAATCAATATACAAATATATTAATAATTTTAATTTTGATTGATAAATTTTTGTACGACCCATACTTTGTTATGTTTTTATGTATTACAATAAAAGTTTTATAAAATTTAATTGTGCTAATAAATGTAACATAGTTTCAGATGCATGTATATTAAATATGTAATATTGTAATATATTTGTAGCAAATTGTTATATGTTTTATCAAAAAATAATAATAATAAAATAATTATAATAACAATAGAAAACTTTAAATTTATAAATTTGTTGTAATTATTTATTATTTTTTGTATATAATACCCTGTACTAATTTTGTCATTAGTAGGAATTCATAATAAGATTTATTATTTATACATACAATTAAATGAAATATATTGTATTATGTAAGTAAAATAAAATAGGTATGTAATATTGTAATGTATCTGTAACTTATGATAATATGTTTTTCTAAAAAAAATATAAAAAACTTTAAATCTATAAAATTGTTTTATTAAAAATATAGTAACTTCTATCTATAATATTGATATTATATTGTATAATATTGTAATTATTGTTGTTTTACATTTTTTTTTTCTATATTTTATAATGTAACAATGTACATTTAACCAATTATTATAATTTATAATAGCACCACCATATTGTGTGACTTAAACCTAATAATCACAACACAAATAAAATAAATGTTATGTAAAATTTAACCATTATTCAATTAAATATGTATACAAATATAAATATATAATATATAAAATATATATACAAATAAATGTAACATTTTACATTTATAAAATGCATTTTAATTGCATTGTGTCTGTATATTAAATTAAATTAAAAAAAAAAAAGAAACGATATTTATATAAAAGCACATATATAATTAAACGGAAGCAAGAATCAATGAATTGAGTTGTATAATAATATGATGATAAAGTGCATGTGTATAGTGTAAAAAGATAAAAATATATTAAAATTAAATATAAGTATTTTCATAGCATATAAAAAAAAAAGTTATAACCACAGATCAGAATACTAATAGATAGGCAACTTCTATATATTATTAATATGAGACATTAAAAATGACACTCATGGTGTCTGGTGTTAACGCTACTTAAACAGTATCGATTTTAGACCAATATCGATTTCGAACTATCGATTTATTATATTATTAGTTTTTATTATTGACTTGATTACTGTTATTTTGTCAATTAAAAGTTGATGATTTTATTTGATTTTATTCACTCTACCTGATGCTTTTATAAATAAACATTTGCATTAAATAATTTTAATAAAATCATCATAATATAAAGAAAATAACATTTAAATTAAATATTATATTATATTTAAGTATAAACTAAATATATACACACAAGTTCATATTTCATACAATTTTTTTTATTAAATTATAAACATTTGCATTAAATAATTTTAATAAAATCATCATAATATAAAGAAAAATAATTTAAGTATAAACTAAATATATACACTTAAGTTCATATTTCATACAATTTTTTTATTAAATTATAAACTAGCATTAAATAATTTTAATAAAATCATCATAATATAAAGAAAAATAATTTAAGTATAATGTATAAACTAAATATATACACATAAGTTCATATTTCATACAATTTTTTTTACCATATAACATATATATATATATTAAAGGTTGAAGTCGGGGGCGGCTATCACTCCATCAGGAACGTCGGCGCGTATTACGGTTACGCGTGCGCAGATGGTGTTCCTGCGCGGCAAAAATTTCGAAAAAAAATGTACGTAAAAATTATCCTCCGCCGTCGACGGGATTATGTTTGTTATGAAACGGAAACGAAACGTGTCAACACCACGATTTAAGATACATATACATATACTCTGTTCCAAAAGAGAAGACACGAAGCGGTGACCAGTTTTTCGTTCGGCTGCGCGCATTCCCCACCAACTCCGATAAATGCACGTATGCTCAACTAGAACGTTACAAATACTTCCGCTGGTCGCGCTAGTCATTAGTTTAACAGCTGATTTCAACAGTAGATTTACCGGTCATGTTTTCATACTCTGATTCCCAACCTATGTATCTTAAATCGTGGTCAGTACCTACGTCAAAGTTTACATACGAGTATATTGTGTTACTAATGTACGAACTTCGGACTATATTATTATATAACATAAATGTTAGCATTATAACGTTGGTCACACTGACGGGTGATTATATTACATAAATGTTAGCATTATAACGTTGGTCACACTGACGGGTGTTTTTAGTCCGACACCATATTCACATCTTCTCTTTTACATTTCCTGTTCTTCATTATGTTTTATGTTTTAACCACAATTATTTCAAGATGGCCATAAAGCAACTAGGGACCAGAGTTGAATTCTGAGAATGAGTATTTAGGTTACTGTAAGGCCGTAAGGTAGAACCAGATTTTTGTGTTTTATGTATCATACGTTCGGTGTTTTCTGCAAATATTTTATTGTTTCAAGTATTCTACAAAAATTAAACTGTTGTTCATCGTTGAGTAAGAATAATCGTTTGTAAAACATTTTGCAGTAAACGGTTTTGTGAATTTGTTTTTATTATTTTAAATATGTAACTATAGTTATTCGTTTGTCAGTAGGAACGTTGGATAATTAGATAATTATATAAAATGGAAGACATACATCGGCAGTTTAATGCTTTGGTTTGTGAACTGGTGTTTCCATACTTAAATCAAAAAGATCTCAAGTCAGTATCAAAAGTATGTAAAACCTGGAATGCTATGGCATCAGACAAATTATTAGTAAGTATTAAACTTAGAACCCTAATTTTTGCACAATTATAATTTAAAATAAATATACCTAATTGCGTACTTTTAAACATAATTTCTATATCGATGGCTACGCGGAAAACCACGTAAGTTGATTTTATCTAATTTTACAGGAGAAGCAAAAAAACAATGATACATGTTAATATTTATCAATGATAATTTTTTTCACACTAATTTTCTTTTGTTATATTTATCTATTTTATAAAGCTATAATAAAGCAATATTTTTATTATTTTACGCAAAAAAAATTACTTGCGAGTTTTTGATTTATAATAAATATGACTGACGTGGTTTTGATTTTTAATATAATTTACGTACAGGTTTTTGATTTTAAGTGCATTTAACTTACGAGGTTTTGTTTAAGCATTTATTTTGCTTAATTAGATGTATTTAATAGGTAAACTAATAAGTATTAATTAAAAATTTCAACCCAGAATGATAGTCTTATATTACCTACATACTAAATTACAAATTTATAAAACAAATAAACGAAATTTTATTACAATATTAATTAGTAATTTAAATCCAGAATATTTTTATTATCATAATTGAAACAAATTAATATTAAATTTTTCAAATTTTTTTAGTTTTTGTATAGGGTAAATTTTCATAATATTTCCAGGAATGTTTAGGTAAAACTAATTTTAGCTGTGGAAGATGATTGTATTATTCTTCTTTTATTTTTATTTTAAAATCAATAATTTTTTCGTTTTTGTTTGGTAAATTTACCCATTGATCTTCATAATTTAACTAAATAATTATTAGTAAGTATTAAACTTAGAAGCCTCATTTTTGCACAATTATTATTATAATTAAAATAAATTTACGATTTACCTAATTGTGTACTTTTAAACATAATTTCTGTATGCAGGTTTTTATTCTATATATATAAGGATTAATTCTTTGAAAATGTTAAAATACTTTAAAAGGAGATCAAAATTATTTGTTGTCTTTTGAAAAATTGTAAAATGCAAAGATGTATTCCACATCACATTTTAACGCACTTTGAAAATTATTCAAATATATCCTTAAAAGTTACCACTTTTTATTCTGTTATTACTTATTATTTTCAAATATTATAAGTGATTATTTTAATTTCAATTATCAATATTTATGACACAATTTTGGGAATACTTAAATCCATAATTCATAGTTTATGTTTTACATCAGCATTTTTATTTTCATTTTTAATTCAAATTCTAAAATTTTTAGTTTTTTGTGCGCTAGCATCTAAAACAAAAACAAAAAATTAAAGCAAAGTTACCTTATTATCTTCTGTTAATTATAATAAACAAATTCTTTTTGAAAATTTTAAAAATATTACGAATGAAACGAAGACAAATATATGTGATATTTGTTTCAGTAGTTCATAATATTAATATATATTTGAAATGTGTGAGAGAGTCACAGACACAGTCTTAGAAGGCTGTGATCCTGATATCTGTGGGTAGAGAAATAATTCATTTCACAATTGATTAGAGTTCTGATATTATTTAGGGTAATATCAAGAACTGATACCATCATTGTATCAAATCTTTTGGAATGTTAAATAACTACATTTTTTTTTTTTTCAATAGTTAACATAAAATATATAACATATTAAACATTAAATGAAGTATATAAACATTATTTATACAATTAAATAAAGACTTCTAAAATATATTATAAATTTGAGAGAAATCTGTTTTTAGACAATATTTAATAAAAATATAATTAATGTAAAATTTTATAGTCTCAAAATAAGTTTACAATTTCATATACATTAATATTATATGTATGTATACATACTATATATATATTCTTTTTTTATTACAGTGGAAAACAATTAAATTAAATAAACGTAAAGTTGTTCATTGGGAAAAATTGGTTAACATAATAATTAAAAGAAAGACACAGTGCTTGGATACAAGAAACATGGTGATACCTCAAACCAGACTTAAATTTATTTGTTTTTGGGAATGTTTTCGTTATTCAATAAGAACAGCAGTTAACTTAAAATGTATATACTTGTATAAATGTCCATCAAGTGTACTTGAAGAAGTCCTTAAACATTTATTAAACTTAGAAGTACTTGATGCATTATTAATAAAGTAATAATTTAAAAAGCTTATTTCTCTTCGAATTATGTTACAGTTATATATTGATTTTTTTTTTTTCAGTGAACCTAGGCCGGAACAATCTTTATCGGAACTTCTTTATCGTCGTCAAAATAGCATGCGATTAAACATTAAAAATGTGTGTAGAATAAACAATTTAATTGAATTAAGAATACATAGTGAAAATACAATATTATTTAGTTCTTTGCCAATATTTGCAAAATTACCACATTTAAAAACATTAGTTAGTTCATTATTTTTTATGCTGTTATAAAATATCGTATATTATTTTCAATTTATCATATACTAATTTTTATATTTTTATTCTTAATTTAGGGAATACCTTCCGACGCATTAATGTCACAGAATCGAGACTTATGGCTCAGTTTATTTAATGTAAATACAAGTTTAACGCGTTTGGAAATTAGTGACTGTAGTTATGATAACAATGATTTTCCTGCATTTTTAAATCAATTTTTGAATTTAAAATATTTAAAATTACAATTTTTGGAATTAGACTATTTTAAATCTAAATGGATAACTCATGGCAATACAAAAGCTCTTATGAAGGCAATAAGGAATCTAAAAAATCTTGAATGTTTGGAAATGGCAAATTTATGGTATCATATTATTGATGACTTAAAATTGGAAAAATGTGCCAATCTTAAGAAATTATACATTGATGTTTCTTCCAGTGAAAATGTAAGTATATCTATCAATTTATGAATCTTCATTGAATATTATGATTTAATAGTACATTACATAAAAAGTATCCCACAGGGTTTGTTCCATCTAATAACTTTTAACCCATTACATATTTTAAAATCACAATATTTATATTAACATGGAAACAAATAATATTGAAAAATGTGTTTTTTATAGTTGCAAAAATCACATTTTAAAAATATGTAATAAATCAAGTTATTGGTTTGCACAAACCTCGTAGGACATTGTATATATATATATATATATATATATATATATTTTATGTAGGCATGTGAAGTAAATCATTTTCTGATTAAGTTATTCAAAAGATTAAGAAAGCAGCTTGAAAGTCTAGAAGTTCGTTTCCAACCATTCCATTCCTGTGAAATGTGTATTACTGATGATGGGCCTGATTTTGAAAATTTTGATAATGTATCTATACAAGGAAGAACATTACACATATTAGATGGACATGAACCTAATTTAAATAGTGTGACAGACAGAAATGTAATATATTTTACTATTCATGAATTAAAGATAAAAATAGAAAGAATGATGCCGAATACAGAAATTACTTTATTTTAATCTTGTATATAAAGTAAATTCAAGAATTATTGTATAATGTAGATTTAAATTTAGTTTGATTATATTTCTTTTTTTGTTATACTAACTATACTAGTATATAAACTATTTTATACATATTATTTTAGGATTACATTAACATATGTGGTTTTTTTTTTTTTTAATTACTGATGTAAAAGTCATAATAAATAATATAATAATCTTAATTAAATTTGAATTTTGTTTCATATTTTGTATTTTTCTAACAGACTGAGTAATAATATAACGAATAATAGGCCTGGAATAATTAAAAATATTACATTCTTAATTTTTTTTAAAAAATAACAATTAGGTAATTTATAAAATTTACAAATATTTTCTAAATGTTCTGTTTGACCTGGTATGATAGCCAAATTAGATAAATATCCAAGTTTATTTAAAAATTTAGATTAATATGTTGTTACATATCACATGACTGTAAATGTATAACATCCAGGCCCTGATTTACAAAAATAGTGGCCCTGTGCACTATTTTTTGGGGGGCCTTGCCAGGGGCATTATTTCAGAATATTTCATTGAATGCAAAATATTTTACCGATTACTAACCTTATCAAAGCCGCTCGCAAAGTATATTTTAAAAATATTTTATAATAAATCAAATAAAATTTACAATATGCGATTCATAAATAACTTTTTTTTTTCTTTAATAAAAATAATTAAATCTAAAAACAGGAATGTTATACTGCAATAACAAAAGCATAATATATAAAAATGTAGGTATCTATTTACCGAGCTATTTTTACAATAACGCATAGTGTATCTAGGTTTATATTATTATAACAATTTAATATTTGGTTAGTCGAAAAAACAAAATATCTAAAACATTTATTTTAAATTGGTAATTGTTGTAAATTTTAAAAATTTATTTATATATCACAATTTCATGGGATGCAAATGCATACCTTTGCATCCCGCAAATGACGCCCCTGGGCCTTTCTTAACTAAGAATTTTAGTAATAATGAAAAAAATATATACATATTTAAATTAAAAGTTTAATCTGTATATATTTAAATATTTAATTACAAATTATATTACACATTTTTTCTTGTTTTTTTTTTTTGAAAATTCAATAATTATATCTTCAAATGTTAATGTTTTTGTTATATCATGATTTATTGCCAATAATGATAAAGAGTCCAGTCTTTCTTGGGTTAAAATAGAGCGCATGTGAGTTTTAATACGTTTAAGTGCTGAAAATAACCGTTCACTACTACAATTTGTGCAAGGCATTGATAAGTATATTTGTAATATAGTGTCTATGTTGGGAAATCTATAGCCTAATTCTAACCTAATACTAAATTTTTTTTTTTTTTTTTTAGTAAAATACAAAATTGGAATGGGGCCCTGTGCATGTGCAACGAAGGTACATGTGTAAATCAGAGCCTGATAACATCTCATGTATTAATTATTATTGTGTTATACTATAGGTACTATGTAAGAATACTTATTTTGATGAATTATTATTAAAATATAAGATTAATAAAAAGAGCTGATACTCCTGCTGCAAGGATACAGGTGTGCAAATCATAGTGTTTAATATTAATTAGAATTTGAAAGCAAAGATAAATCATCGCATTTGAAAAAACGATTCTGAGCGAAGTTGGTGATTATTGTCATATATGATTACAAATTATTAATTATCAAAATCATACGATTAATATGAATTAGTATTTAGTACATATTATGTATAACGTTCTAAAATTTAATTGTATTTTACTACTTTTTTTCTATAAATAAAAATATTAGGTACTAAAATGGATGAAGAATTGAAATATTAAGTGACACTAGTATTATAAATATATTTTACAAATAATACAATGTTCCAAATTATTTCTTTAATAAATAATGGCGATATTGACATAGAAAATAACACTGTCACCACTCACCAATGACGACAAATGCCTAGAAAATAAAATGTCTTACATACATTTTTATATAAAAAAACACAAATTATAAGCAGTATTTTTAACATAGGCGCAATTTGGGTAATAATTTTGGGGGTGCTAAATTATTTTATCTCTTTTCTCCTCATTGTCTCTGATGCTGAAGAATTGGGTAAAGGGGCCATTAACCCCCCTTCCACCATTAATTTTTTCTAGGAGGCTAACTTGTATTTTTACTTCCTTGAAAGATACGACCTTATTTTGAAACACATATATTTACCCCCCGCCCCCCATAAAAAATAGTTCCTGCGCCTCTGCTCACTATATATGAATTTGGAATTAATGTAATGCTAATAATAAAACAATGTAATGATTAATTCTTTATATAATATGTATTATAAATTATAATTCATAATAAAAGTTAACATTTTTAAATAAGACTTTTATTTATAATGGTATACGTCTTTCACTTACACTAAACATATTAATTATATCATCTTTATTAATATTATTACAAAAATAATATCTAGCAGATTTAAATCCGGCGTTCTTTTTGAGACACCCTATATTTATTTAATGAATAGTATTCAAATTGTCAGTGATAAAGAGTAATACATTTGTATATTCCTTTTAATATATAAAATGTATGTTTATTAAAAGAAATATAAAGACTATTAATAATTACATATTTTTATTATATATTAATAGTTTATTTTAACAACAAATACTATTTCTAAGTAAATTATACAATATTTGTTATTTGTTTCACATGCAGATAGATGCATATAATATAATCTAACATACAAAGCTAGAAGAATAAAATAATAAAAAAAAGCATAGGTAATATTCATATATTATATTTATTGATAATTATCATTATTATTATATATCATTCCACATTGACAAATCGACGGGTCGTGCCACGAGAAATAATGTGCTACTCCATATTTCTTATTATACTTGTGGTCTGATGAATGGATCTGATAAAATCCTTCTGACGTTTCTTGCGGCATGTTATGATGAGCGTAATATGTAGTTTGATCATTTGTTTCTACTCTGCCGCACTATATTTAATTATATATTATGTAGAAATGTATTAATATAAATATTTATAGTATATAAAAATCACCAGAATCCCAATTTAAAGGTATAAATTATAAATATAAATTATAAATTATCATATACGTGCTCATTTATTCATACATATACCTACATTTAAGTAAAAGTGGTACGATTGGTTTCATACAAAGTAAAATTTTTATTTAGAAAAATTTATTTAGCAGGTAGCAAACAATTTATATGAATGATGAAGTTTTTATTATGATTTCGAGTTTTTAGGAACATGAATATATTACACATTTTTGGTTAACCATTATCAAACTTATCAAATGATAAATAAGATGAAATCTTCGAATAGTAAACATTTTGGGGATTATATATAATGTTTTCATTAAAAAAAAAATTGGTAGTATAGAGCCTCTACGTTCCCATATTTGCTTCAATGTTACTGACTACTATAAAGCTTACGGTATGATGAGGTGTAAGAGGCTGAGTGACATTCACATTTGGCTTAAATCGACTATGATATTCGTGATTTGTTGATTTTTCAACGAAACGTGTATTTTGTCCATTAAATTCTTCGTTATTACCATAATAATCATCTCCAGCAGACAACTCATTCATTTGCAGGTTAATAATACTTTGGTTATTTTTACAATTATTTTTATAAAATAAATTATACTCATTTCCGGCCATGAACAGTTCTTTTATTTCGCTAATATCATCGTTAATTTCGTTTAACATTCCATAAAATTTATCTATATCTGGTAAAACAAAAAATCTAAGCACTACCCATGCATAAAAATTATTATGAAATAGGTAAATATAAGTAAATGTCAATTGGTATATTTTAGATAGATAGTAGTTTTCTATTTCATATCATGTCATAAACACAATTTCTAACTAATATAATTAGGTATATAATATTATTTAATATATTCTTTTTAAGTATCAATGACTGGATAAATTATTATATTGCGTACCTACTAATTTTGATGTTTTTATAATATAACATGTTATAAATAAATCGATTTATTAAATTAACGAGTATACATTTGTAATAATATCCTCTTTACAGTTTGAGTAAATATATTCCAATAAATTATGATAGTGATAGGTATGCTAACAAGTGACAACAAAGTAATTCTAATAATTTATGGTGAAAAA
Source organism: Tetraneura akinire (assembly GCA_021307375.1). Lineage (NCBI taxonomy): Eukaryota > Metazoa > Arthropoda > Insecta > Hemiptera > Aphididae > Tetraneura > Tetraneura akinire. The sequence goes on from JAIUCT010000089.1 coordinate 615,543, forward strand.
TATGGCAAATAATTTAATTTCATAGAATATTTTTATTAAGTACCTACCTATTTAATTTGTAAATCTACTAGTTGTACCTACCTGATTGTTGTTCCATTTGAGTGTTATCATTTATTCCGTTTATTTGCGTGGACTTATTTTCAGTATAAATACGGCAATCGTCAGTTTCGCTAGCATATTTTTCATGCATAATATTGCTATCTTCTTTAATATTGTATTCTTCGTCATCAGTATATTCAAATGAAAGTTCATTATCACTGTGATTGTTGTTTATTTTTTCCAGGGAATTTTTACAATGTATACTAGTATTTTCGTTTTTCTCCTTGTAATCATCTATAATGGAGATATGTATTATCCAAGGTATTAAAATAGCAATTATTAATAAGATATGCAGGTAACAGTGGTCCAATGCAGTAATATATAGGTTTATATCCATTATACATATTACATAATATGTCTATATTTCTATATCATATCAATAATCCTTAATGTGCAAACAAATAGTAACCAATAATTATTATATATACGCGTATATATTTATATATAGGTGTAAAGAGAATAATATTGAATTTTGATTAACATTTGAATGCAATGAAAAATTATTACATTCGAATCGAATTTGAGGAAGTACTGTCAGATTTGAGTATTTAGACGACTAATTTAGGGGTTTATGGATATATATATATATATATATTGAATTATTGAATATAGAGACTAATAAATGTAAAAAATTTATTCAATACGCATATTTTATCTGATGAACCGCTCAAAATCGTACTTCTGAATGTAATGATTTATTATTAAAAAATGACCTAAATAAAGAACCAACTGCCAATTACATCCACTTTTCAATCGTAAACATATGCTATTCGTGAAAATCGGAGCATTATTTCGGGTAAAAAAGTCTTCAGACATAAAAAAATCAAGGGAAGGGATACAGGTGTGCAATCATAGTGTTTAGTTTTAATTAGAATTTGATGCAATGATAAACCATTGCATTCGAAAAAACGATTTTGAGCGAAGTTCAGATAGATAATGTAGGTATTTATTACAATTTAAAATTTTTTTATTAAATATTTAAAATTTGATCACACATATAGAGACTATACAGGTATACATAGGTATAGTACATAAATGAACATAAATATTAATGTGTTGTCAAATCAAAAAATATCATGTTACCATTCTATGCTAAACATAAAAAAAATTACTACAATAATACAATGTTAATAAGATATATGCGTTGCTGGGAAGTAGTTCGTCCGGACGATTGTTTTTTTTTTGTTAATAAAGCGGATGTGTTTGTGTCGTAATAAGATGCGTGTATTTTTTTATAATTATTATTCTACATTGTTATATAATATGTGAAAGTTTAACAATATATTTGTTAGTTGAGTCTTGAGTGTAATATATAACATTTTTCCATGAGGGCAAGTGACTCTCCTTGCCCTCTATAAAGGTGCCCATGAGCCATGACAATATGTCAATATTCCTATGTAACCTGTAATATAATATGTTTAACTTACGGTCATCAATGTTGATTGAGCTACTGATCGAATCATTTGATTCCACTATTTCTACTTTATCATTTAAATTTAACACAATCAAATTTGATGACAACAAGTTATCGGAAAAGCATAGATCAGTACTATTAGATTTCGTGTTTGTATCACAAAGGACCGTCGGATTCAGCCCTGATAATTTAACTTCATTTCTTTGTTTCATTAAATTATTGTATTCTTCTTGAAATCCTGTACAATTCAACGAAAAATCGATAATTAAAAAAATAATGATTCATCCATAAAAAAAAACAAAACAAAATAAATAAAATAAAATAAAGCGAAACTCGAATTATTTTGTTCCTATAGATTTCGTTAGATTATTTTGAGGAATATTGTAATATGTTTATTATTCATTTAATCAAAATAATTCTGTTATAATAAAAAAAATTTTTTCAACAGTATTAATTTTAAATTCAACTGAAATATGTATTTTTAGGCTTTTAATGTATTTACATACAAAATATAATATTGAAACATATTATTTCAAAATTCAAAAGAAACAATGTGCATATTTTATTTGTATCTTTTATTGACTATAATATTGTCATATATAACTTCTGCCGCAGGGATAAAGGTGTGTAAATCATAATGTTTAATTTCAATTTGGAATTTGAATGCAAAGATAAACCATTGAATTCGAAAAAACGAAGTTCAGTTAGATAATGTAGGTAGGTATTGATTAAAATTTTGACATTTTTATTAAGAATTACATATATACCCGCCGCGGAATAAAGGTGCCTACACACGTTCAGTTTTTGTTTCAAACTTGACTGAACAGGTCTGGCCGTTCAGGCAAGTCATAACGTATGTATGCAAAAACTGATGGCTCGTTCAGTCCTAGGCGTGGCATGGACTGATCAGGTCGTTCTTGATTTTTTTGAATTGGCATGAACGACCACATGCATATGTATATGCAATAATATACTCGTATTATAGCTTATATTATATTATATATTGAAACTTTCATCATATTCATCGTATATCAATACTATTATTATTAATATTATTAAAATTTGTGTTTTAAGTGTTTATCGTTTATCATTAGTATTTTTAAATTATAATAATAATAATATGGACTCTCGAAATTGGCCACAAAAAATTCTGAACGAATTTATTGATCTTTATCGAGAAAATCCATGTTTATGGAAAGTAAAGTCATCAGATTACAGTGACAAAAATAAAAAAAGGATGCATATGATGTTTTACTTGTTAAACTAAAAAAAATATACCCAAATTTAAACAGACAAGACGTGGAAAAAAAATTAATTCATTACGCAGTTGTTTCCGCAAGGAGTATAAAAATGTAGTCGCATCAATGAAATCGGGCGCTGGTACAGATGATATCTATAAGACCAACTAACTTAATTGAACTACAATACGAGTAGTGTGTAGTGAATCACGAGCTCAAACTTACCTGAACACACTTACCTTCAGCTAAGTTTGAACTGAAGACTGAACGTGTGTAGGCAAGATCAAGACTGGTCACGCATTCAAAACAACTTCCTCCACCACACCGCACGACCAAGCGGCCGCTCCCACTTTTACATACAGAACGCTCAAGCGACAACAGAGTTGTGTATAAAACAATACAATACAACTGCTGTTGATATTTGAAACAGCGCTGTATAATCGTTACATTTGTTCGGGAGAACCAATTAAAAACCGGCTGCGTAAAACGGACGCAAAACGGTCCGCCGCCAAGTCATATCTTACTCCGCGGCGGGTATTGGGACCATATACAATATGGTATATATTATATATGTGTACTACACATATAGTACATAAATGAACACCCTACAAAATTTTCAAGTCTCTAAGTTCAATATAAATGCTCATAAAATCCCTTGTCATCTAAATGCCCATATCATAAAAATTTGTGTCAATTTTATTTATCATTATTGTAAAATATTGAAATATAATAGGAAGAATCCATATAAATACTTTAAATATTTATTTTACTAAAATTTTAACTTTAAACACCTATAGAAAAAAATTTATTCTTGAGATTGAGAAAAACATTTTACTGGTAGGTATATACACGTTAAGCATTGGTTGATGAAATATTTATATATATAAAAATATATAATTTATATATATATATATAAATAAACGTATTTCAGATTGCCTTTTATGCATTCCTAAACCGCTGGCCCAATTGCGACGAAATTTGGTACAGAAAAAATTTCTTCATACATAAAATAAGAAAAATCCATATAAATACATTGATAATAAAATATTGATTCTACTGAAATTTCAACCTTAAACACCTATAAAAAAGAATTGAGCCTTGGGATTTTTCTAATATTTTGATAACAAGTTAAGTAAAATTTTAAGACTATAAAACCCAAAACTTCAATTTTATCAAATATCATATACATAAAAACGTGACTTACAAAATATTCAAACTATAGAAAAATAATATATTATATATTATATTATATTATATTATATTATAGAAAAATTAACGTATAACCTAACTGTTCAAAAATATTACTACATATATATAGTACCTATGTGAAGACCAAATAAAATTTTCAAGTTTTAACTTCAAAATTGCTTAAGTTATTGTGAAATATTGAAATCGAATTCATCGTAAATTCAAAAGATATACTTATATTACGTAGGTACCTACGATTATATATACGCGTATGGATTCTAAGTTTTTCGTTTAAACTAAAAATAAAAACTTTAAACAGCTATAAAAAAAAATTGAGACGAATGATATTTTTATTATTTTGATATGATGTTAACTAATATGTATGTATAATTAAGTAAAATTTTCAGACGTTAATGCCCAAAATTGTCAATTTTATCAAATATTATATACATAAAAACGAGAATTTAACGAAATATTCATAGTCATATATTTTATAGAATAATAAACGTAACGGTTCCAAAATTTTACCACATATAATATATAGTACCTATGTGAACAATCAAAATAATTTTCAAGTCCCTAACTTCAAAATTGTTCGAGTTATCGTGAAATATTGAAATTGAATTCGTCAAAATTTCAGTTTTTTTGAAAAATGCCGTTTTTTCGTAATTTTTTCTACTGCTTTACTGCTTAGGGTCAATTTTGAGAAATTCGAAAATAACCTAAATAAAGTACCAACTACTTCCACTGTCCAACCGGAAACATACACTATTCGTGATAATTAAAGCATTATTTTGGGTAGTAAATTTGTCTTCAGAATGAAAAAAAAAAACACACGTTGTAAAATCATTACATTTTTCGCTTCGCTCAGAATCTAAAATATAATTATATAATAAATTAATATTATAAAAATATCTAAGCACCTTCATGTAACCGTAATTAAAAAAACATGTAGGTAATATGAATATCTAATCGAATTAATCAACTGTAAATACTTACTTTTTAAACAGTTATCTGTATTTATTTTATCACCTTGTTGATCCTAAAAATAATATTTAATTTACAATAAATAATATATAATATATCATTGTACCTATTCTTATAGTAGGTACTTATGTATCATCTTCTAATAAAATTTGTAAAACGATATTATAGTTTTATGTAGGTAGGTACCTACTTGTTTTGTATAGATAGATGTAAGCATTTTAATTTATTTCATAATATATCGTAATCGTATATTAGAGCATGTTTTGGATTAGTATTTAGTACTAAATAGTATACTTACATATTAGTTTCTAAAATAAAAATAAATAAGATATGCTGATACTGCTGTGAGAAGAATTCAGGTTTATAGAGTATAGTGTTAAATTTTAATTAAAATTGAAATGCAATGATAAATCGTTACATTCCGATATAAGATTTTGATCGAAGTTCAGTCATATAATATATGTATTGATAAATTTTTTTTTTTTTAATTTATCATTCTATACGTTTAATATAAATGCTCTTAAGATGCTCAGAATCGTTTTTCGAATGTAACGATTTATCAATGTATTTAAACTTTAATCAAAATTTAACACTATTTTTTTTAGATCTGTATCCCTTTTCACAGCACTATCAGCTCTTCTTTTTATCCTATAAACAGATTTTTTTAAAAAAAGAATAGTAACTATAATATTCATAATTTTTTGGATCTGAGTTAAATAATATTTATTTGAGCTTAAATAACATTTTCAAAATTTTGGTCAATTTTCTTTAATATTTTTGTAAAATACGAGTATTCATATATAATAAGAAGAATCCATATAAATAGGTAATTTAAATAACAATTTTACTCATATTTTAACTTTGAACGCATATAAAAAAAAATTGAGTATTGTGATTTTTGCAATAATTTTTTACCATGTTAAGTCGTATATGAGTATACTTAAGTAAAAGTTTCAGACCTTAAAACTCAAAATTGTCAATTTATCAAACATTATATAGATAAAAACGAGAATTCTAGGAAATAAAATAAGGTTCTATAGTCTATATTTTGCAGAAAAATTAATGTAACCGTTCCAAAATTGTATCACATATATAAATAAGCTATGTGAATAGGAATAATAAACCTAATATAATAATTTAATATTAAATTACTAATATAATAAATAGTATTAATATTTATATTTATTTTATTATTATTATTATTATTATTATTATTATTATTATTATTATATAATATTATTAATATTAATAATAATTAATGTAATAATTCAATAATACAATATTTTCTGTTCTAAATCTAAAAATTGTGTTCCTATAACATGATATTAAATTTTAATTTATAAAATGTTAATATCGTATTGTTCTTTTTTTTAAATTTTTATAATAATTATCATCATTTAATCTCATGTAAAAATAAGTAGGTAAATAATTCTTAAATTATTGTATAATTATATATTTTCAAAAAAAAATCAACAAAAAATAAATAATTGTAGATAAAATAATTATGTTAAAATAAATTTTTATAAAATAATGCTCTATAATAATATATGAAAATTGTTTAAAGAAAAAATCATCTATTGGCGACATCTTATTGTTATTACGTTTATTATTATTATTCATGTCAATAGATGTTACTGTAAGTTTATAAAATATTTGATCGATTCGGTAATTGTTTTTTTTTTTAACTAAAAGGCAGCATAAGGTTTAATAAATTATTAAATATAGGTAAGTTTTTTAATATCGTACATCTAATTTGTATAACATAAGAATGTACATTATATTAAATACGGTAATATAATTATATTTAATAAGTAAGTCAAATATTACACAATACAATTATAATAATTTAAAATTTTATATTTTTAACAATATTTATATAGTATATTTAAGTATATTCGTTAGTTTAAAAAAAAAAAAAAAAAAAAATTTATTTGTATAGAAATTTATTCTAATTGCTGCATAGGCGAAAATAGCTAAAAAGAAATGGGGGGCACTTAAGCTCCCATAATATATTAGCTAAATTGTCAACATAAAAATAGAAATTATATCTTTATTATATTATCTAAATTATATTTATTAATTTTAATCAAATGAGGCGTTTTTGTCAACCAACTAACCAAAATCTTTGATTTTTGAAAAAAAAGTGTCCAATTACGTCTAATTTATTATATAGTAATATAGCCATATAGGTATATAAAAGTGAAATACTATGATATAAAATTAAATATTTTTTGATTAATTACTTTGATGAAATTAGTTAATTTTTGTCTTTTTCCAAATTTTTATTTTTAAATAAAAATTAAGAAAAACAATATTATTTGGGAAATTTAGATATATTTTGGGAGTCTATGACCACAAGCCAACCCCTATTTGCGCCTATGTTAATAGGTGTGCGTAATTTATAAAATGTAAATCTTTCAGTGTTATTTTTTTTAATAGTTTTTGTTCGAGTTTTATGATTTAAAATTTCTGTATAGATACATAATTACAAGTCATCAATCATAATCACTATTATTTTTATATTATTTATCAGAATTCCTTACTGGCAGTTTATCTGTTGTATTACATGAATTGTTAACATCTGATTTAGAACTAACATCGGTGCCTGCAGTCATGTGTTCAGTGCCTTCAACACTCGAGTCGAAAAAAATATCTGAAAAATAACAATGTCAGTATATATTTTAAAAATTATGATTATTTAAATTTTCAGATTTGTCCATATAATTAATTATACAAAATATGTATATATATTATATACATAATATTATTCTGTAATGTTCTGTAATTGCCATTTCGAAATTATTACTGCATTTTACTATAATCGAACAGTATAGTATCTATTCAAAGTATAGGTATTCAGTATACTAATTAGTAACCAATAACCATCAATTTAGAAAATATATTTTTGGGTTTTATATATCTGTTTTGTTAGCTTTATGCATTTTGGTAAAAAATGTGGACAATGTCGATCAAAAAATTCATAGAAGACAATTTATTTTGCATACCTATTAGCGCATGGCTTGATGGTTAAGAAAGTTTAATTGAATTTTTAAAAATCAAAATATATTGCGTGATATTTTATAATAAAAACAATAATTGTCTATTTAGTTAATTAGGATGTTTTTTATTCAGTAAATTTTTTTTTAATTTTTGAAATTTATAATTTTAATTACATAGTTCAAAAGTGTTATATATAAATATTTATAATATAAATATTTTCTGTAATAAAATAATAGATTTTTTATATAAATTTTTATTATTGTTATTTGTTACATGAGTTGATACTTTGATAGTATGTATGTAGATAATTAGAAACATACGTCGAGATTGGTTATTATTTTAGATTCTGAGCGAAGCGAAGAATGTATTGGTTTATAATGATGTATGTCGTTTTTTTTTTGCCAGATGTTGGCATATTTCTGAAGTCTGAAATATTCCTAAAATATTCTTGATAATTATATTTATTCATTTTACATTATAGAATTAAAACACTCACATAATAAGAAAGTACGACGTTTTCTCGCTTAAGTTAATTATAACAAAAATGTATAAACCTAGTATTAACTTAGTATTTCGTCGCATAATAACAAGTCTACACTAAAAAAAAAAAGTTGTTGCTATAGCATACCCAGCACAACCATAAGCACGCCTATGTACATGGTATTTTGAAATTTGTCATTATTATTTAAAACTGTTTTAAAAACGATCAATTATTATGAATATAATATATATTATATAATATATATAATTACTATGAAAATTCAATTGTCAGCTGGTGTATCGTGTATGGTTTGAATTTTGATTATGAATATGTTGTTAAATTAATTAGTCAAAGTACATCGTACAACGTAAAGATAATTTTAATGACCTTTCTATAATTGATATCCTATAATATAAGGATAGGTTAGATAGATAATATTATTTTAAATTTACGATTCGTTAATAATTCGTTTAATTCGTTAATAAATACAAGAAAATTCGTTTTAAATCAGTAATGATTATAAAAAATATAAAACTCTAAGAAACATAGCATAACATTATAAAATCCTAGTATCTTCCATGGCAAATAAGTCCAGTAAATAGTGACACTAACACAATGTTAAAAACGTTACAATGAGTATATGAGACCCTGGTAGGTATGAAGCAAAAAATGAATCGAGTACTGGGCAAATAGATACAAATTGCATTAGAAACAAAATTAAACAATATTATTCAAGATTTATAAATATAATAATAATATCATATTATATTATAATATAATATATATAAATATTATATTTATACTATAATTGTATTTATAATATATATAATTAATTATGTTTAATTTATTTTATTATTTATTATTTATTTTATTAGGTATTTTATTTATACAGGTATATCTTATTAGGTATATCTTATTCGTATTTATACCCTGTATATATTAATATTATATATATATATATATTTATTTATATATTTATATTATATTTATAAATTTATAATTTATATTAATTGTGAATTATTACATTTACGATTTATTTATTTTTTTGTAGCTGTTAAAGTATAAAAAGTAAGAAAAGGCATACTGTTGCGAAAAGGATACAGGTTAAAGAGGATAGTGTTGAATTTTGATTAAAATTTGAATGCAATGATGAATTACATTCGAAAAATGATTCTGAGCGATGTACTATTAGATTTTAGTATTTAGATGACTAATGTAGGGGTTCTATTATAAATTATTTATATTGAACGTAAAGACTGATAAAAAAATGTAAAAATTTTAATCAGTAGGTACATATATTGCGTATCTGATGAACTTCGCTCACAATAGTTTTTTGAATGTAATGATTTATCATTGCATTCAAATTGATATCAAAAATCTACTGCTCTTTACACCTGTATCCCTTCTACACCAGTATCTTTTCTCTTGTTTTTTACTTTATCTGTTATCATCTGAATGACCAAAAATATAATTTTTACAATAGAATTAACGAAAAAGACAATAATATGAATTATAATACATTAGGATATACACATGAAAAACAGCAATGGGTCCCCCGGGTTAAACAACCAAAACCCGCTGGCTTGGCCACTGCTTATAGGTATAAGTTGCAAAAATCAAAATATTTTTAATAGAACCAATAGGTGAAAAATTATAACCATGAATATTATTTGAATAATAATAATATGTATATTGTTAACAATTTACCGAGTTTGTCATTCATATCAGTGCCACGTATGTTCTGAAATAATAAAACGCATAGTTACGTCATTTTATAATGCATTATTGTATTAAATTTAAAATTTTACTAAACTATTATGTTCTTCGGTGCTTCTGATTGGTCTTTTCGTTTCGAAATAGCTAATTTATTCTGTCTGTAATATTATCTATTTCCGAACTAAAATTATACAATAATTTTCAAAATTTAAAAATTCATCTGTATAGAACTATTATTTTTATCGAAATTTAATTTATAAAAATTTAATATGCATATAATATTTACTAATAAGTATTAAATAATAATAAATATTATAGTTGTCACGTGAACATAATAATATAGTATGAGTACATATTATAATAATTAATATTTTATAGATACGTGATTTTTTATTTTCATTCATTATTTTCATCATTAGTCTCTAGTTCATGACGTCATTATTAAATTATTAGAAATTATGTAAAATTGTAAAACGTGAAGAAGAAGAAGAAGGAGAAGAATAAGAAGTAGAAGAAGAAGAAGGAGAAGAAGGAGAAGAATTAAATTAATATTCGAAAATTATCTACTGTTTACATTAATTAGTTTGAATATTTTATAAGTTTCAGATTTATGTAATATTTTTAAATTTTGGGCGTTACGGATTATAAATTTAGTATATTGTCGAATATATTATATTATATAATATGTAGTTGTTAATAAATTAATACTTTTATAATTTTACTACATATTGTGTTTATTTCATGCATTATGATATAACTTTTCGTTTATAATGTATTCGCTTGTTCAAAACAAAACTTGTTGAAGGCTAGTATTAATATATTTAACGAATGCGAGTAGGATATATTAGGGGCTTCTAGAACCGCAATCGTTACCTGATAAAAATTATTAATATTCTGTGTTAGAATACATATATATATATTTGAATAGAAGTTTTAATACAGCTCGACTCTAACACCATTGATGATAGCATTTATAATATATTAATATGATATACTATAACGGTATAAAAATATACTCGCCTTAAAATTACAAAACACTATAATATTTTAACAGAAAAGTGTCCTTGAATTAAATCAGACCCTGCCATTGTAATATAACAATGAATAAGATGTACCCAAAAGTATTCATGTTGGAGTTTGGTCGTATCCGGTCGATTCCTGCCGCCGTCATATATTTGTACAACAATAGAAAATGCGGGTTGTGAACGGACAAGATCGAATATTCTGGAATTATACAGTTGGATATTATAATTATACCTATTATATAACATTTGGCAACTATTAGGCCTTTTTTCCTGGAATTTTAGTAAGATCTTTTCATCGACAAATAACAGTAAAATAATAAATATACGGGTCATCGTGGTAGAAACGTTATAATCACTACTGTACACTATTATATGTGTGTTGTCTCGTTTATTTTATTTTACTTGCTTGTATGGGATGCCATACGATTGAGCACGGTACTTTTTTTTTACCTGCTTTTTGACCTTACGATTGAGCACGTTCAATACGTAAAAATATTTTTAATTATTGAAAACGTTGCCAAACTTCCTTCGTTTCGAGAATATACAGGTATACTCGTATAGTACAATTATTATCTAGATATTTTAACACTATATGTTATGTTATATACATATTATAAACAATATATTAACCAATTAATATTAATTTCCAATAAATTCTTCTTTTCAAGTGGTAGGGACGCTCGTTACGCCTCCCGGCTTCACTCACTTCCTCAAGTGCCGCTTTGCGGCACTTTTCGTGGTGATGGGGCTACGCCCCAAGGGACTAAAGCATATCTAACTAATACCTACCCATTGAACGGATACTGGTGAGGATAGGCAGTGATTTCGTGTGACCTTTGTATTTTTGAACTAACCAATGAAAATTTTAATAATTAATTTTTAATTTTATTATATTTAATTTTTTTTCTTACATAAACTACGACTTTATTTTTTTTTATTTATATCATTATTACGTGCAAAATAAATATGGCAACGCCGCACAAGAAATAGTGCTCAATCGTGTTGTTTTTCGGGTGCAGGTAGCTAGTCATTGTTAACAATAGTGTGTGCTCAATTATGTATACCATTTAATAATTGTTCCACCTTATAGCGTCCTCTTACGGTTATCCTTAATGAATCCCACCGATAATAAATTCAATAGAAAAAGGACCAATATAATAATATATATATAAATATGTACCAACAATAACGTACTATATACGTACTCGTAATAAAATATATTATATGTTTTTATACTATTAAAAAAAAATATATATATATTTTTTTTAATTTGTGCGTAGATTACTCGTCCTGCATTCGCAGATTACTTCTACACGAATGCCTATCTATATTAAGCAAAATTTTGTTATTTTTTATTAAATATTTAAAACGCAAAATATAGAAAACGAAAATTTTACGAAATATTCAAAGTTCTATATTTTGTAGAAAAATTAACATAACAGTTTCAAAATGTTACCACATATATTAAATAATCCTTATATGTTACCTCCTAATAAAATTTTCAAGTCTCTAACTTCAAATTTACCCAAGTTATCGTGAAATATTGAAATTGATTTTGTCGAAATTTCCGTTTTCGTGAAAAATTCCGTTTTTTTGTTTTTATTCGTCGTTTTTTCTACTGCTTAGAGTCTATTTTAAGAAATTCGAAAAATGACCTAAATAAAGTACGAATTAGATCCACTTTTCAACCGAAAAAGTATGCTGTTCGTGAAAATCTGAGCACTATTTGTATTTATTATTTTTTTTCTGCATAATAAAATAGTGTTGTCGCGTGTCCATGTTTATTGTTTAATGTCCATAGTTCCATACGGAAACATTCACGTGTCGTGAAATTTTTATTATTCAAACTTGGTGTCTTGACGTATGTCTAGTGAGAGAGCAATGCACGATTGTCGGGTACCGTCGGTGGTATTCGTACGTCGGTAATGGGTGGTTTAGCCAGTCATTTGTGCGTTGTGCGTGCTTGCAAAAATAAATAATAATAAAAAATTATGCAACGATTTGATGGCGCAAATGACATGGAAAAACAATAACGTACATTTTGATTTAATAAACTCTTTGGAACAACATTAGACAAGGATGGTAGATATTTCGCATATTCCGACGTTCGTAAACTCCCACGCGGCACACGGATGACACGCGAATTGGTCTTTGGCTATTGGATAGAAATCTGCCGCCGCCATCATGACGGGGTGTATTGTACTATTGTGTGCCGAACAGTGCGTCATCGTTGCCAGGGTTTCTGATCCTTCTAAGAACATAGATGTTACCGTACCGAACTAACAAAACGGCGAATGTCATTGTTAATGTGACCGTAAGTAGGTACCTAGTGGAAGTGTAAGAATAACGTTATTTTGTGTTTTGACATTTGACTGAGTGGAGCTACTTCGATTGTTCCTCGTCTGACAATTTGACGGGACTCAGATTTTTGAAGATACATTTTTATTTGGTTTTTGATTTTTTAACGAATGAGATAACACAAAAAACACAAAGGTAAGTAAATTTTAAATACCATAATTAATAATAATATTCGTGATATTAATATGTAAACATTTGTTTTTCTTGACGACGCCGTTATACCTTCGTGTGTTACAGTTACAGCTCTTAACCTAACTTAACGTCCATTTTGATAACTAGTAGGCATTTCATTTTAAATTCTGAGCGAAGCGAATAATGTATTGGATTTTAATGTTTTACAATGATGTGTGTCTTTTTTTTTTGTTATTTTTTTTTTTTATGTATGAAAACACAATTCTAGTATTATTATCACAGATTATCATACGTGAACATTTCCGCGTTATTAACATTATCACCGTTTCGTTTCAATTTTCATTTTGAATTTTAATATTTTATAACTCGGGTAATGTTATCTACTTATTATTTGTTGTTTTTGTTATATATTTTTTTATTTAATTTGTTACTATTTTTGTTTTGTTTTAATTGTTTATTCTATGTTATAATTTATGGATTCATCAAGTGATGATGATAATATTTTGGTTGCGAGACCTTCAAAAGGAAAAAAGAAACAGATTCATCGTGATAAAAAATTTAGAACCGAGTGGGGTTTAAATTCAGAAATAAAATTATGGCTTAAACCTGTTGATAATGATGTATTTAGGGCTAACCTAAACGTAACCTACTAAAAAAATAAAAATTGATGATTGTGGAGAAAACTGTCAATTGTTATTATTATATTATTAAGTAAAAACAATGCAAAATGTTATGAACAGCTGGAGAAATAATAAAATTAATTTAATATTTCTATAAAAATATTAGAACATTAAATGAAAGTATAAATTGATGAACGTATATTGTTACAAAATAGGATGTTTTCTATAAATATTTAAAAGTTTAGTAAGAACAAACTTTAAGATAAAGTTAGAACTGGTTAAACTTATCTGATTAACCCACAACAGTTATAGGTAGTTTACACATAAACCTAAGTATTATATATTTTACTAATTTAAGAGTGAAACTAAATAAATTTTGAAATTAAGTAAAATTATGCGCTTTTTTGGTATTGGAGGGGGGAGTTACATTTCCGATGAATGGGCCGGTTTAATTCATATTTCCCGGGCCGAAAAAATTCGCCAATCTGCCCCTGCCCATATTTTTATGGAAAGTACCATTATTTAGTTATGTTGGTACCTTTATTTAGTTATGTTGGTACCATTATTTAGTTATGTTGGTACCATTTTATTAATTTTGCCGTATGGCAACGCTGGTTGGCGTCCGTTTCCTTTGCCTGTGGACGCTGTTACGTTACACTTCAGTTTGCTCGTCGCGTCGTCATCCGTGTTACCGTCCGTCGAGATTCGTGAGTGCTTACCACGGTTATCTACCGTTATAACCGTTACGCACCCAACGTTGTTTGGTAAGTGTATTCGTTGTCTGGTATGACATCGGTTTTTTCCCTATGATATCGTTGCGTGCAGTAATTTTATTATCGTAACGTGTTTTACAAATATTTACATCAATTGACAATTCGCACTCTAACGAAGCTTGTCTACGCGGTGGAGTAAGTTTAACGACTAATTGTTTATATTTTTAACGTAATTGTGTTTAAAAAAAAAAAAAATGTGAGCGGAGCCGGTAATAGGTGAAGCGAGCCATCCTTTCCACTTTAAAACAATACGTTTAAAACCATACGTCGCCAGCTGGCAAACCGTGAACAACTTTTTAGTAAAGCACTAAAGCACTATAAACATAGGTATGTGCACACGCCATTTTGGTTGCAAAAGATTAGGTATATGAAAACCCATCGTCTTATGAGTTCAGTGGCGGCTCGTGCCTAGGTGCGCAGGTGCAAGCGCACCTCATGGCTCATGCCATTTTATAAAAATAATTTTTATAATTTTTCTTAAAACCTAATCGTTATAAATTGTTCATTAATAATATCGGAAGCCATTAAAAAAACATTATTCAAAAATATTTTTCGGTAACGAACTAATAACGTCATGAACATATTATTGCTCCTAAAGTAATAACAGGTATGCAATATGCACACATCAATCGGTGCGCAACACTGTGACAGCACCATACGGCTATATAAAATACGCATGGTCGACGAGTGGGGGCATCGCGAAATACAATGCAACTCGGTGCGCAGTTACTACTGCCAACCGATTTTTAAAATTAACGTTATTTACGTTTAGTTTGGAGGTTTTTACATTTGTATTCTGATTTCTGCACGGTATAGAATTATTACATAAAGTAATCATTAAATAATCTGCTCAATTTTGTATAGAAAATAATATTACATTATTACCTATCTAATATGGTACTAAGTACGTATTTTCCTTTCCCATCAAATTATATACTTAAACTTATCTATAATAAGATTTGCTGATAAAATTCTATACCCAATTATAAGTCCAGCATTCCCATACTTGTTATCTTCTATACCGTGATTTCCGTATCGATTTAATAATAAAGTAACAGACCTATTTTCTGAATCTAAAGAGAGAAGACTCGATTTTATATACAAAAATAATTAAATTAAAATTAAAATTTAAGTTATTATAAGTTATTTATATATTAATAAGATATATTATTTATTTAAAACAGTAAAAATATATTACATAATCAATGCTTGTTTATTAATATTTTGCGCACCACCTATTTTTAACACCACGAGCTGCCACTGTATGAGTTATTATGTATAAATCGAGTATTACTGCTATTTAGTTTAGGAAGAAACTTCTTTATTATTTTAAATTATCGAATAAAAGTCAAATTTTGTATAAATTACATTCATTATTATTGTATTATTGATAATTAATCATTGTTGTGTGTTATAAACTTGTAATACAGTAGTTTTGATGATTCAAAATAATTTGGTTTTTAGTCCACATCTGACGACCATACCGGTGGAATAGGAATGTCATTCCAAATCCGACAGTAATCTTTTCGTGTATGGTCAGCTTATATATAGTATATAGCATATTTATATAATATATAGAATCATGGAAAAAAGCCCAAGAATTATTTCATATTATATTGTGTATAATTGGATTAATAATAGACTAATAGCCAATATGGGCACAAAATCTATGATTCTATACATATTTTAGTTAACCCTATCCATTCCTCCACTTCTTTTTTTTGTTTAACACCTTACAAAACCAACAGAGCTTATATACTGTTGTGTCATAAATACAGATTTAGTAGTTTTATTTTTTTGTGTTTTTAACTAACTTTTTTAATATTAGTCTACTAATTTACTTGTCTACTACTACAAACTCCTAAATTCTCATAGGTATATGACAGAACTTCATTAAAATTCAAGATTATCCTCTCCAAGCCTGTATAAGTGTATAAATTTCACAGCAATACCACTGTATCTGCTATTTTCTCTAATTTTATACTTTAAACAGATATAATAATAATTATAATAAAAAAAAAAAAAAAATGGTAATTGTAATATACAGAATATTTTGGAACTAAATTATTCAATATGTGTTTATGCCTCAAGCCTCAATACAAATTTCAAACCTTTATATCCTAAATTGCTAACTTTATAGAAATTATTGAGAAATGAGAATCCATACAATTACCATAAATTATCGATTTCACTAAAATTCCAATTATAAAAAAAAATGTTGCCTGGAATTTTTTTATTATTTTTTTTTTTTATTATTATTATTTTTATTTTAATTTTTTTTATTTATATTTAAGCAATATGTGGATATCTTCAAAAAAATGTTCAGACCTTAAAACTATAATTGCCAATTTTATTAATCATTAAGGAAAAAATATCAAGAAATTATAAGAATTCATATGGAATATCTTAGATTTTCGATCACACTAAATATTTCTTCTTAAAACTGATTTATCCCGTCTACTATTTATTACCCACATTTTTCTTCGTTTTGGATCAGCAGGAAATCGAAATAATCGAAATCCTTGTGAACTTCGATTGATACAATTAACTAAATTCTAAAAATTGTATTATACGACAAGACAAAATTATTAAAATAGCTTTCAAAAAACAAAACTTGTCAAAGTAAATGCAAAAATATCATAAAATCAATGGTATCACCATATCACTGATACGTTCTTGCAACCAAAATGGCGGATGCACATACTTATTCTTATAGTGCCTTACTTTTTAGCTGCCTATACACAGATACATTATATATAAAACAACTAGATAGCCGACTCCAGTTTATGAGAGAAGTAGGCAGCCATATGCCAACAGGCAATCAAGTGATCACTTATAATAATGATAACAAATTCAACAATAAAATTGTTTATATTTGTATGTATGCAAATATATAAAAAATAAAAATTGATAGGTATATAAAAGGATATTGTTTTATAGATTATAGGTGATTAAATTATAATTTATTATTTTTTATTATTATTTATATATTTTATAAAATAAACTATTATATTATTCCAATTATTAGATTAATATGTTTATATATCTGTGATCATAATATTTAATTTTTAATTTTTATTATTCACTATCGCACCCGTTACACGCGAAAAAACTATCTTAAATTAATATAACAACGCATATTGACTTTGAATCGTTTTTTCACAATTAAAAAGTAAAAATATCGAAAAACGTTATATAGCAACTATTATTACTATTGCCTAGCATAACAAGAATCCGAAGTCAAAATTTAAAATTTTTTACCCCCATCCCGGTTGAAATCGCCTTTTGGGACATTTTAAAAATGTCAAAATATCGAAAAACGTCATATAAAAACATTTGTTCCGACCATCCGTCGTATAAAGAATCTAAAATCTGAATTTCGATTTTTTCATTATTCCACGCCCGTTTTTCGTCGAGTAATAATATTGAATTGTATTATTAAGATTAACGTATTATTATCGTAACTATGCTAATTTTTCTTCTTTTACTAATCCAACAATAACATGTACATATCACTTTTTACAGGTGTCCTCTTAAAGTATGCATTTTTCAAAGGGCTAGGTACTGTAGGATACTTTTTATCATAGTTTTTACATTGTGTAACATATTTAGTATTTAAGTTATTAATTAGATGATCAATTGGTGTGCTATTGATTTGTGGGTAACTAAAATCACTAGCAGTAGGTTAGGTTAGTTTAGTTTAGTTTAGGTTAGGTTAGGGTAGGTCTAAATACATTTCATTTTTTTTTAATACATTAATAGGGACGGTTTGTGTCAAAAGTGACAAGTGTTATTATTAAACATGTGATTCTCACCGTAATCATGATCATTTAAGATTAAGAAACCTGTGTCATTAGTATTGTCCATTAAATCATCATTACTATTGATGAATTGTTCTTTACACTTTTTATAAATTTTAAGTCTGTTTGACGGATTGTTATTAATTTTTAATCCTTTACATATCGTGCTTAATTTGTCATTATTATATTTTATTAAATCAAGAGAACCATAATTTTGGTTCTTAATACATTTCAGTATGCTACTACTACTTGTTTCAGATACACTAATTTCATTACAACTTTCATAACTATCTATCAGTTTTCGAAGATAGGAACTTTGTCTATTAAGTGCATTTACTATGTTTCTTTTCAAAACTTTATCATTTTGTTTATGAAAGACATTTGTACAAATATCATTAACACAACTGTCAATAACAGATAAATTTCCAAACTGTAATTAAGGAAATTCAGTTTTAACATATTGAGCCACCTCGTTTAATTTATATTTTAGAGTCATTGTGTTTATGATTAAATTTTATATTAGAAACTATTTCTATGATACTTATGCTAAAAAGGCAAAAACCAATTCTATGTTTTATTTGAAACTGACGTCGGGTCGTAAATATTAATTTTTTAATTTTACTTTCTCGGTGTTCGAAAACTTCGTGCTCCTAGGGAAAAATTGGGTATATTATGAATTAAATATAGCCGAATCGGAAATTTTTTTATTTTTCCAGCCATATATGTTGAAAGCGGCGTCACCTCTCAGAACTTGGCGAAAAAGAATAAAAACTGACCTCGGGTCGTGAAATTTTGACGTTTTGTTATATTATTGGTTTTTGTTATTACCTATTCACTTATAGTCAGAAAAATATGATCATCTTTTTCGACACATTATACGTATAATGAAAATTGTATTGTTGACGAATAATATTTAATTAAATTAAACATTTTTTCTTTAATTTATATACATTTCTATTTATATATTATATGTACTGCTATCTAGCGTAAAAATATATTTGATTTTTGTGGTGTTATTATATTATATTCAACTCCTTAAAATTATTTCGATGCTACCACACATATACCATTTCTTATAAAATTTTTGGCAGCTACTTTGTCAGCTAACTTCAAACTGGTCAATATTTGTTTTGTATTATGTTTATAAAATAGAATAATAATAAGGCGAATGTATGCACTAAAATGTGAAAAAATTATAACGAAAAATGCAAAAAAAATTCAAAACTAAATTTTGTATTTATGTTCATTATATCATGATATGAATTTTCATCTTGTCTAGAATATTCTACGCGCATTTTAAAAAAATTTGCAACTGCAAGAAGTCCCAAACGCTGATTATTATTATTATTATTATTATTATTATGTTATCTATGAATTTGTGTTAAGTAAATGTTATTTCTTATTTTTTATACTCATACATTTTAAATATATAATTGTTTATTATATTTATAATATAATATTTATATTTTATTTATTGTAATTATATTTTAAATTTATAATTAGTGTTATAATGAATAAACATTATAGTACACCTTCAAGAAAAAAAAAGTTGATTGCCGCTGCGGGATTGATGGTCGGATACAACGGACCCGGTCTTTTTAATTAGTGGAGAAGTTAGAGACTTGGTCCGTTGGATTAAATCTGCCAGACTCTCAAATTCCAAGAATTTAATGCTTAGAACACCACACACGGTAGGACTTTTTGGAGGATTTAATCCGCCACAGACCAAATCAGTCAAAAAATCCTCTCGTGTATGCGCCCCTTTTAAGGGACCCTATCCGCTGAATTGATTTTAAATTTTTTTAAAGTTTAATAATTCTAATAAATAAAAATATAAGTGTGTCAAATTTATCTTACGACAAAAATATTTAAGTAATGGAAAAATAATCTGTAGTATGCTGTATGCAGTCATTATGTCATCTATATTGAACGACGTTTTATATTTTCACTTTAATCACTGAAATCATTTTATGCGAATAATATTTATTAAAACAAATTTTTAAAACACACCACCAGTACGATCGAAACCAAACTACAAGTATGATCTGCTTTAAAGTATTTAGTATTTATGTCCACAATTCGTTTAGTTGTTTAGATAAAGCGGCACTTAAATCATTTGCTACCTTATCAAATTCTTTATTTCCGGAAGCAGTTCGTGTGCAGCCGAATACAAAACACAAACATATTACCGATTATAATTTATTTTAAGATGATTGTTTTTGTTTTGTATAATATTAATTATGTACTTATTGTTTTTATAATTTATATATAAATATAGCAACATATTTTCATATTTTCAATGATACATTGGTTAAAAACAAAATATTATGATCGTGTTAATGTTAAATGTGTACAGTTAAGATTAATATTTCTAGTACAGTTGGTAGTTTGATATTAAATATTATATTTTTTATTTAACACAACAATATTTCATAATTTTCTGAAACCATTTATAATATTTTATGGAATTTAGTCAAGTTCATTTATATATTTGCATAAGCCAGACAAAATTGTAGTTATTAAAATCATTCTAATCACGATTCTATAAAAAAAATATGTTTAATAACTAATAATAAGAATGTTAATTATTTTTTACACATTGATTTTGTCTGTAAAAAATATTTTCGCCAATAATTGTCTATCTTTATTTTATAAAAATATTCAATTAATACATAATGTTGTATAATGTAAACACAATTTATTGTTTATAATATTATGAATCATTATGTTTATAAAATATAAAATAATTGAATAAATGTAAAAATTTGGTATGAATCATAATTTCAAACTCAAAAATGTGTGATGTATTAATCTTATAAATTATAATTAATTTTTCATTATAGTATATATTTAGATTTTTAAATATTATTGTAATTAAATTACAGGAATTGATGATCCAGAAATAAATGCTATGGCTTCTAAAATAAAAAAAATTGAACAATCTGCTTCAATGGGTATGTCAATTGCAACAATTTCACCTTCAAATTCTACATTAAAAGAAAATGTTGAAGAATTAAATGATTGTGAAGATATTTGTAGTATAAAGGGTAAGAAGTTTTGAAGGAAACATTAAATACAATTTTATTTAATATTTTTATGTTCAATGTAGGTGCTTTCAGTTGGAAAGGAATTAGTGAAACATCTATACCATATATCACGCGTATAATCAATAGTGAAAAATTGGAATTTGTGTCTGTACGAGTTGCAGAATATCTGTTACTTTCGAGATTTATGAAAATTTTACATGCTGATGTATATACATGCGCATCAGTGAGAAGTTATTTTTGTACAGAGTCTGAAGCTAAGTTATTAAATGAAATTAATGTTAAGCACTGTGATTATTTAGCATGCGGAATAGAACCAATCCAAGCCGGTAAAGATTATATCGTTCGTTTAGAGGATGTTATTGAGTTTAATACATTTCTTGAAGTATGTTGTAATAAATTATCGCACATTAATATTGATAAAACTGAAAAATGTGGTTTCATTCGTATTAACTCAGAATCTATTGTTCCATATTGCTACAAAGATAACCAAAAATACATTCCACTATTTTTTTTTGAAGGAATAACAGAATATTTAAGGCATCGTACTGTTAAACTAGAAAATTGGAATTTGGCATATCTTAAGTTCTGTTGCAAAATTCAGTGTATTAGAAATGAGTTGTTTTCCAGTGACTTATGCATTGTGATGAGTCTTGATGATATCAAGAACTCTTATCCACCAAATACTAATTTTGAAGAATATTGGCCATCTAATGTGACTGACTTGCAACTTCTGACTGATCCTAATAATTCTCAAACATATCTATCAGGTGCCTGGATAAGAACACCACCTGCAGTACTTAATAATGTACCTACTTCTGAAAATATATTCCAACACAATGCTTTGACAGTCCCCACACCTGTGGTACCATCACTTAACATGCCAATAACTAATGGAACATATCAGAATGGACAGTCCGATAATGAAACGAATCAAACAGTATTTATATTTCAATATTCTTTGCTTTGATATTGATTATAGTTTTTAACATGTTTTAAGGTTAGGTTAGCTATTTGGGACTTCAACTTATTTTTTAAATATATTATATTATTTTTATTAACCTTCTGCAACTGTACATGGTAAAAATATATCTTTGATGCTTTATTCTTTATTCTTTGCTTTATTTTTATTCTTATAACAATATTTTGATCATTTTATAATAATAATAATAATATTTTATTTATTGCAAAACAAGCATGAGATACATTATATAAATACATAAATTAATTATAGCAGCACCCCCTATAAGCAAAGCTTGTGCTGGGGGAGCGATTCTTATATTAAATTAACTTAAAAATTAAATAATAATACATTAAAAAATATATTTAATAACATACTACTAAAGTATTAAAGTTAACAAATTGATTATATAGTGGACAGATCAAGACTACATAATTTTTGAATGACTTCAAATTACTAAAATGGTTAATATTGATTTTTAAGGTTTGACACAGCTTTAGACCATTATATAAAACACTCATTTGACCAAAAACTTTATTATAATTAGGTAGGCATATGTTTATATTATGTTTATATCTTGTATAATGATCATGTTCAAAAGGAATAATTAAATGTTTATTTTTATAGAGTTCAACTAGTGTATTAAAATTAAAAATATGTCTAAAATCAAATCAATCATTTTCTTCATTTAATTTTTTTTAAATTAAAGTATTACTAGTTTGAAATGATAGACTTAGGAGATATTTAATAATGCCATTAATAGTTGTTAATAATCTAGATAGATGATTGTTGTAAGTTCCTCCCCATATTGATAAATCATAAGTAAAAACTGATTGTGCCAATGATAAATCAATGATTCTTTTGTAATAGTTATTAAATATATATTTTAATTCTTTAAAAATCAAGAAGAATTTACGTAAAACCTAAATTATGTTGTTCAATTTCATCAATTTTAGATTTCAGTATATAAACTTCATCTGATACCTAGCCATTTATTCTCAACAATTATTTTTTCGTTAACAAGTTTAATATTTTTTAGATCACTCACAATAGAATCAATTTTATTATAATATATATTAGTATATTAGTATTAAAATAATACTATATAATAAAATACTAATTATATTAGTATTTTTAATTTTTTCTGGCTTATTGGTCTAAAGTGACTTAAATACTAGTTGGTATCTAACACCCTTAAATTGTCTTATAATTATCCACTATATTTGGCATTGCTCAGTGCTTCTTCAATGCTTAATATTAAAAATGTATATTATTTTGCATTTGTTATTAAAATTGATTAACTCATATTAACATATATTAAACATATATATTTATTTACTAATTCAATAAATAATGTGTTACATATTTATAGGTAAATTCTTATTTCTTATAGCACTCGGGCCCAACCACCGCCACCCAGTGCCGGCCCTATGCATTTTGGGGCCCGGTGCAGATTTTTACAGGGCCCCATATAGTTTTACAAGTTTTATAGTCGTATAATAGAAAGCCAATTTTTTTATATTTAATATGTTTAATTTTATAATTGATACAAAAAATACATAAATAAAAAACAAAAATCATTACCTAATTATATTATATCCAATTTTATGCTTTAAAAAATTTTTTTCTCGCTTTTTTCCAACAAATATATTTATATTTTAGTAATAATGCATTTTTTTCGTGATATTATTTGCTGGTATACTTAAAGGCTGCATGGACGCGCTAACGCGGGGCCCGGTGCGGTCGCACCGTTCGCCCCCCTTGGGGCCGGCACTGCCGCCACCACGCTATTCTGCTGTGTCAAGAATTCAAAATGTGGTTGCTCAATATTATAATGAGATATTAATATGCTTTTATATTTACTTAATACTTCCCACGCATATAATAGTAATTGGCGTTTTGTTATCCATATATATAAAATTCAATGTAAACCTATTTAGTTTTGTTGCGCTATATTATAACAAATGTTTTTTCTGATGTTGTTAGTTAATATCTTTATATTAAAAAAAATATTTATATATAATCTTACGTTCTTTCTAATTTAGTGTATTATGCTTTTTTGTTTGTTTGGCTTACAAGTTTAAACAAAACTTATGGATTATAACCATTATACCAATGTAAATTGATGGCTTTTAAAGTTTTAGAAATTAGAACAATATATATGTTTTCTACATAATTTAAATAATAAATAAAAATATTTGTCTCTTATATCTGGGATTTATATATTATTTTTTAAATTATATTTAGCATATCTATTTTGCATTATTTTGAAGTAATAGTATATTTAGCTATCTTATGGTATGAAGTTAAATTTAATTGTCATTGAAGTACCTATTTGTTTTACATATATTTTACTAAATATTGATATATATATATATATTTTTTTTTACTTATGAATTATGATTAGCCATTCATTTTTTATTTGACTGTATTCAAATCGACAATTCTAAATTTCATTTATGTTCATTTTTTAGGGTACAGTTATGTTGCTACAAAATAACAATTCAATGGATAATAAGTGTTTTTTTCTACCAAATACTAATATGTGTGTTGGTTCATATTCTACTGTTAAGTAAGTGTATTTGTAGAGTTAATAATTTAATACTCTTATCAGTGTACTAAGAATGGATAATAATTATTATTGCTTTCAGTAATCCTGTGACAAGTTCCAACATGACATTCAATAATTATCCAGTAAATCAACAACAACAACAACAACAACAACAACAACAACAACAACATCAACAACAACAACAACAACAACTACATCAACAACAACAACTACATCAACAACAACAACAACAACAACAACAACAACAACAACAACAACAGCAACAACAACGACAACAACAGCAACAACAACGACAACAACA
>JAIUCT010000089.1:641261-653385 GCA_021307375.1 Tetraneura akinire
CAACAGCAACAACAACGACAACAACAGCAACAACAACGACAACAACAAATGAACTCTATCATAGTGCCACAAATTTATGGTACTCATGTACGACCAGTAGAGAGTTCAACTGTTCGTATCAAGAATGATAGACGGAAAAGGGCGTTGAGAAAAAAAGTAGCTGCTGCAACTAATATATCAGATATCATTGATTTATCATCACCACCATCAAGCCCAACTCCAAAATGCTCAAAGTAATAGTAGATGGGAGTTAAAAAGAATTCCAAATCGTCCTTATGAACATAAGACTTCAATATTTTATTAGATAACTATTTTTATTACCAATATAAGTAAATGTAAAGATGATTATCATTTTTTTTTTACAAAATTAAGAAAGGTGGAAAGGTATTAGCTATTTTTATTGCTATTGTATATTATTTATTAATATTGTAATAAATAAAGGAAAAGTTACTTCTTAAAGTTTGTTTTATTTAACCCCCCCGAAAACGGTCGTAACTTGAGTTACCACCTTTCTTGAAAGGACGTAACTCAGGAAAAGCTTGGAAAATTAAAATTTTAGTGAAATAGATATTAACCCATGTTTCAGTTCATATAAATAAGGTGTTGTTAAAGTTTAAAAAAAATCTAACCATTGAAAGAATAAGAATGTTAATTCAAAGTTTAATTTGCTTCTATTGAAAAATTAAGAAAATTGAGTTACTTCCTTTTTCGTTACGCATATCGAATTATACTCTTCGTAAAAATCGGAGCATTATTTCGGGTAGTAAAAGTGTCTTCAGATAAAAAAACAAAAATAAAAAAACTGTACATTTCTTACCTATGAATTTCCCTCTACTATATGACATATTCCGGTGACGGATCCAAGAAAATATGAATTCATTATCCAGTATTACGAGGTAACCGATGTTATAAAATATTGAAAGAGCTGATACTCCTGCCGTAAGGACATAGGTGTGCAAATCATAGTATTTAATTTTAATTAGAATTTGAATGAAATGATAAACCATTGTAATATTGCATTCAAAAACCAATTCATATAAATGACTAATATAAATTAAATATTATATTAATATATATTAATATAAATGCTCATAAAATACCTTGTCACCTAAATGACTATATTTGACAGAACTTCGCTCAAAATAGTTTTTCCAAATACAATGGTTTATTATTGCATTCAAATTCTAATTAAAATTAAACGCTATGATTTGCACACCTGTATCCTCCCATGAGGCATGAGTATCACCTCTTCTTTTTAATACTTTAAACAGCTATAACAAATAACCGTTAATGTAATTATTCACAATTAATTGGAACTGAGTTAAGTAAAATGTATTCAGCTAAAAACCCCTAAAACCCCCCTGGATAAGGGCTTGCAAATAAAGTACCATCTACATCCTATTTTACATCTGAAACTCGCTATTGGTGAAAATCGAAGGGTTATTTCGGGTAGTGAAAGTGTTTTCAGAATATTTATACGTATGGATTCTAAGATTTTCGTTTTCCTAAAAATATCAACTTTAAACAGCTATAAAAAAAATTGAGACAATGGATTTTTTTAATATTTTAGTATGATGTTAAGTAATATGTAAGTATACTTCAGTAAAATTTTCAGACCAAAATACCCAAAATTAACAATTTTATCACACATTATATACGTAAAAACGTGAATTTTACGAAATATTCAAAGTCCTATATTTTGGAGAAAAATTAATGTAACGGTTCCAAAATTATACCACATATATATAGTAGCTATATGAACACCCAAAAAAAATTTCAGGTCTCTATCTTTAAAATTGCCTGAGTTATCGTGAAATATAGAAATCGAATTCGTCGAAATTTCATTTTTCGCGAAAAATGCAGTTTTTTCGTCATTTTTTCGCCGTTTTTTCTACCGCATAGCGTCAATTTTGAGAAATTCAAAAAATGACCTAAGTAAAGTACCAAGTACATCCACTTTGCTATCGGAAACATACCCTATTCGTGAAAATCGGAGCATTATTTCGGGTAGTATTTTTGTACACAGACATAAAAAAAAAAAAAAAAAAAACAAAAAAAAACAAAAAAAAATCACATATCATTGTAAAACCAATACATTCTTTGCTTCGCTTAGAATCTAAAATATTTAAAAATAATTTGTATATTGAATATAAAGTTTAAGTCACAATATAGTGGTGGTGCGTTCATTATAAATTATAATAATTGTTTGAATATACACTGTAATGGTAAAAATACAAAAAAAAAAAAAAAAATGTAAAACTAAATTACAATTTCCATTTATTATTAATTTATTATCGATATTATTATCGATAGAGGTTACTATATTTTTTGGTAAAACACATCCCTACGTAATCACTTATACCTATGCTATTGTCTTAAATAAATGTTATGAAGTACCTATATATTAATTAATAAATAAAACTGTGTAGCGATTGATCATATAGTAAGAAAATTGTAATTTGTAATCTTTTAACTGTATAATATATTTTTAAATAATTATTTAATATTAAAAATGTTATAAATCTACATAAATATATAATATGATTATTTTAAATTAGCAGTAATTAATGCTTAATAATGCCCAATAGGGCAATGGCCATTATTATTTTTATTATAATAATGCGCCGGCGTTACAAATTGGGGGGACACGTGCAAAATACGAGTAGTTATGCGAGGCCCTCTTTAATATTTTCTTATTTTTACATTTCTTTGAATACCTTATGAAGATTGTTACAATTTGTAAACACAATATTGTTTTAACCTTTTTTGAAAATAAAAAAACCAATAATAATTTAATAATTCAAAAAAGATGAGCTGATACTCCTGTCGCACAGGATACAGGTGTGCGGATCATAGCGTTTAATTTTAATTAGAATTTGAATGCAATGATAAACCATTGCATTCGAAAAATTTTTGTACACAGACATAAAAAAAAAAAAAACAAAAAAAACAAAAAAAAATCACACATCATTGTAAAACCAATACATCCTTCGCTTCGCTCAGAATCTAAAATATAGAATAGTAGAATATAATTAATAATAATAAGTTAACTACGTTAACAAAACAACCGAAACTTGGACTATGGCATAGTAAAAGAGGGGTCAGAATTGGCAATTAACACTAAACAAGTTATTGGGGAGTTTAGTTGATAACTGGTGGTGGAAAATGGAATTATGAAAGGAAAATGGGATCGTGTGTTACGAGCTGGAATTTTAATATTTATGAGATATAGTAAGTCAGGATAGTCAATTTTACCAGA
The DNA here is from genome assembly GCA_021307375.1 of Tetraneura akinire. NCBI lineage: Eukaryota > Metazoa > Arthropoda > Insecta > Hemiptera > Aphididae > Tetraneura > Tetraneura akinire. The sequence continues at coordinate 644,521 of JAIUCT010000089.1, forward strand.
AAGAAGACCTAAAAGGAAGGAGAGTTTCAGAGTATGCTTCGGTCAGATGGTGTAGAGAGATTTAGGTAACGAAGTACAGGAGAATAATCATGATGGGGATGAATGATACCTAATTTAAAGGCAGCATAACAGAGGAACTTACGTTGTACACGCTCAATCATTACACTGGCATAAGCAGTAGATGGGTCCCAAAGGATGCATCCATACTCAAGTACGGGACGGACGAGAGCACAATATAAAGCTTTAAGGGGTGCGGACATACGAAATTCTTGGGAGAAACGAAAGACAAAACCAAGTATCTTCAGGGACTTGCAACATATTTCCTCAATATGCTTTATAGGGCACAGAGTGCGAGTAAGGGTGAAGCCCAAGTCGTGGATAGATTCACCAGCAAAGTTTAAAGGAATATCTTTAATAGAGTAGGGGAAAATAAAAGGAACCCTTAGACGCGAAAAAGTCATTAAAGAACATTTTGGAATGTTAAGGGAAAGGCCAAGAGATTCACCCCAGGTGACAAAGCGATTAAGGTCAGCTTGGAGAAAACAATCCGACAATGAGTCAATACGATAGTATAGTTTTATGTCACCAGCAAAAATGAGCAATTTGGCGTGACGTAGGACTAAAGCGGAGGAATTAACGAACAAGGCAAAAAGAAGAGGAGAAAGAACAGCGCCTTGAGGGACACCAGATGTAGGAGAGAAGACATCAGAAAAAACACCATGTACAGAAACAAACTGAGAACGACCAAGTAGATAGGAATAAAACTATGAAAGGAGAGGTTTACCAATACGAAGGTTATCAAGAGAATTTATTAGTAGCGAGTGATCAACGCGATCGAAAGCTTTTTAAAAGTCAGTATAAATCACATCGACTTGGCTATGCAGACGGAATGATTAAAAAATGTAGGAAGTAAAGACAAAATTGCAAGTAAGGGTAGAGCGGTTCGGTCGAAAGCCATGCTGTTCAGGTAGGAGCACATGATTAAGGGAAGGACGTATAGTATGTAGGACAATGGTCTCAAATAACTTGGAAATGTGAGGAAGAATAGTTATAGGACGGTAATTAGAAATATAAGAAAGATTACCAGACTTAAAAATGGGAGTAATAGACTTAATTTTTAGAATTGCGGGAAAAGTAAAAATAGCAAGGGATTTATTGAAGAGGAGTGAGAGGGGCCAGGCAATTATATCACGTAACTTAAACAAAAAATCACCCTGTATTACATTTGGTCCTAAAGATTTGTTGCCATGGAAGGAAATGAGAGATTTATGAACATCAATAACGGACATCTGAACATTTGATGGAAGGAAAAACTGGGGAAAAGAAGAAGAGATAGGAGAATGAGTGAAGAAAACAGGAGAATAAACGGAAGAAAAATAGTTAGAGAAGAGATTAGCAGTTTGTAAGGAGTTAGTGCTAGTGATACCTTCGTGGAGCATACTCGCAGGAATAAAAGAAGAAGAACGATATTTACGCATAAACTTCCAGAGATAGCGTGGATTTTGTGTAAGGTGAGATTCCGAACGGGTGATAATCTCACGATGGCTTTTTTAGAAAGAAATTTATATTGTGCTCAAAGTAGTGAGAAGTGACGATAATCATTTAAGGAAAAGGACGATTTATACTTGGCATGAGCTTGGCGCTTCAGAAAAACTAGTTATTCCAGCTCAGAACTAAACCAAGTTGGAAACGTAGAAGGACGAATAGAAATTTTAGGTACAAAACGAATTATTGAGGTGTGTAAAGCATCATAGAAAGTGCTCATGGCACAGTTCGTAACAAGGTTCTCAAAAGTTTTTCCCCGATTAAAGGTGGTAAGAAATTCAGTAATACGATGGTAATCGGCTTTTGAAAAATCATAAAAGAATGGGTATTAATAGGGGGTGGAATGGTGGAGGAATGGAAAAAAGATAAGGTCAGTGGAGAATGATAGGCATCAGGAGTAACAGCAGGCTCAAGAGCGGTATTGATATTTATTGATATACAGTTTGAAAAAACAAGATCAAGAAGAGATCCATGAGAATTAAGACTATAATTATTTATTTATTTATATATATTTATACGGGATAAGCCCAAGATAACAAGTAAGTATTACATAATAGTCTTAAAAATATGCTTAAATTTAAATATTATATTAAATACAAAAAGGTAAATCTATTATATTATTGATTGTTAAAGGAGAATGAGGGGTCATTATTGGCGGCTCGCATAAGACGTGAAATAGGGGAATTATCTAAAAAGTTTGTAGAGGAAAGGGGTACTTGAAAAGGAGCATGAATACGAGTGGATCGGGGCAGGACTTTAATATTGATAAGTGATAAGAGAGATGGAGAATCAACTAGACCAGAAAGGAGGTTAGACAAGAATGAAATATTACTCCCGTGTCTGCGATCGGCGAGGCTTGAAAGTCCAAGTACCTGCATGACTGGGGAGTAATCATGGGGGGGCAAGGGATGCGGAGTCGGAAAGAAACTGTAAAGAGAAATTTTCTCTGGACTCTTTCTATCATAGCGCTGGAAGAAGCAGAAGCAGGGTCCCATAAACACTGCCGTATTCAACGATGGGACGTACCAGTGCACAGTAGAGTTTTAAGGGGCAGAACTAGTTTAAATTGCTGAGAAAGGCGAAGAATAAACCCAAGCATTTAAAGTGCCTTACAGCATATCTCTTCAATATGTTTGGTTGGGGAGAGATTATTAGCGAGTATGAACCCTAGATCACGTAAAGAGTTGCCAGAGGATTTAACAGGAATATTGTTGATATGGTAGGAATAATGGATGAGTGAACGGATGCGGGTAAAAGTTATTGAGGAACATTTAGATATATTAAGAGAGAGGCAAAGAGACTCTCCCCAATTTACCAATCTACTAAGATCATCTTGGAGGAGGTTACAATCACGGATGGAATTTATTCTAAGGAAGATCTTCATATCGTCAGCGAAAATAAGAATTTTAGCGTGAGAAAGTACTGAAGAGACGGAATTTACAAATAAGGCAAAAAGAAGTGGGGATAAAACCGCACCTTGTGGGACGCCTGAACAGGGAGAAAACAAGGAGGATTTTGAATTAAGAACTGAGACATAGAGAGAACGATCAATTAAGTAAGAGTAAAGCCAAGAAAATAATGGTTCTCCGATACCAAGGAGATCTAAATTATTTATCAGAAGAAAGTGATCCATCTGATCAAACGCTTTAAAAAAATCATTATAGATTGCATCCACTTACATCCACTTTATTGAAGGAGTCAAATATATAGGAAGATAGAGCTAAGGCGCATGATGTGGATGAACGGCCAGGACGGAATCCATGTTGCTAGTCGACAAGAATGTGGTTTAGGGCAGGACGAATGGTTTTTAGTACAATGGTTTCGAAAAATTTTGAAATATGAGGTAGGACGATAATTGGATACATTTTGCCTGTCACCTGACTTATAGATGGGAGTTATGGATGCAAGTTTAAGGACTGAGGGGAAAATTCCGGAGTCAAGGAATTTTTTAAATAAGATGTAAAAAGATAATCACCCTGCATACCATCAGGTCCAAGGGACTTAATATTACAGAGAGTTGCGAGTGCGTTGCTGACATCATCAATCGTACAGGAGATATGTCTAAGAAGATTAAATTGGGGGAAGATAGGATTAACAGGAGAAGTAGGTAAGGGTCTGGTAGGAATATTATAGACAGATGAAAAGAAGTCAGCAAATAATTCTGCTGCATTTGAGGGATTTGTGCTCACAGAATCACCATAGAAGACATTTTGGGGAATGGAAGGTGTAGAGCGAGTTTTACGAGTAAAGGACCTAAAGGACCGAGGGTTAGATAAAAGGGAAGATTCAGTACGGGAAATGAAGTCCCTGTAAGATTTATTTGATAAAAGTTTGTATTTAGCACGGAGAAGAGAAAACGAACGGTAGTCGGTAAGAGATTGAGATATTTTATATTTAGTGGAGCTTTGGTTTTACGGTGCACGAGATTTTTTAGCTCACGGGTAAACCAAGATGGATAAGAAGAATAACAAACATAAATTAAAGGGACAAATGAAAGGATTGAAGAGTGGATAGCGTCAATGAAAGAACTCATGGCATCATTAGTGTTGAGGGAGCGGAAAGTAAGTTCTCAATTGTAGGAATTAAAGAAGCTCTTAATACGTGGCAGATCAGCTTTGGAGAAATCAAAGAAGGACCTAACCGGTGGTGGGAAAGGAGGAGGGATATATAAGTTTAGAGTTAGAGAGATAGCAGGGTGATAAGGATCAGTTGGAACTGCAGATTCAAGCGCTAATGCAACAGATAAGAGATGGGAGTTTGAGAGTATTAGGTCAAGAAGGGAAACATGAAGATTTGTTAAATTATTTAATTGATAAAACCTATATTAGGAGAAGAACTCAGGGACGCAAATATTTTGAGAAGAAGATTTGGAGGAGTAACAAAGACCATAGCTATCATTAGTCCAGGAGATATGAGGTAGATTATAGTCACCACAGAAAATAAAGGTGTGCAAGAGGAATTGCTCAATTATAAAAGCGGCAGAGGATAAATGAGCTTTATAACAGTCAACGGAACTCGTGGGGGGCAGATAAACGCCACATATAACAATGTCAAAGAAATTGAGAGAAATTCGTACGAACATTTGTTCAACAGAATTGTTATTTACAGGTAGGAGAAAAGAGGGAACGTCTTTTCGGACAGCAATAAGAACTCCACCACCTCGTACATGATTGCTAGTTGCAAAGGATCTGTCACATCTAAAAACATTATAATTAATAAGTCCTAATTCATAGTTAGATATGTTACTATTAAGCCATGTTTCGGTAAAAACAATATAAGAATAATTAAAACTAGAGGTGTTACAATTAAAATTTAAAAATTTAGTTCGCAAACCTCGATAGTTTGATAGTAACCGTGGAATTCCTCAGAAAAGGATCTATTATTTATGTTTGAAGACGACGTTGATCGGAACTGTGGTTTTTTGAGCGGGTTTTCTGAACACTGGGGACACAGTGTAATTATGCTGAAAAAATCCATGCAATGAAAATAACTCAGGAACACATATATCTTGAGTAGGGGAAGATGAGGAATAACAGAGGCCATACTCGTCGTTGGACCATTTAATTCCAGAAAGGTTATAATCGCCACATACAACAAATGAACAAGAAGGATACTGTAGGACAAATTTATCAATAGAGGATAGATGAGCAGTAAACATATCAATAGGGGATGAGGGAGGTAGATAAACTGCATACAATATAAAATAAAAAGAGTCAAGAGTGAAATGAACAAATAAATGTTCAACAGATAAGTCAGGAGAAGGAATTGAAAAAGAAGGTATGTCCTTACGAATACCAATAAGTACTCCACCTCCACGGTCACATGAGCTAGTAAGGGGAGATCTGTCACATCTATAAATATTATAATTTAGAAGGCCAAGTTCGTTAGAGTTAAAATTTCCAGTGAGCCAAGTTTCAGTTAAGATTATAAATGAATAGTTAAAACAAGCAGTATTACATGAAAAATTAAATAGTTTTGGTCTAAGGCCGCACCAGTTTTGATAAAATCTGATAGGGTTGAAGGTGGATGATAAATTTGTTAAGCAGGTGGACGTGCACGATTTTGAGCGGAGTTTTTTGAATGGGAAATCACATTTGGTGTACCATTTATATAGGAGATTGTAAGGTCTGTTTCACCAGCTGCGGAACGGCGTTCAAGTTCCAAATGACAAGACTAAAGTTGTTGACGTTCGATAGCAATTTATCACGAACAAGACAAGTGGAAGATAATTCCGATTTTGAGTTTTTGCGCTGCGGAAAGGCGTAAGAGCAATTGACGCAGCATCAAGGGAACCGAAAATGACTTTAATAGGGCGCAATTCAGAGGAAGTAGGTTTACCAAGACGAAAGGGCTTAAACTCAGTTGGTATATCCGTGGAAAGCTTTGAGAAAATATTACGTATGATAATTTTATCATCATTAATCCTGGTTGAGAGTTTGGTTGAAGCAGATTCCGGTATCCCATGCATTATGATGTTGAATTTGCACCGCTCACGTTCAGTGAATTCCTGAATAAAATCAGGGATAGGAGAAGAGGGAGTGGTTAAGTTGTTTGACTCTAAATCAAGAACTTTAGACTCAAGGAGATCAACTACATTACGTTATTCCATAATTTCCAAAGAGAGGAGAGAGTCAAAGCGGGAAGTAAGAGTACTAATACCAGATTTGAGTTCCTTTGCTAATGATTTATGACCAGCCAAAAGTTTTTCTTGAGACGACTGAAGACGTTCAATAGCTTCAAAAATTTCATATGAACCACTAATTTGTTTTGAAGAAGAAGATGAGATAGATCGGGTAAGGACTGGAGATGGCTTGGCGTTACTTTATCACATTTTGAGCGAAAAACGACTATAGAGGTAATATGGAGGTAGTTAAGGAAGAACCGAGCGTCGCAGTCTCCGTAAAACAACGTTAACAACGGTTTTGTTGCATACGAAATATAACCGTGATAATAGAAATTGATAATAAGTTATGATAACACGTAGGTACCAAAAATTCGATGCCCACAATAATGTGTAAAGTAGAAATGAAGATAACTTTACCAAATTACGATACAGTTATTTATTATGTTATTATCCATGTCTGGATGCAATTCAGGTCTTAGAAAACAAGTTAAAATATATAAAGAAGAAGGAAACAAATCTTCAATATTTCATCCTAAGAGGTAGTGTCATATTTAGTTTTATACATTTGTTTCTTATTTAAATTTATATTTCATTAAGATTTTAATAAAAATTTAATGAATATAAAAATAATTGTGTTAATTGACTTTTGATATAAGAAATAATACTTAAAAGGTAAAAATGTACTTTTTTGTATAATATCTGGTCACCCTACATATTGTACAAAAACAACAAATAAATGAAATACATTAAACAATATTTATTTAAAATTTAGAATATGATTGTTATTTAGAATACAAAAATTCCAAGAGCTGATAAAGTATTAACAAAAAATGATGGAGTGTGTGAATTACATTTTAATTCTGAGGATGTAATAAAAAAAAAAAACGTTTGAGGATAAAGAAGGCAATAAAATACATTACTATCTAATGAAACCTTATTTATAGGACAATTAAAAATAAAAATATTTAAAAAGAAAATCTCCAACAAATAGAACAATACAGGAAAATTATATATAAAAAAAAAAGTCATGTATACCATTAATGTATGATCATTTTAAATAATTTTAAGATAAACTATTAATATATAATAAAATATTTAATTGCTGTTAAATATGAATTTATTATATTAAAAAAAAAGAGTTGATACTCCTGTCACATGGGTGTGCGAATCATAGCCTTTAATTTTAATTAGAATTTGAATACAATAATAAACTATTGCATTCGAAAAAAACGATTCTGAGCGAAGTTCAGTCAAATTATAATTTTCGTTTGAACTAAAAATATCAATTTAAAACAGTTATAAAAAAAATTGAGACTAGGGATTTTTATAATATTTTAGTAAATAATATGTAAGTATACTTCAGTAAAATTTTCAGACCCTGATAACAAAAATTGCCAATTTTATCAAACATTATATAGGTAAAAACGAGAATTTTACGAAATATTCAATGTCCAATATTTTGTAGAAAAATGAACGTAACTGTTCCAAAATTTTACCACATATATATAATACTTATATAAACACCCAAAACAATTTTCAAGTCTCTATCTTAAAAATTGCCCATGTTATCGAGAAATATAGAAATCGAATTCGTCAAAATTTTATTTTTCGCGAAAAATGCCGTTTTTTCGTCATTTTTTCGCCGTTTTTTCTACCGCATATGGTCAATTTTGAGAAATTCGAAAAATGACCTAAATAAAGTACCAACTAGATCCACTTTGCTACCGGAAACATACCCTATTCGTGATAATCGGAGCATTATTTCGGGTAGTAAAAATGTTTACAGAATAAAAAAAAAAAAAAAACAAAAAAAAATCACACATCATTGTAAAACCAATACATTCTTCGCTTCGCTCAGAATCTAAAATAAATGTACATGTCACTGTCACATGATAATTGATTTTGGTGGCCAGCATAGACTTATAATATATTATAAGTCTATGGATTATACTATGACTGATTACATTAGTAAAAAATGATAAGATATTTTACGTAAACATTGACAATGTTTAAATCATATACCAACATAATATTACAAGTGTGTAATTCCAATTTAGTATCCTACTATGATGATATACAAAATCAATTAAATACCCCTACCTACATCTTTCCTCACAATCAGACGTAATCGTGGATTCATTAACGTTTAACGACAACCACTATAATAATATAATATGAATACAGATTAGGTGTATATTTATAAATAAGCCATGCACAATAATTATACGTATTTAATTTTATAAAAATACAATCGTATGGAAAATTGAAAGTGAACCGTAGTAACAGTGACGTAAAAACTGACAAAATCTCCTCCTACATATGAAAAATAAATGAATTTCAAAGACGTATATTATCAAAACGAATTGAAAAAAGTTAAAAAGATGAGCTGATACTCCTGCCGCACAGGATACAGGTGTGCGAATCATAGCGTTTAATTTTAATTCGAATTTGAATGCAATGATAAACCATTGCATTCGTAAAAACGATTCTGAGCGAAGTTCAGTCAGATTATAATTTTCGTTTGAACTAAAAATATCAACTTAAAACAGCTATAAAAGAAAATTGAGATTAGGGATTTTTCTAATATTTTAGTATGATGTTATGTAATATGTAAGTATACTTCAGTAAAATTTTCAGACCCTAATACCAAAAATTGCCAATTTTATCAAACATTATATACGTAAAAACGAGAATTT
>JAIUCT010000089.1:653395-679374 GCA_021307375.1 Tetraneura akinire
CATTATATACGTAAAAACGAGAATTTTACGAAATATTCAAAGTCCAAAATTTTGTAGAAAAATTAATGTAACGGTTCCAAAATTATACCACATATATATAGTAGCTATGTGAACATCCAAAAAAAATTTCAGGTCTCTATCTTAAAAATTGCCCGAGTTATCGAGAAATATAGAAATTGAATTCGTCAAAATTTCATTTTTCGTGAAAAATGCCGTTTTTTCGTCATTTTTTCGTCATTTTTTCGAAGTTTTTTCTACCGCTTATAGTCAATTTTGAAAAATTCGAAAAATGACCTAAATAAAGTACCATCTACATCCACTTTTACATCTGAAACTCGCTATTCGTGAAAATCTAAGCATTATTTCGGGTAGTAATAGTATTTTCAGAATATTTATTTATACGTATGGATTCTAAGATTTTCGTTTTACTAAAAATATCAACTTAAAACGGCTATAAAAAAAAATTTTGACAATGGATTTTTCTAATATTTTAGTATGATGTTAACTAATATGTAAGTATATTTCAGTAAAATTTTCAGACCTAAATACCCAAAATTGCCAATTTTATCAAACATTATATACGTAAAAACGAGAATTTTACGAAATATTCAAAGTCCAATATTTTGTAGAAAAATTAACATAACGGTTCCAAAATTATACCACATATATATAATAGCTATGTGAACACCCAAAAAAATTTTCAAGTCTCTATCTTAAAAATTGCCCGAGTTATCGAGAAATATAGAAATCGAATTCGTCAAAATTTCATTTTTCGTGAAAAATGCCGTTTTTTCGTCATTTTTTTGAAGTTTTTTCTACCGCTTAGGGTCAATTTTGAGAAATTCGAAAAATGACCTAAATAAAGTACAAAATACATCCACTTTTCAACAGGAAACATACCCTATTCGTGATAATCGGAGCATTATTTCGGGTAGTAAAAATGTTTACAGAATAAAAAAAAAAAAAAAAAAAAAAAAAAAAAATCACACATCATTGTAAAACCAATACATTCTTCGCTTCGCTCAGAATCTAAAAATGAAAAATTTCTTCACGGAAATTATTTTTAAATTATTGCCCATGTCATAGAATAAAAACATATATAGCATGACATTTAAAAAAAAGTATAAAACCTAAAAATTTAATAGGAAAAAAAATTATAAAAAATTATATGTTTATGTCAAAATATAGTGTAATGTACACCAAATATTTGTAAAAAAAAAAAAAAATTGAAAAACTTCAAAATTGACTGAGAAAATGAGTGTAGTAAGATAAAAAAATCACCCTGTAAGTTAAACAGAGGACACTTATAATTTGGCCCTCGAACTTTTTTGAAAAAATATATGGTCTGTAGATGATTTGATTTTGAGAACACTGAATTATAATATGTTGTTATAGTCATTTTATGTGACTCTAATGGTGTCTTCAATTTTGTGCCGAATCGGCAATTATTCACATAATATATTATAAATATAAAATAATATTTGTTATATCTTATATATGATACACCTCAAACCTGATATTGTAATTTGTAATAACACTAATAACTAATAATTCAACGTGTATATAATAAAAATTGTAAACGTAATTTTTATTAACTTTGCATATTTTAGTTTATAATATATGATTAACGTCTATTTTATATTGTAATTCAGTAAAATAGTGAAATAACGAACTATAATAAAAACTGAACTTTGTGTAAATATTTTGTAATAAATATTTTATTATTTAATATGTTTTAACCTTTTATTGATATTATTCCTGTTTATACAATAATACAATATTACACTGCTGTAATAAACTAATAAATTGGTAATATTCGAAGTGGGCTGCTCGTAATGATAGCCTACCAGCATAATCTACAGGTCACAAAGTCTAATGTCTATTGTCTATAAAATGAAATAAAATTGTTTTCAAATATAATAACGATATCTCACGGATTTTAATACAACTAAAATTATGTTTCCAATATTTCTTATAGCATGGCTCATCTGTGTATTATAAAATCAATGGTACAGCCAACTATATCTTCGGATTTCACTAGACAGACCTATAGACGGGCGTTCGTTCTCTAGCATAAGTTGAGATAAACAGTCACGTTAAAATATTATTGTCTTATATTATATTTTATTATTTAAAACAAAAAAATATAGTAAGTAGGAAGGTAGGTAATATATTATTGCGTAACGAGCATAACAATACAGTGAATAATACGTGGTTATTAATAGACTATAGACCGAAATGTAATATTATTTGAAACGGTCAATATACGGTCGATTTATTAATAACCGTAAGTACCTATAATATATATTATAGGCAATAATAATATTGTGATAATATTACGATATATAATATGTGTATTAATCGTCCACGCCAACGTAAAACAGTCTCATGTTGTTCGTAAATCCCGCGTTTTGTTTGACACTACTCATGTGCAAAACCAGATCCCCTTGTCTCAACATGTCTTTCTTCTTGGCATAGTTCATTGCGAACTTCGTACGATTTTCAACGTCTTTTGCCCAATCCATTTCTACCGGATCTGAAGCACACAATACGAATATGGATAGTCTATCATAAGTCATAACTTACATCTTAAATATTGTAATACAAATGTATCATCCAGCGACACGGTAGTGTCGCGAGCTAAGTAAAAAAAAAAAAAGAAGGCGAAGCGTTCGACCATGTATATATATATATATAGAAACCTAAACATTCCCATTTAATACGTGTTAATATTTTGGTATTTTTTATTAAAGGCTGTAGGTCTAATACATGGACCAAATAGTTAGAATGAGGTATCAATTGATCGAGAAAATCATAGGCTACGTGCTTTTATAATTTTCAATAGAATCGGTTGAATAATATTTTAGTTATGAGCAAAAAACTGTGGATATTTAAGTGATCATTTTATATTATTATTTTCGCCGCCGTCTGCCGTATTAAACGCGTCATGTGGTCGGGGACGGGTGAGGGGATTCTTTCGACGGCGGCGTGTGCCTCCCACTACTATTGCTTCCCCCCACCGCTAGACACATACAACACACTAGCACGCGAACATGGTTCACTATGCCAGTGGCGTATTTAGGATTTTGTCAAGGGGGGGGGATAAGAATTTATTAAGTGGTCACAAACTCGAATATGATTTATAAATATATATATTATATTATATATTAAAAGTATTAAGAAATAATAAGAATAATATTCGTATAGATTGGAAGATTTCCGTTTAAACTAAAAATATCAACTTTAAACAGCTAAATAAATTGAGAGATTGAGATTTTGGATTTTTCTAATAATTTGATATGATGTTAACTAATATGTTATATGTAATGTGTAAACTGTAAATATACACCAGTAAAATTTTCAGGTCGAGGTCATAATGCCAAAAATTGCCAATTTTATCAAACATTATATTATATATACATAAAGACAACATTTTTTTGAAATATTCAAAAGCCTATATTTTGTAGAAAAATTAACGTAAAGGTTCCAAAATATTGCCCCATATATATAATTTCTATGTGAATAACCACTAAAATTTTTAAGTCTCTAACTTCAAAATTGCCGGAGTTATCGTGAAATATTTAAATAGAATTTGTCGAAATTTCAGATTTCGTGAAAAATGCCGTTTTTTAGGTCATTTTTTACGTTGTTTATTTTACCACTTAGGGTCAATTATGATAAATTCAAAAACCTAACCTAAATAAAGTACAAAATACATCCACTTTTCAACAGGAAACATACTCGTATGCTATTCATGAAAATCGGAACATTATTACTTCGGGTAGTAAAAGTGTTTTAAGGAAAAAAAATTAGAATCTAAAATAGTATTTAATATGATGGCTATAATTATTTACATATTTTACAGCCTATGGTAGAATTGATCCCCTCGAACCCCTCCCCCCGTAAATACGCCACTGTTGCAATTAGTAGGTAAAACCACAAATATTTGAATAAAAAGTGTGTAATAAACTAATAAACTAGGAATAACTATAACAACTATAATGTTTTGACTAAAAATACTTCGTTTAATTATTCAACTTCATTCAATGTTATAATGAAATATATCAATATTGTGATAATTTTATTCTGTAATTCTGTAATATTACATAATACCATAAATATAAAATTAACAATTTAATAAATCGGTGAATATGTATAAAAAAAAAAAAAAAAAAAAAGCCAAGGGAGGGGATCTATCCCCCATCCCCCCCCCCGTAAATACGCCACTGTCACTATCGCTTATCGGTAATCGGTGCGACGGTGCATATTACTGCATTCCGTTTACGTTCTTTCTTCTTTCGTCTTGCGTCCTGCGTACGAGCTTGTTGTCTGTGTCGTTAGTCGTTACTGATTGTCTTTTGTCTATTATTACCATGTCGCTGGATTATTATTATTCAATGCACGTGGTACTGATCAGAAACATAATTTTTAGCCGCCAATCGGCCGTATCATTTATTCATTGTCCATTGAGCATTTTATTATTAAATAATAAAAAGTCATTATTATAATATTAATTATTAAAATACTTGACTGTGACTGTCTTCAGTACTAGGTGGCCTCGTGGTGCAAAAGATGCTTACATAACAATAATGGAAAAAAAATAAAAAATATCTTGACCCTGATAAAAACTAACGCTAAGTAAAAAAAAAAAAAAAAAAAAAATATAAATGCTATAAAATGTGTGATATAAATCTAAGTAAATGGTCTAATCTCTAATGAATAAAATGTATATATAAATAATTAATTCAAATTGAATAAAAATTGGTTATTTCTATTAATTTATAATATGAATTATTTTAATTCAAATTGATCCAATTTTGGTTTACTTGGGCGGAAGATTAAGTCTAAAAAATGTATAGCCAAGTACTAAGTTTATGTAATAAATAATGAAAGCACCATTACAATAAATAAATTGTTTCCGGCCAAGTAAATCAAAATTGGATCAATTTGAGTTAAAATAATTCATATTATAAATTAATAGAAATAACCAATTTTTATTCAATTTGAATTAATTACTTATACATACATTTTATTCATTAGACCATTTACTTAGATTCCACCTTATATCACACATTTTATAGCATTTATATATATATTTTTTTTTACTTAGTGTTTTTTTTAACGGAGTTGACGTAGTGTTTTTGTTGGGATAATTTTCTATAATATAAAAATATTCTAATATATGTACGATATTTTAATTAACACAACTACTAATAATATTATTCTATATATTATGTATTAAATTACTAATAATTATTAAATAAATCAAAGATGGGCAATTTAATAATTTTTTTTTAACTCGTTAAGTTAGTTATTTTAAAATAATATAAGTTAAGTTAAAACTTAATCATATATGTTTTGTTAGCTTTTAAAGTTAAAAGTTAACATTGAAAAAAAAAGTAACTTAACTTATATTATTTTAAAATAACTACCTTGACGAGTTAAAAAAAAAATCATTAAATTGCCCATCCTTGATTTATTAAATTTAATAATTATTAGTATGTAATTTAATACATAATATACGAGTATAGAAGAATATTATTAGTAGTTGTGTTAATTAAAATATCATACATATATTAGAATATAAAAATAAACAAAATAGATACGTCCGAAGCTTTTGAGGAATTTATCTAAAATAATAAAAGATCAAAAAAGGGGATCCAATTTTTTGGAAACTTATATCACTTTTGTTGTAATATAACAACCGAAAATAAAAAAATATATATTTTTAATTCAAATTTATTTATTATATTACTATTATTAGAATGGTTGGATTTAATAATTTATGATTATTATAATTTATAAATATTATTTTTCTCTATAGGCTATATTATACATTTTACTCGTGTACCGTGATGTTCTGCAACTTTTAAAAATTAATAAATTGATGAATATTGACTATAACGTGATAACTGTTAATATAAGTATAAAAAATATCTGATACTCCTGCCACATGGGATAAAGGTGTGCAAATCAGAGTGTTTAATTTTAATTAGAATTTGAATACAATGATAAACCATCTATCAATTATTAGTGGAATAATTTTATCTTATGGGTGCGTTTAAAAACAATTATATTACACATAAAATTACACAACCCCCGATTAATTTACCTGTGTAGTGTATCGCGAATAGATTGCGCCATGTGGATATTTTTCTAGCGCATTTTCCGTGACGGACGATCGCCAAAACTGGACATCTTGGCCGATACCTCGCGATGATTTTTGCCGACAAACCGGTCGTGGTGACCACAATGATTGCGGCCGCGTGACATTTCAACGACACTTCCACACATCCGATGCTAATCGCGTAGGCGGGATCGATTTTCGGTTTGGACTGAAACATAATATTATTACACGTAATAATAATAAATAATAATAATGTGTTGTTTGAGTTTGAATTAATAGTATTCGCGTGTATCAAAAAATTATTAAAATAACTATCGATGATAATAATTATGATTATAGGTTTTAGCCTGAAATTTCTCAGTTTTTCGACACTCGCACAAACAAAATACCCACATTATTCTTGTCGACTCTTTGCCTTTTTGACATCGTTCTTCAAACATTGCCTATATTATATTTCGCCTCAATTTCCGCTAATCTATATTGTAAAATATTATATATAATAATTACGTGTTACATTAAATTTATTAACTTGAACTTTACTTTCAGGTTTAACACATGCGACAACTTACATTTACAATTCTAAACGTTGAAAGAGTTATCAAAAAAATAAAAAATTATCTCACTTTGCGATTGAGCTCTGTGAATAATTGTTGTTCCCAAATGGCGGCTTCACCTTGACGGCATATGGATGATAAAAACTGAACGCAGTGCACTTTATATAGAGACCGTGCCGTCACATCCAAATAAATGCAATCGGCCCCGTCCAGTACAGCCGTTATAACGTCGTTTATTTCAGCACTTGATGGTACCATGCTGTACTCCATTGAACTCAGAAATCCGCCGTGAGTCACGGACGGTTTTCCCGCCTGCAAAACGTTATAATATTATTTATTATAAAAGGGTACAAAGGTAAATCGCTTCCACGTAGTTTACCCCGGGCAACGTCGCAGATGGCTAAAGATTTACCAACAACAATCACCGAATTGTCCATACTATGGATATCCCGGTATATACCATTAACAATATTAACAAAAAAATGACACTTTTCAGGGCCTATCGACTCGAGATGCGGGTCCTCAACTCCATATCTTCTAACATAACATCAAAGGAATCAGCCGAAGTAAATACGATTACTTATCAAGATTACTAATCGAAAATAATATAACAATACTAGTACTACAAGAAACTCGTGCTGAAAATGCTAGCGTGCTTTCAAGCAGAGGTCAAGTTGAAGGGTATGCGCTGGCCTCTGCCACCTATCATAAAAAAATATTGATCAGCAACTTATGGCAGGAATAATACATCTAATTGGGAACATATTCTTATACTTATTCCATTTTAAAAGAGTACAATCGAGGAACTGCGTGTCGTGTAATCACAATAATGACGACGCAAAACACACTTTTTTCGATTGTGACCGGTGGGCAAGGAAAAGAAGCATAATCGAGGCATATATAGGCACCGAAATAACTCCTCCGACAATAATCAACACTATGCTACGATCGAAGGAAAACTGGCGGAGGATAGAGTAATACATCCATCACATTCTAACAACTAAGAAAGAGAAAGAAAAAGAAGCTGAACAATATTAGCAGCGGCGGTATTATATCACATTTAGATTAATATAATATTATTATAAGCCGAAAGCAAAATATAAGGGTTAGAGCCCCTAATGTTATGTAAAAATAATTAAAATAAGATTTTTGTAATTGTAACTTAAATTGATTAATAAACGAGACACCTGCGAAGAACCTAACCCTCAACGGACACATCATACATGGCAACGCTCCTATTGAGGATGGATTTCCCGTGAGGGAGGGGTTCCATCAGTAGGTGTATTTTCAACACACAAAAAATTGGGAACATATATTGACATTGGACGTGTACAATGTTTCTCTTATAAAAATAAAAATTGAGGAAATGAATATTTTCAATGTATACAAATCACCTGGAGTGAACTGGCTCAACTCAACATTACCTTCTGCCCTACATCCTACGGTAATTATCGGAAATTTCAACAGTCACCATAACGAAGCATAATATCTAGGGGTATGACTATAACGATCTCAATGGTGAGACAATTTTCGAATAGATGGATAGAGAGAACGTATCCCTACTATTTCACGCTAAAGATAATTGTACATCCGGAAAATGGCAGAAGGACTACAACCAGGACCTCTGTTTTGAGACAATATATGTATCTAGACATCTCTATGCAAACCGAAAAGTTCTTAACGATACTTTCCATGTAGTCATTGATAAAATTGAAATTCAAATTTCTATCACCAAGTCGATACAAAAACCTAAAAGCAAATAAGCAAATTAGGAAAAATATAAGACTATTCTTATAGTCTTCCTAATTCCAGTCTTACTGGACGATAACATCAGATGGATAAAACCTGATGCAATCAATTACGGTAGTCTCGTCGGGGTGATATTAAGTACAACGAAAAAATGTATCCAATGAAGTATCCATAATTCCAGATGGAGTAAGGAAAGCGAAGACTTATATATGGAATACGAAGCTACATATTGCCCACTTATAGCAGATGAGTTCCTCAACTCATTAACTAAAGCACAAAAGGTCTGTACTTGCACCGTTGTTGTTGTTAACCTATACTTATACACACATGATATCCCTACTACCAAAGCTCGAAATTTACGCTGACGATATCTGCTTAGTTACACAAGATAAAAACTTATAAGCGTGTGAAAAAACATTGACCACAGACCTTGATTTTCTAAGTCACAACTTTAAACACTGAAAACTGAAACCTAACCCTGCTAAAACAGAGGTATCATTATAATAGACAGGCAAATAAAACAGTTTAAATAGTATTCAATAATGTTGAAGTGAGAAATAGCCATAATTCAACTTACCTAGGAGTTACTTTGGACAGGACACCTACTTATAAAGAGCACATAACAAAAACTGCTGCTAAAATAAAAACAAGGAACAATTTAATCCAAAAGCTGACCAACTCGTCATGAGGAGCTGATGCCCATACACATAGAAACTCTACATTAGCTTTAACGTACTCAGTAGCCGAATTCTGCGCTACAGTGTGGGTCAATAGTGCCTATGTAACTAAATCGATGTCCAACTAAACTCAGCCATGAGAACCATTTCAGGAGCGGTCAAATCAATGCCCACTCAATGGTTCTTTGTACTGAGTAACATTGCCCCATCGAATCTTCAACGGATGAACTCATTGGTCCGAGAATGGATTAAAAACTCCAGGAATACTGAACTTCCTATCCACAGTGATTGCACTAATGCTGGCCCATTACAAAGATTGAAATCCAAGAAACCTACTTGGAAACTGGCAGGGAAACTTATCACGATCTAATAATTTGACCTGATGTCAAAATGAATTGAAGATTGAAGGTCTAGCAATATAGACAGGTACTATCTCTTCGACCAATTTACGATGCCCCCCCCCCCCCCCCCAATTTAATCTTCCAAGAGACAATGAATATCTCTAAACAGTCTCAGAACTGATCATGGACGTACTGCACTTATGTTACACCGATAGGGACTAAGGCCCACACTACATTTTGACTGTGGGCATCATATCCAATCCTCAAGACACATAGTAAACGAAAGTAAATTCAGATCATTTCCAGGGGGATTATCAGAGCGACAGAGCTCAACAAAGTTACTATGGACGCAATTAAATGGCTTGAAGAATTAGATATTAATATATAACCGCCCTATTTATCAACCTATATTACCCAACTAAATTAGTATGCTATTGTATTGTATTAGTATTACCTAAATATCTAGCTGTTAAATCTTGTTTTTCATTTATTTATATGGGTATTTATCTAATATTGGTATTACTAATTGTTCACCCGAACTAATCTCATAATTTATAATTTTTATAGATTATTTTGTTTTGTTAATGTTAATAAAGTCATACGAATATATATATATATACATATAACAATCAGTTTTTTCGTCGAAATTCGTTTATAACCAATTTGTATTTTATTAAGTGTTTCAAAGTTTCAATTATTTTTTTCAAATAGACCCAAGCGTACCTACCTATAATTACACACAATATGTGCCCCATATATGACTATAGCACGTATAGAATATACATATATAAGAATATAAGAATATAAGAATGTCCTGTGACAATGAACATATTAACGGCGAAATCTCTTTTTGGTTATATATTATTTTAATTTAATAATATTATTTAAGGCAAACTGGTTTTATTAGTGCAATTTAATTTGGAGAGATAAAGAATGTAAAATAACTATAGTCTGAAACATACTATGTTACATTTGGATAAAATCATTTTTTGTGCCAGAAATATTCGATCGTATCCGATTTCCATGGACAAATTCAGCCGGTGTAAGAACACTCCGTCAACTTCAAGTAGGAATTCGTCAATATTCTCCAGCCCTAAAGTGTTGTCGATTTTTGCATACAATTCGATGTCCTTTCCTTTTTCTTGGCCTATATAAAATACAATGCGAACTTCATATACATTTGATTAAAAGAAAATAAGTGTTTTAATGAATAAAACACTTCTTTAACGTAAACGGTTAACTATATTATTAGCGTAACTTATTTTAGAAACAAATTACGCGAAAAAATAAAAATTAATACAAATTTAACGTAACACTTTCATTGTTATTTTATACATTTCTTTTAAAAAAAATATTTGGTGACTTACAGACGAAACGTTTGACTCGTTGGAAGAATTCTACGTTTCTCACACCGGGCAGCATAATGACGTCAACTTTAAGTCGGATGCCGATACGGATGTTTTCCTCGTCCTTTTCGGTGAGCATTGACATGCCAATCGGAATCCCAGGTATGTGCACCAGCGTCTCATCTCCAAAATATTCACCGCGTTTGATTATGCAATACACTTCATCGGAATCTATATATATATATATTTTTTTTTTTTTTTACATGGAGGGAAGAGTAGTTATTGTGTTATACCTTTATCGTACTATTTTATTTTATCTCACCGACTCTTTCGACGGCCAATTCGATTTTCCCGTAATTCAAGTAAATCCGATCTTCTTTTTGCAATCGTAGAATCCGGTCGCTGCTCACATAAATGCGGTCCTCCGTACATTTGTCCTTGTACTCGGCATCGTTGGTCACGTACACGTAATCGTTCGTTCGCAGTTCTATCACGTGTCTGTCAGTCTACGCGAAACAGAAAGTAAACCCGTTCATTAAACGCACGTATCACGCTGCTATTTAAAAAAAATAATTTCCCTTGTTTCTGCGTCTCCGAATTATGTAATATATTTTAATCGTCTACTATAATTTACAATATAGGTAATATATTGACCCTTGGTATGAATTTCTGAAATGATATACCACTTTTGAATATCGTCGTATAGCGAGTAGGTAACTAACTAATATATTAAACCTATGTGCGGTAACATCGCGTTTAAATACGTTAACAAGCTAAGCGATTATCCCTTTTCTTAATGAATAAGAGATATGGTATGTAGGTACACATACTTTCGTATTATATATGTTTCCGGTAGTGATTCGCGGTCCACCGAGATCGAGTACAAGAGCCAAGGAATACGGCACGCGGAAATTATTATTCACGCTGTAATCGAAAACGCCTTGTCGCGTTTCGTTGACAATTTTGCGACACTGTTCGTACGATAAACCGTTGAAATCGAACACCACCATGGACAAACCTTTTTCGCAGAATCCTACAATTATATCTTTGGTAATGTTTACCGCTGAAATAGGTAATTAAAACAGTAACGATAATTCGATTTTCAAAATTATCGCAATAATAATAATAATAATTATTAATTATTATTAGGTTGATTAATTATTGTAAACGTTTGGCGCCGAACGTACAAACGCTGCAAGCAATAGTGGTCAGCGTGCTTCGTGATGGGGACGAATTGATTTTCAAATTGCTCATATAATCGAGATAGTAATCCTCATATGTCGCTTTTACTTGCATCTCGTTGCTGTCGCAAGTTTCCTGCGATTATTTATAAATTTAAATTTTTTACCTAATCGGTATATTTCTGATCGATATGAATACATCAGACGTTCAATGTATTTAGTGTCGCGTTTGACTTACCCAAGGATAAACAGTACACCCATCACTCATGGACGGATTCAAAATATTCATTTTTTCAATCGATTTTTTTTATATTTTTAAAATAAGTAATTTTTTATATCTTAATATTAAAATTATCTGTATTTGGCAATCAATCAAAATACAAATGTATACTGCGTTAAACAAACGATAACGAGTATGCATGGTTACGATAATGAAACTAATGATTACGAAATACACAACTTTTTACATTTCCAACTACCCATAAAATGATAGTAATTGTCTGCCTATTGAAAGTATTTAAAAAAAGTATATGTAAAATATGTATTTTATGTCATTAGCGATAAAACATGTATTCCTCCTATTTGAGATTCAATTGAACAAATAATGTTTAAAGTTTTCTCCAATATATAAAAGGTAATTAGAGAAATAACTAATAAGGTTTGTAAACTCGTACCTATAAGACAATTTATTCATATATACCTACCTATATATCATATATGTAAATATATATGCACAATTATTATTGTTGTCCCTAAATATAAGGTGTGTGAACAGATTAATAAGACATACAGGGTGTCCCACGAAAATTTGACGAATGACAACCACGCATAAATCCATAAAGAGGGATACGTTCATTTTTAATCTTACCTAAAATAACGAGTGACTTACCAAATAATACCCAAAGTGTAATTGAATCATCAATACCGGAAAACATTATTTTAGCTGATCGCTGATCCAACGTCATTTTACCAGCGTTGAAAAATAAGTATGCTAATTGGAGCAGATTAATGTGCGCGATTCAATTACCTGAATTTGTTCCATTTTTACAAGAAACTAAATTAGGTTTGATTGTGGTGTCAGGACGTGTAAGTCAGGGTAAATCGAACGAAATGAGCAGTTGTATGATGGTGTGTGATAAACAAGATAAGTATTTATCAGAGCAATGAGAAAAATTTTGAAAAATCGAAGAATGTAAACCGAACGTATATTCGTATATCAAGAGTTAGGCCATATGGAAGAAATAATAAATGACGACAGTGAACATTCGAATAATTACATATATTTACCACACTCTTACGTGTTAAACGAAAACAGCCGTACGACTAAGTTGCGCGTAATATTTGATGCATCCAGTAAAACAGAAACCGGATTGTCATTAAATGATGTGTTAATGAAGGGCCGAATAAGTGTCTACGTGTTTACCTTTACAAATACGTGTTTTTACATATAATTTTGGGCAAGAACGTAGAACGAAATATTTCGTCGTCCAGTTATAATAATACGAGTACGGAGTACCCATACGTTAGTATAACACATTACTATAGGCAGTATAGGCGTGATCATGCCCATGCGTATACATCTAAACTGATTTATCATGCAAGTATTTGAACGACCAACGCGTCACCGATTGTAACATATGTGTAATATAACATGTTGGATGTAGTATAAGTTGTTATATTTAATTACCTGAATCATGACATAATATATGTATAAATATTTGTATGTATTATATATCAATTTTTTAAAAATTGTACACTTATTTGTATATTTTTTTTAACCAATAAGGCCCAGGATTCGAGATTTTGAATAGGCCCCTTGAAAAAATATTACAAGATATTTATACAAATTTTAAATAATATACATACTTGACTACAAACTACAATAACAAATTTTTTAAACATAATATAAAATAAAGATAATATTTTAGATTTTGAACGAAGCGAATAATGTATTGGTTTTATAATGATGTGTATCTTTTTTTTTTTTTAAGTATTAAAAGACATATTTAATTTACTAACTGAAATAATGGACCGATTTTCATGAATAGCATATGTTTTCTATTGAAAAGTGGATGTAGTTGGTACTTTATTTAGGACATTTTTCAAATTTCTCAAAATTAACCCTACGCAATAAAAAAAAAACGACCAAAAAATGATGAAAAAACGGCATTTTTCACGAAAATTGAAATTTCGACGAATCCGATTTTAATATTTCACGAAACTCAGGCAATTTTGAACTGAGAGAGCTGTTTTAAATTGATAATTTTAGTTCAAACGAAAATCTTAGAATCCATACGAATATTCTTCTTATTATTTCTCAATACTTTCACAATAAAAATTAATAGAAAAACCTATTAATTTGGAAAATTTTATAAAAGCATATACTGATTTATATCTTAACGTATTTTTAAAATATTAGGAAATTCTCAAGACTTAAATTTTTTATAGGTGTTTAAAGTTGAAATTTCAGTAAAACCAATATTTAAAGTACTTATTTATTATATTGATTTTTATTATTATATTAAAATATTTTACAATAATTTTAAATAAAATTGACAAATTTTATTATTAATGTTTAAATAGAATTTACTTAACTTAGTTCTAATTAATTGTGAATTATTAGATATTTGATTTTTTTTCTAGCCGTTTAAAGTATAAAAAAAGAAGAGCTAATACTCCTGCCTCAGGGATACAGGTGTGCAAATCATAGTGTATAATTTTAATTAGAATTTGAATGGAATGATTAACCAATGCATCCGAAAATAGTATTTTGAGCAAAGTTTTGTCAGATATAGACATTTAGTTGATAAAGGATTTTATATTGAACTTAGAGACTTTAAAATTTTATAGATGTTTTCATTTATGTACTATATGTGTAAGGTGTAACTATATGGTCCCTATATGTGTGATAAACTTATTTGCATTTTAAATATTTAATAAAAAATGTCAAAATTTTAATCAATACCTACATTATCTGATTGAACTTCACTCAGAATCGTTTTTCAGATGCAATGGTTTATCATTGCATTCAAATTCTAATTAAAATTAAACACAATGATTTGCACTCCTGTATCTATGCGGCAGGATTATCAGCTCTTCTTTTTGATTATTGTGGATATTAACAACCAGTTTAGAAGTTGTATCATTTTTTCTTTTTAGTACCTATATATTATTTAGGATAGTTCATTATGATGTATTATAACTAGTATATGTATAATATCTACAAGTTATAAAAGCTACATTTAATTATATAAAATAAAATATTTAATATTATAATATTTTTAATATTATTGCTAGGTACTTATAGTTATAGAAAATTTATAAAAGGCCCCTACAATAATTTGACGACCATGGCCAGGCCGACACTGAATATATAGACGTAAATACTAAATAATAAGTGTAAGAACTTATATATTTCAACCAGTGGCGTATTTACGGGGGGATAAGGGGATCAATCCCCCCCATTGGCTGTAAAATATGTAAATAATTATAGCCATCATATTAAATACTATTTTAGATTCTGAACGAAGCGAAGAATGTATTGGTTTTACAATGATGTGTGATATTTGCTTTTGTTTTTTATGTCTGAAAACACTTTTACTATTAAATAATGCTCCGATTTTCACGAATAGCATATGATTCCGGCTGGAAAGTTGAGGTAGTTGGTATTTTCTTTGGGTCATTTTTCGAATTTATCAAAATTGACCCTAAGTGGTAGAATAAACGACGAAAAAGTGACGAAAAAACGGTATTTTTCATGAAAACTGTAATTTCAACGAATTGGATTTCAATATTTCACAATAACTCGGGCATTTTTGAAGTTAGAGACTTGAAAATTTTATTGAATATTCACATGGAAATTATATATATGTGGTAATATTTTGGAACCGTTAGGTTAATTTTTCTACAAAATATAGGGCTTTGAATATTTCAAAAAAATTTTGTCTTTATATATATGTTTGATAAAATTGACAATTTTTGGCATTAAGGTCTGAAATTTTATATTTACTATATTATTTTATATTAAATTATTTTAATTTAATATTTATATTATATATATGTATATAATATACATATATAAAGAAATAAATTATATTTATAATATTCTCAAGTG
Source organism: Tetraneura akinire (assembly GCA_021307375.1). Classification (NCBI taxonomy): domain Eukaryota; kingdom Metazoa; phylum Arthropoda; class Insecta; order Hemiptera; family Aphididae; genus Tetraneura; species Tetraneura akinire. The sequence continues at coordinate 669,485 of JAIUCT010000089.1, forward strand.
AAGGGAGGGGTAATTACTCCTTTACCCCCCCTTGGATCCGCCACTGAACGTAAGGTTCTTTCAACATTTGTAAATATAGCTTGAGAATGTTGTTTTCTTTCAGAAAATTTATTTAAATATGAACGAGAAGCTTTTAATAAGCTTCTATTACTTTCATATAATATAGCTAACATATATCAATATTCCATATTATTATAATTAGATGGCATGACTTATAATAAATAATTGAAAATTATTAATATAAATAAATAATTTTCAAATAACTTTATTGATATTTTATAATTAAATAAATGTATAAGGTGTTAATAGAAAAAAAAATTGACTTAGAAATCCAGCTATATACTTTAAGTAGTTTAAGTAACAATTATGCTTATTCAAGTGGAATATTTGGAATTTGATCATTGTTGGTGCTTTTACATTTTGGTTTTATATCTATTAACTATTATCATGTCTATTCATGTCTATTGTTATAATATGATCACATCATAATTTTGTGCTTAATAAAATTAATCTTTGGTGAATTACTTTACCTGTACGCTGTACATATTATTAAATAAGTAAATGCTAGGGATATTATTGAATATGTTATATGTGATTTATATTCAGAATATAAAGAAAAATAATAAAAATAATGCAACAACAGTACTTGAATTATTCAAGTAAGCATTAAAATATTTTTTAGAAGAAATATACACTTTAAGTCAAGTATGTGAAATTAATACATATCTACCTTAATTAGCATATATTTATTACATTTTATTTATATACTTATATTACACATATTTACAGCAATATCATACATTATAATTATAATTTAATAATAAAGAAAAGTGAAAGTTTGCATTAGCTGAAGAGTTAGTACAACTTAAGGCAGAAAATAAGACACTCAATGAAGAAATTGTGAGTGACTAAATTATAACAAATAAAAATATGAATAAAAAATAAAATTTATTTATAATAATATACTAATAAACTATTATTAGGTAACATAATAAGTTCAAGAAAATATAATAATAGAAAAAAGGACAAATTATTTATGATGAAAAGCCCAAATGTTGGCTTATAAATTAAAAATATTTTTTAAAATATATTCAAAGAAAAAACTATTATAATTATTTGTTATTTTATTACTTTTATAAGGTAAATTCTTAACAACAAAAAATCATTTTTTATGATAAAAATTTTATACTTATTGAAATCTTTTTGAAATTCTGTATACAGAGTAGATTAATTACATACTAGTATAATTTTTTAGAAACAAATAGTGAAATATTTAAAATAATAGAGGTTATACATATTATTTAATTTAAGTAATATTAAATTTAATGTTGCTGTTAAGAATAATATAAAGTACAAAACATTATTTTTGATAACATTGACTAAATTTACTTAAGAAACTAAAAATATATTATAATCTACTTAATGGATTGCATATAAACAGAGTATTCAAATATATCATTAACTGTTCATTTATTGTGTAATATTCTATATATTTTTTGTGTTTTTGCAGCTTCTTCTGTAAGTAAATAAAAGGTTTTATAGTAATAAACATGTATAATATTATTTCACACACATACACAAATATATTGTATTTAAATTTTCAAAATTATTGGTTTTATTGTTGTTTTAATTAGGTAGGTATTCCAGTGAGTATTTACAATTTTTTTTTTTTAACTCATAATCATATTGTGCATAATATATGCATAATATATTTATAAATATAATGTATTTTAATTTTCCTAATTATTTTTGTTCTTTTACCAATTTTCTTTATATAGGTTTACATGTAAGTACACCATATTCTTATAGTATTTAAGCACATTTGTTTCATGAATATCATTTACTGTCCATATATTATATATTTTTTATGTTTTAACAGCTTTTATCAGTAGGTTAATAACTTCATGTTTTTATAGTAATAAACATGTATAATATTATTTCACACACATACATAAATATATTTTACAAATGTATTTAAATTTTCATAATTATTATTGTTCTATTCTCAATTTTATTTATATGGTTTCCATCAAAGTACAACATATTCTTATAGTGTTTAAACATATTAGTTTCTTGAAAATCATTAACTGTCCATGACTTGTGAAAACAATACATATTATTTATGTTTTTACAGCTTTTTTGGTTTTTGTTATAGATTTAATTAGTCACTATAGTGTTTAGTGAGTATTAATAATTTTTTCTCTCCTTTTGATTATGTATAATAATATTTGATCTCTCACACATTCATGAATATATTGTATTTAAGTATTCATAATTATTTTTGTTCTTTTTCCAATATTCTTTATTCGGGATTTCATATAAAGACCAGTGTTTGATTTGAAGAAAAAAAAGACTTTCAAAAAAATTAGCATCCCCCCTAATATGCTTAAGTACATGTAATATCATAGGGTATTTAATAATTAGTAGGGGTACGCTCAAAAAAATAAAAAATAGAAGAGGTACTCCGTCCCCCCTCAAATCAAGCACTGATAAAGACACAATATTCTTGTAGTACCTTTGTTTTTTGAATATTATTAATTGTCTATGGATTGTATAACATATCATATTTAATTTATGTTTTTATAGCTTTTTTAGTAAGTAAATAACTTAATGGTTTTATAATAATAAACATGTATAATATTGTTTCACACACATACATACATACATATACATATATATATATATTATTTAAATTTTAAGAATCATTAATTTTTGTTGTTTTAATTAGGTATATATTTCAGTGAACTTAACAATTTTTTTTTTTTTTTAACTAATAATCATGTTATGGATAATATATCACAAATTTATAAATATATTGTATTTAAATTTTTATAACTTTTCTAGATTTTGTTTTTAGATTTGATTATTTACTTTAGTGAGTATTAATAATTTTTTGTTTACTATTGATTATGTATAATATTATTTCTTACACATTCATGAATATATTGTATTTAAATTTTTACAAGTATTTTTGTTCTTTTTACAAATTTCTTTATACAGGTTTATATGTAAGTACACTATTTTCTTAAAGTATTAATGCACATTTGTTTTTTGAATATCATTTACTGTCCATGGATTGTATAATATATTATATATTATTTATGATTTTACAGCATATTCTATAAGTAAAAAACTTAATGGTTTTATAGCAATAAATATGTATAATATTAATTCACATACATACATAAATATATTGTATTTAAATTTTCATAATCATGTTTTCTTTTATTGTATTAATGAAGTAGGTATTCCAATGAGTAAATACAATTTTTTTTTCTTCAACTCATAATTATGTTATGGATAATGTATCACAAATTTTTAAATAAATTGTATTTTCATTTTCATAATTATTTTTGTTCTTTTCACAATTTTTTTTATTTAAGTCTTCATGTAAGTAGGTACACCATATTCTTATACTACTTAAGTTTACTTGTTTCTTTAATATTATTTACTGTCAATTGATTGTGTAATATATTATATATTTTTTGTTTTTTTTTTACAGCTTTTTCTGTAAGTAAAAACTTAACTGTTTAATAATAATAATCATGTATAATATTATTTCACACACATACATAAATATATTGTATTTAAATTCTCATAATTGTTTTTGTCCTTTTTCCAAATAGCTGTATATAGGTTTACAAGTGAGTACACCATATTCTTATAGTATTTAAGCACATTTGTTTCATGAATATCATTTACTGTCCATATATTGTGTAATATATTGTATATTTTTTATTTTTTAACAGCTTTTTTCTGTAGGCTAATAAATTCATGTTTATATAGTAATAAACATGTATAATATTATTTCACACACATACACAAATATATTGTATTTAAATTTTCATAATTATTATTGTTCTATTCACAATTTTATTTATATAGGTTTTTATCAAAGTACAACATATTCTTATAGTGTTTAAACATATTAGCTTCTTGAAAATTATTAACTATCCATGGCTTGTGAAAACAATACATATTATTTATGTTTTTACAGCTTTTTTAGTAAGTAAATAATTTATTGGTATTATAATAAACATGTATAATAATGTTTCACTCACATACATATATATATATTATTTAATTTTTAAGAATTATTAATTTTTTTTATTGTTTTAAATAGGTATATATTCCAGTGAGTTTAAAAAAAAATTTTAAACTAATAATCATGTTATAAATTATCACACATTTATAAATATATTGTATTTAATTTTTTAAAGTTATTGTTTTTTTTTTTTTTGTTTTAATTAGGTAAACATTCCAGTGAGTTTTCACAATTTTTTTTTTTAAATTATAATCATGTTATGGATAATTAATCACACATTTGTACATGTATTGTATTTTAATTTTTATAGATTTAATTAGTCACTTTAATGAGTATTAATAATTTTTTTCTCCTTTGATTATGTATAATATTTCTCACACATTCATGATTATATTGTATTTAAAATTTTATAATTATTTTTTCCTTTTTTCAAATTACTTTATACATGTTTACATATAAGGGCACAATATTCTTATAGTATTTAAGCACATTTGTTTCTTGAATATCACATTTACTGTCTTTTGATTGTTTTATATTTTATAATTAGTATGTAGTATGTATGTAATGTTTTTAGATTTATGACTTAGAATTATTTTTTATAATCATCCTTATTTACATAAAATTCAGTCTAATAAAACAAGTTAAATTAAAAAGTATAAACAAAATAAAATAAAAATAATAACTTGGATCTTTTTGAATGATTTTATATTACCTTTAGCAGCAATTTCCTTCAGATCTTTTTGAATGTTTTCAAATGATATGGCTTTTCATTCTAAAATTTTCATTTGTGCCTGTAATATTTTCAATTGTATTTGTAATAGTCCTATTTTAAATATAATCATTATACCCAATTTCTACTAACTTCTGTGATGCTTCAACACTTTTCTATACAACAGATGCAACAGTTTTATACTTCAATTGTTTAGATTTTACATGTTTTGTATGATAGGACAATGATTTTGAATCTATTTTTGATTTTTCCAAATCACTCTCAATGTATTTTGATGTACCTAAAAATAATATTTATATAATATAATGCATAATTTAAATTATAAAATACATTTCATTAATATAAGTTAGTAATTATTTTATTCCTCGGATTTGGTAGTTCAATGTTATCACAAATAATAATATCATCTTCATTTTGGTATTCAGTATCATCATGCGATTTCAGGGCCGGATTAAGAGTTAGCCAGGTTTGGAGCCCAGTAGCCAAAGGTCCTATAAGAATCGACACAAGTATTCTTCTTATTATTTATCAATACTTTTACAATAATATTTAACAGAAATTTAAAAAATTTTTGAAAATTTTATTCAAGCACACTAATATATGTATATATCTTGACGTATTTCCTAAATATTAGGAAAATCATAAGTTTTTTTCTATTGGTGTTTAAAGTTGAAATTTCAGTAAAATAAATATTTAACGTATTATATGGATTATTCTTATTATATTTCAATATTTTACAATAATGTTATATAAAATTAACAAAATTGTATTGAAGCTTAAATACATATTACTTAACTGAGTACCAATTAATTGTGAATTATTACATTAACGATTTTTTATCGTTAATTTTTTTGTATAAAAAGCAAAGGAAGGGATACTAGTGTGGAAGGGAATAAAGGTGTAAGGAGAATAGTGTTAAATTTTGATTACAATTTGAATACAATAATAAATCATTATATTCGAAAAACAATTCTTAATGAAGTACTGCCAGTTTTGGGTATTTAGGTGAATAATGATGGGTTTTATGATATATTATTATATTGAACGTAGTGAACTAGTGACCGATAAATGTAAAAATTTTAATGGGTACATATATTATCTTATGAACTAATTGTTTTCATGAATGTAATGATTTATCATTGCATTTAAATTGTAATTAAAATTCAACACTATCCTCTTTACACCTGTATTCCTTCCACACCAGTAGTATCCCTTCCCTAGCTTTATTACAATGAAATATTAATTTAGATACTTAACAGATGCAGATATAAAGGCCCCCTGAAGCCTTATATATTTTGAGGCATACCTATTTTTTTAGGCTTCGTGCTTAATCCGGCCCTGTGCAATTCAATATCATTATTCAATTCAGTATCATTATGATATTCAACATCGACTTGATCTAAATACAAATATTATAATACATTTATAAAATAATAATATAGAAATAAAATAAACTAGGTAAGTACCTATATTTTCATTGAAATTGAACTCCATTGCTGACTCAAGGACATTTTTATGTCCTGAAATGGAAGTTTGATTTGCGAAATTTGTGAAATTATTTGATCATCTACATTATTCATAATGATAGATCTACTAGGACCACCGCTTGTTTTATTGACATATTTCTTCAACATAGAATTTTTAGCTTTAGTTTTAGTTTTTAAGTCACTCCATGCCTGTAATTATTTAATTTTTAATATATATATATCCACTCTCTATATAAAAACAATGTACAATTAATTATTTAAAAATTAGTAGTCTTAGAAAATAATAGAAAAAATCATGTTAGTAACCTAACCTGTACTTACTCATTTCCAATCTACACCAGTATTAAATTAACTCCTCTAGATATTGCATTCAGCGATAATGCTATTTCATTCCACTTTGTGAGAATTTTCCCATTATCAAATACACTTGTTCCGGTTACCGGTTGAACCATATTTTCAACAAGTCTCTGTTTTTGATTTGTAGACATATACCCTTTAATTTTACGGACATCCATTTCACGTTTATTTTTAAATTACAAATTTTAATTAAAGTTAAAATTTAAATATTAGGTAAAATTTTGATCAAAGAATAAAAAAAAAAATAATAAGTAAAGATAAGTTACACATTATCACGAACTAAGATATATCTTAAGATCACGATTTAAGATAATATCTTAATTATCTTAAATCGTGATCTTAGTTCGTGCACATTATCAATTAATAATTATGGGAACATGATAACAGACGACGATTGCGACGAGCGTCTTCTTGCAGCAAAATTTTTATAATAAAATTAAAATTAAATTAAATAAAATTAAAATTTTATTATTATTTTTATTAAATAAAATTTTTATAATAGTATTCTATGTAAAAATTTAATGTTTTAGAAAGTTTATTTAATTTCCCAAAAGTATTGTCTTTGGGCTTATTCCCTTTTACCCGTGCACCATCCAATTTATTGTTTATATGGTTGAAAATTGAAGGGAAATATCTTTTGTTCCATGAAATTAATGGCCACTGCAACACTGTTATTTGTTTGTAGTTTGTTTTGTACGTAATGGAATAGTTTCCTTGTTGGTTCTTGGTTACAATTGTCAATTATAATTTGGCCAGTTGTTGATTGTTTTGCGTTTTGCACTTTTGCAGTTTTTCAGAGTATAAAATTGTTTATACGTGCGTCATATTTGTGTGGTTTGATCACACAATTATTACTTTCTTTCACAGAAATCACGACGTCTTCCAAGTAAGTGTTAATACTCGGTATAGTTTCATCTGATAGTTTAAATCAGTGGCGTCGTTTGTCCAAATTTAATGGGGTAGCAAATAGTTTTGAATATATTTGATTATATTTATTTTTAATATTATATTCATCTAGTTCTTAAGAAATATGGAATATATACAATACCTATACCTATTTAACAAAATCATAAAGTATAATAGTAGGTATCTACACCAAAGTGAAATTTATACGGACATGGGTAAATTTTCATTAAATTTTTTTTTAGTTTCAGCTTCAATACTTTTGTCTAGATATCAATTAGTTAATTTTATTGTAATATAAATGTTATACTTAATATGACATTGTATAGATAAAATAGTACCCTTATTACTTATTAAGAAAATTTTTTTGTTGGGATTTTAATCCTATTTTTTAATATTTCTTTATAGTTAATTATTATATACATCAATTATCATTATATCATTACATCATTATATACAATTATTATACGTCTATTACGATAATTAGTGGGGTTGCAAATATATATTATTGCTACCCCATAAGAAAAGATGGGGTAGCAGTTGCTACCCTTCGCTACCCCCTATCGGCGCATATGGTTTAAATTGTCCTTTTTTGTTTACGCATGTTTGTGACTAATGATGGCCGCCCATTTATTTTACATTTCCTTTCGTTGCCTGGTTGGCGGTTATTGACAATGAAATAAGTTCTTGAATTCAAAATTGTAGAATTGAGGATTACGAGAGAATAAACTGTTTCTTTTTTATTTGATAATACAGTTGCCGTACTGCCAATCAATTGTAGCGTATATTCTGCTGTTATGTAGTAAATCATTCAATAATTTGAACAATGCAAGGTGTTTCCATTGAGCTTAGTCAATTTTCTTAATTGTATTATATTAAGTATATTAATAAACTAAATTATTCTTTATTTTTATTTTCTCAGTCGTATTTGTACTATAATACTACTTATGTAAACATCTACAATTTAATTTTATTTAGTGGTTTAATAAATATTTTTATTGTGGGGTTTTTTCTAATAAAATAATAAAATGTTTAAAATTTTGAGTTGCCTATTTTTAATATATTGGGTAAACAAAGAAATAAAAAAGCCAAATGCACCACTTTTAGTCACCCATATACTATTTGTGACCACATCAGATTCAATGTTAAATTTAGATATTTAAACCATTAACGTAATAACATTCAACCATTTAGATATCTAACTAATATTCAACTTATTTTTAATAAATATTTTATTCATATTTTTTTCTTCCACTTAAATTAAGAACTATCTATTCATGAATAGGTAATGAAACTATTTTCAATAAAATATGTCAACATTTGTAATACTTAATAACTACTTATATAAAATTTGTAATACTTACATAATGTAATAAATTACCTAATAAGTATTGATAGTCTTTAAATTTCAAACAATATTTTAAATTAAATACTTATGTAAGTTTCAAAGGTTGTTATAATTTGAACAATCTGATAATTGATTTTAGATTCTGAGCAAAGCGAAGAATGTATTGGTTTTACAATGATGTGTGATTTTCTTTTTTTTTATGTGTTTTTTTTTTTTATTATTTCTAAACACTATTTCATAATGCTCTGATTTTCACAAGTAGCATATATTTCTGGCAGGAAAGTGGATTTAGTTGGTACTTTATTTATATTATTTATCGAATTTCTCAAAATAGAGCATATGTGATAGGAAAAATTACCAAAAAATGACAAAAACACTGCATTTTACACGAAAACTTAAATTTTTACAAAATGAATTTAAATATATTACGATATTTCAGGTAATAATGACTTAAAAACTTTACTGGATGTTTACATAGATATTATATTATATATATACCTACCTACATGATCAAATTTTGGAACGGTTATATTAATTTTGAAAAAAATATAGAACATTGAATGTTTTCTAAAATTCTCATTTATATTCAAATAATGTTTGATAAAATGGGCAATTTTGAAAATTTTTTGGAGTTCTATTCTACATAATATTACTTAGCGTGTTATAAAAATATTAGAAGTCTCAATTTTTTTTGTAGCTGTTTAAAGTTGATATTTTTAGTATTATCGAAAATCTAAGAATCCATATAAGGATTCTACTTATTTCTCAATATTTTTATAATGATATATATAAAACACAAAAATATTGAAAAAAATTAAATTGAAGCAGAGGTACTACCAACTTACATAATGGTTAACTTATTAGTTATTACCAATTAGAAAAATTTCAATTAATTTCCAATTAGAAATGTTACAATTTTTTTTATATAGGTGGTTTAATGTTGAAAATTTTAGTAAAATTGATATTTTTGATATATACCTATATGGATTCTTATTATTACTCAATATTTTACAATAATGT
>JAIUCT010000089.1:689374-707222 GCA_021307375.1 Tetraneura akinire
CTGATATTATTTAACTAAAATTTTCTTGTGGGCGGACGCGAGCCGACTATTTAACCGGCATTTTAATCGACTTGTTTTTGATGCTCAACTATATTTAACCAGAAGGACTAGGATTGAATGAACCCGATACGCGGATCGGGTACGGTGTGGTCATGTGCATCACGACCACATAGCCTCGTGGATTTCAAAATAATAATCATTTGCTCGACGCCTATGGCCTATTACTGAAACGTCCTAACCTATGGGTTCCTGATGAAATGGTTCGATATTCCATGGACGTTCTCTTAGTAACGTCCGCCAACAACAAAAACTATTTAATAATCGTCCTTGAACGACGGGAACCTATTAATTGAAAGATACCAGGAAACCATAACCTTTTATGTTCAGATTCAGTATTCCGTTTAAGCATGAACGAATAGAATACGAATTTGTATTATAGTATAGTAACATCAACCACAACGACAACACGCGCTAAAATGACGACAATGTCACAATAAAACCCTTTTACGACCTGAAATAATGCTCCGATTATCACGAATAGCAAATGTTTCCGGCAGGAAAGTGGATGTAGTTGGTACTTTATTTATGGATATATTAACCGCAGACCGCGTCAAATTAGTTATATGATTGTAATGAACAGCATAATACGATTCTGCAATTTTGGTAGGTTCGTGTGTATAGTAACAATAATATGGTTGATAAGGATAACTACTTAAGTCATTTGTATAACTGTAAAAAATATTCCTACACTCAGATAATAAAATCACCGTTTACAATATTGTTTTAATATTGTTAAATATTACTCAGGTAACTACCTAATAAAATATTATTTTTTGGAAGTATAACAATATTATTCTGATAAATGATAATTATAAAATATAAATAACGAGTAATTTTTGTAAAATTACTACCTATTGAAAAGTAATTCTAATTACTTTCTCGTTACACGAAAATCAATGTAATACAATTACTTGATTCGTTACAAAAAAAGTAACGCCGTTACAGTATAACAAGTTACTTTCGAACGACAAATCCGATTTGTGTGCGTGATATTTTCACGTTATTATGTTAAATAAAATTAAAATAAAAAATAAATAATAATAATTATGATATTAACATTAAAATAATTTCAATTTTTAACAATATAAAATTATTAATTTTTTATTATTAAATTAAAAATAAATTTAATAATAAAGTTTTAAGAATTTGCAGGTCATAAATTTCCGACCATAAAATTTTGGCGCCCCCAAAATATTGGCGCCCGGGGCAGTTGTAGCCAGTGCCTCCCTCTAAATGCGGCCCTGTCGACTGCCAGTGATGAGAGCTTTGTCTGAAGCATCATCTTTTATGTATTGAATCCAACTATAAATTTTTGATCGTTGATCCACCATATCTATTTCACTTTCAAACGTTGTTTCTGGATCACAGTAAAACATTTCATCGCATTCTATTCCATTATAACTAATGAAAATAAATCTATGTAGAAAATAATACTTAAAATTTAAAACATTAAAAATAAAATTAGTTATTAGATAGGTACCTAATACAAATTTTAAATAAGTTATAATAAAACTCCATAAAAGATTAATAGAAAATACATAATTAACACTCGTATTCTGACGCTAATATTGATTTAAAAATAGCATTACAATAGAACTCTGGACAAAATAATTATTTGAAGTTTAGATTTTTATTTCTTTTTCGATAACGATTACGTATTTCATCCCTGATTATAAATTTATCTTATTTTTATTTTGATACATAAATGAACCAATAATTTTATTTTCTTATAAAGATTTAATTTAATTAATATTCTTGAAGTATTTTTCATGTGAGTATGTCACTGTCAGTACTGTCACAGTTTATTGTTGACGCTTAAACTAAAAATACGAGTATTAATCTTTTATGGATTTTTATGATTTATTATTAAAAATAATACGTAATTAAAATAATTAAAAATTGATACGTTTATAAATATATAATGAACATAAAACAAATACTTTAAACAAAATTCAATTTATGAAAAACCTGGTGCACCAGACCTAATGTATTATTACGTAATTTTAATTTTTAAGTATTTTCATAGTTTGAAGATGTTATTACAAATTTGTAGCGAAACAAAATAATTGATTTTACTACACTGAGCAAAATTTCATGATTACAAATTTGTACAAATTATATAACAAATTTTGGTACTGGTTTTAAGTGCATTTTTCAAATTACGGATACCAGCGTGACCTAGCTTAGTTATGTATTGTATTATATGACGTTATAACCATTATAGGTACCTATATAAATATTATAAAAACGTAGTTTTTAATATAATTATACATACAATACAGTTTACACATTTAGTAGTATGGCAACAGCCACAAATGGGCTTCGACCGTTGGAGATACGAATGACACGTTTATTAACCATATTTATTTCTGCTACACAATATAAGCCATCAACCAAAAAATGAACGTGTTTAATGTCAATTTGATGAATAAAAATGTTTAAAGATGGTTAAAATTACGAGTCGTGCGAGACTATATTCCAATTTTTATCATTAGGCAATATTACAATTAAGTACAGTCTAAATCAACCAGTGTAAACCCAGCAAAAGGTATAAATAAAAACATGAATAATAATTAAAAAATATAATAAGATGTATTATATTATTTTAAATAGAAAATAGGTAATAAAATTAAATGAACCCTCCTGGTGAACTGCGTAACTGCGTCGAACAGAAATGAAACGATGAAAACAAATAATTATGAAATAACTATACTGAATTACTAGGTAAAATAACATTTTACTCCAAAATATATATGAATAATTATTATAATATATACTTAAATGAAAATAGATGTTGGTATCCGTTTTATAATAATAACAATAAGTATTTAACCCATCATATAATAGCTAGTTCATTTTAATATAGGTATATAATATTAAACAGATATATTAATTTATTTATTTGATACAACTGTTTTATATTTAATTATTAAAAATTATGCAATTTATATTTTATATTTACCTAATTATATTCAATAGTTATAATTTAAATATCTGAATGTTTATTATTTTATTATTATAACATACGTACTCTTATATTTTAGAATTTAATTAATCATAATAATATTCTGTTTATGCATGTTTTACTATACTGTTCTTTTATAAAAATATAAAAGTTATTAATTATTTATTTGTATTGATAAGTTTAAAATATTGACTGCTATAATGATAAGTACCTACCTAATGAAAATATATAATATAATAATTAATACATATACCAGTTAGCTACAGTGACGTATTACAAATTTTTACGGCCCAGGGCTAATATTTTTTGCTGCCCCTCTCCCCAAAATATAACTTTATATAGATAAACTTTATGGAAATTTATATAATTAAAAATAAATACTTAGTAATTAATATTTACAAAAACTTTTATTTTTTTATGAAAACTTTTACTTTCCATTTATCTTTATAATATTAAAATAACATAGGTAAGTATAATTATAATATTAATTGTATTTAAATATGTTTCTTTCGCGATTTATGACAAGCAAATTCGTGAATTATATCATCATAATTAGGTAATTTGTCTATAAATTTCATTTTCAATGCAAAGAATAGCAAAATTATTTAAATTACCTTCTGTTAAACGCGATCTCAAGTAATTTTTAATCCTTTTTTAATGTTAATATTATTAATATTGATATAAATAATGTATAATGTATGCATAATAAAATAATAATGCATACCTACCATCAATTCATTATTGTTGCCGATAATCCGATTCCGATTAGGTTCCGCCTAAAATATTCCGCCCAGGGCTATGCCCTGGTTAGCTACAAATTAGACATTGTCTATCATACGATCTATTCATACGATGAACTTTTATGAACTTTTTTTCCTGACAAAAGTGTACTAAAACCTACAGCAGAGTTTCGGGTTTCAACCAAAAAAAATTTCAGCCAAATCGGTTCAGTAGTTTTCTCAGTTAGCGCGGTCGTAGAAAACTCCTTACCATTTTATATATAATATATAGTATAGATAATACGTATGTGAATATCTAATAAACTTTTCAAGTCTCTAACTTTAAAATTGCCCGAGTTATCGTGAATTATTGAAATCTAATTCGTCGAAATTTGAGTTTTCGTTACCTGGCAATCTAGTATTACAAATAGCATGTACCAAATAAATACTATGTATAGTATGTACCAAATTATTAAAAGACTATCAATGACTAAGGTAAACATCTAAATCTATCCATATTTTGAGGAAGAGTGTCCTTTACTATTAGAAAAATTACCCTAAGTAAACACTTATTGGTACATTGGTACATACGTACCATATGCGAATAAGAGTCACAATACATGATATGCATCTATATAATAATTTTTTTTTAAATTTATTTTAACCTTCAGGTGATATTATATATTATAATTCATGCAAACCGCAAATAATATTATATTAATATTATCATGTAAACAATAATAATTAATAATAATACTATTGTGCGTGAATATACGTAGTTACGGTCGTAACCAAAGCGATGTTGACGAGTAGAACACGATATTATTATAATAATATATAACCAATTCTTCTACTATTGTTTAACGGAGGAAAATCAAAGAAAATATGACATCGTGCGGACCGTGTAAAGATATTGGTTGCGAAGAGATCACCGATGAAGAGGCAGAGGAGTACGAGGCGTTGACGGAATTATATAATCGATTGTTCGAACCGCCCACCGCCGCCGCTTGCTGTCCGAACGATGACGATGACGACTGCATGGAAAAAATGGACGGGCGGTGCGAATGTCCGCTAAAGTCACCACCGCCGCACCGGTATCTCCCCCCGAAGGTCGTTGACTATTGTCCAGACAGGATGCTCAACGAATCGCCGATAAGACGGGCCGACCGTTTGTTGTCCACGCTGCTGAAACGGCGCAAAGGTAACGTAGACGAAGGCGATGTGAAACACTTGTTAGCCAAAGTGGCCGGACACAAGGCGTGTATAAACCACAAGCCTGGTACCCTCAACTCGGCCCTGTTCGGGCTGGACTTGGAACACTGGATGGCCGCGGCCACGGGCGGCGACGGTCGAGACGACGACGCCAGGCGCGCCGCATATCACCTGGCCGCAGCCGAAGCGTACTGCAAACACTCCGGCGCCGTAGAAGCGGCCGAACTGGCAGTGCACATCGAACCGGCCGGACACCTGGCTGAAGTGGCCGCCCGATTCGCTGCCCAAACGTACACCAAAACCCACACTGATGGTGACCAGGCGGGGGATGACACCAGAGATGAATCGCCCGTGGTGGTAGTCGCGTACGTTGGCAGTACCGGCCCGGCCGAATAGGAAAACTGTCACGGTCACGGGACAAAAACTATAACGTCGGTCAACAGTTATAGTTATATTCTCACTTGAAGAGACTTACAAAAAATTATAATAAATAAATGTGTTATGTTACTTGAATATATACATTTGTAAAAAATACAAATAAATAATGTAGTAATGATTATTATCATGATTATGCAAGAGGGGGTTAGAATTAAATTAGGTATTAGTTATTTATAATTTTTTGCTCAATACTTAGGTAAGTATACTCTTATTGATCCATTTAAAGGTATATAGCGGTGTACTCGTTTATAGATAAAAAAAAAAATAATAATAATAATAATTTATTGATATACACTACAATGAAAGTTATTAGGTACTTTATTAGTAAACTTCGACGAATGCGATTTTAATATTTCACGATAACTCAATTTTGAGCATTTAGGTTTGAAAAATTTACTGAAGTATACAGTATACGTATACTTACATATTACGTAACATTATACAAAAATATTAAAAATATCCTAAGTCTCAATTTTTTTTTTTTTATAGCTGTTTAAAGTTGATATTTTTAATTTAAACGAAAATCTCATAATCCATCGTACTATAGTATTCGTCTTATTATTTCTTAATACTTTTAGAGTAAAAATGAATTGTTTGATTATAATGTAATCGGTTTTTCTTCATTGTCTGATCGAATCGGTCGAGATAATAACAAAAATTAAGAATGACAATATTAATACGTATTTATGTCTATTGTCTGCACGCAACTAACTGACTACGTACGATCAAATGTTTATTTTGATTGATATACGGGATACGGCACCTATAATTTCGTTATGAAATCTTTTTTTCGTTGTTTATAAAGTATACTCATATAGTTGATATTATATTATATTATTATGACGTATGATACAACTATACATGGATAAATAAAGAGAAATTCATAAATATCACAATTTTTTTTGGTCCGGGAGGGGGGGTTGAACCCGACCTCCCATATGTGTACGTCACAGCCCTTGACACATTTTACCAAGATTATAAAGAGGAGTTTTGGTTATTATAATTTTAAAAAGAGACAATTTTTTAGATTCTGAGCGAAGCGAAGAATGTATTGGTTTTACAATGATGTATGTCTTTTTTTGTTTTTAAGTATGAAGACACTTTTACTACCAGAAATAATGATCCGATTATCACGAATAGCATATTAGCATATATGTTTCCGGCAGAAAAGTGGATGTAGTTGTTACTTTATTCAGGTCATTTTTCGAACTTCTCAAAATTGACCCTAAGCGGTAGAAGAAACGACGAAAAAATGATGAGAAATCGGCATTTTTCACGAAAACTAAAATTTCGATTTAAATATTTCACGATAACTCGGGCAATTTTGAAGTTAGAGACTTGAAATTTTTTTTGGGGTGTTAACATAGTTACTTTATATATTTTTGGCATTAAGGTCTGAAAATTTTACTGAAGTATATTTATATATTAGTATATTACTCAAAATAATTCAAAATATAAGAGAAATCCCTCGTCTCAATTTTTTTTTATAGCTGTTTAAAATTGATATTTTTATTTTTTTGTTTTTATGACTGAAGACACTTTTACTACCAGAAATAATGGTACGATTTTTACGAATAGCATATGTTTCCGGTAGGAAAGTGAATGTTCTTGGTACTTTATTTAGGTCATTTTTCGAATTTCTCAAAATTGACCATATGCGTTAGAAAAAAACGGCAATATATTAATCAATACCTACATTATCTGACTGAACTTCGCTCAGAATCATTTTTTCGTACGAGATGGTTTATCATTGCATTCAAATTCTAATTAAAATTAATACTTTGATTTGCACACCTATCCCTGCGGCAGGAGTATCAGCTCTTATTTTTTAAATTAATTTTTTATAAAATAAATATTTTAATTGTCAGTTCTTAAATCCAACATATTGTTATCGTTTTGAACTTCAATCACATAATTAATTAGAAATTTAAAAAAAATTATTATCATTATTATTATTATTATTATTATTATTATCAGGGGTCGCAAGTTCGTGCACTGAAAATTGATTTTATACAGGGCCGGATTGGACAAATTCGGCCCACCGAGTTTTCTATAATTTACCGGCCCAATTATTATTTATATATAATATATAAATATTATATATTATAATATATTAAACGGCCCAAAATTGTCGCGGCCCACCGAGTTTTACTCGGTAACTCGACGGGCCAATCCGGCCCTGATTTTATATGTATATTAAATAATGCTCTAAAAAAATATGCAGTAAAAACATGTTTAATATGCTATTTATTTAATTTATGATTTCGGTGGTTTGTTGTCGGTTGAAAATATATTATCGCCAAATTCAATTAAAATTTTTTTTAAACGACTTGCCGAAGACGATTTTTCTTTTGTCATTGTTTAATATTGAAACGAAACGATATAAACAATATTTTAATAAAATGATTAAAGTAAAAAGCCGAACGTCATCGAACGACACATCACACGAACGTCAACAATACGAAACGAATAAACGCCACAACACACTAAACGAGTAATCGTTATTGGAAATTATTATTTTGACTTTAGATACTACACTAGTACACTACATAAAAATATTGCGTTATGTGTAAACTTAAATGTGGGCATGCGGATCATGAATTTAAACCGTGACAGTTAGCTATAAATAATTTACACGATTTACTCATATCATATCATAATAAAAAATTTTCTGTTATAAATTCTCATATAATTAGGTTACATTCGACGCCAGATAATACATTGAAACGGCGGCGGCGATTTTCAGTAATTGTACCGTCCCTACCTAGTCGTTGTGTGCATAATACTTGTTACACGTTTGTGTTTTAAAAGTTGCTATTCAATAGTTCATATAAAATCGACCAGAATACCAAAAATCATTATTAATATAGTAATTAAAATGATAAAAATATATATATAATATACGCCTTATAAACCAAAAAAACCAATAATATGCTAAATATTTAAATAATATGCTATAAATTTCATATTATAGAGTACTATCACTTCGAAACGAATTTTTATATCAATTAACATTGATTAAGACTTGGCAAAATTGATATGCAAACGCATTAATTTGCGAGCCCTGATTATTATTATTATTATTATTATTTATTTATTTATTTTTTTATTTATTTATTTTTTTATTTATTTATATATATATTTAACAATTCCATGCACGAATTAACATGATTGGCACAAATACGTTTAACGCACAATAATTTTCGGAACAGTGTTGTCCGGACGATACGTCGTCGCGTTATTCCGCGGGAGCGCGACGGACGCGACAATTTTAAAATGACCGTGGAGTGTTTGAGGTTTGACGTTCGTCGTTTTCCCGTTCATCCACCATTTGTTATTCGACTCTACTCTACGTCAGCGCGTGTTCCGCGACGTTTTGTGCCTTGCTTTTTTATTTTTAAACCCGGAAAATGCGTTTTTATTATTCGTGTTGGTCACCGTAGTTTTATTAAAATATCTGTCATAAACCGCACGGTGTTTATTGTGAATACTGAATAATAAATCGCGTGTACGTTACGGAACGACGGTGATAACATACCGTCGCCAAACCTGTTAACATGGCGCAATCATCGATCCCCGATGGCGAGTTGGATTTGAATTTGATGCTCGACGGCGAGTTGGATTCAATCCCCGATGACGAGTTAGATTTCGATACCGACTGCAGCAATTGGGACATTGTGAAAGAGTGAGTACGAGTGTTGTACAATGTGTTATGTTGATGCTTAAATAAACTACGTTAATTAATGATAATTATAATTATAAATAGTCTTATCGGACCGAGACACGAGTTCGCGTTATTCCCGCGACTATCATTTGACACCGTGTCTGATGTATTGATGACAATTTATGACGTTTTCGTTCTTGACGTATCCGTGTATAATACTCTATTTCGTGTTCCCGTCATTAAATCGTTTAGATTGATTTATAATTATTGTATTATTAATTGCCTACGGTAATAATATAAAAAAAAAAAAATACGTTCTCGTTGATAATGAAAATCAACGTTTTAAACATATAATATGTGTTTGGCCGAGTCGTATCTATTTGGTCATGGCTCATGTAAATTATATAAACATATTATAAATATTGTAAAATATAGATAAAAAGAAAAACATAGAATGCGTATATTATTGACATCTATTGCTTGTCTACAGGCTGAAATTAAAATAATTTGGTGTGGAAAAGATGCGAGTTAAAAGTATCATAGTACTTTACCGGATGCGGTTTTAATCTTATACCTGCCTACCTTGTGTAATTGTAAATAATTTCTGGTTTCACCAGATATGTATTGATATTTATATGTTTTATTAACATTTGGCAAATTTTTTTTCAAATTTATTAACAAAATATCAAATTAATTATTTATGGAGTTAACTATAGGTAAGCTTACCAAGTTCAAATTTACTATGTACCTACCTAATTTTGAGTTCAAATTTATTTGTAGGTACATCTATTATAATATTATTAGTAAGGTTCGGATTTGAAGGCAATATAATCAATAAAAAAAAGCATTTAAAATGTAAAAAAATGCAATAAAAGGCATTTAATTTATATAAAAAGCAATTTAAAAATTTACTACAAAATTAAATATACTAGTTGGTATTAAAAAAAAATTTGACTACCATGTACTTAGATAAGCTGTCTTCAGTAAAACGTTGACGGTTTGGGCTCGAAATATTTTTATACATAGAAAAGGATCTTTCTACATCCACTGAAGTTATCGGGGTGTATTTCATACATAAATAATTATCTAAATTAAGATTACAACTTGTTAAATCGTCTTTGGTATAGTACGGGTACTTTTATGTCCATACAAAATACTCGATAAAACGAAAACGGATAGAGTATTCAGCGATATCGATAAATATTGCGAAGAATAAAACCATTTGTACCAAAAATACGTGTCTTAGCTATGTATAAAATTATTAAATCAATTGAAAATTAAACACAAAGTACAAAAGGCAAAAAAAGCCAGAAGGCATTTATAAGTACAAAAGCCAAAAAAAGCCATAGGCAAAAAAAAAAAAAAAAAAAAAAAAAGCAATTTTTTTAGAAATTAAATGAAACAAATTTTTGTATAAAAATTATTTTTCTATTATGATTATTAAAAGAAAGGCTTTTGCCTTCAAATCCGAACCCTATTTATTAGTATTATAGTAAATTACTTACTATTAAAAAAACAAAAACCTTGTTGTGGACATAGGGTGACCGTAGTTAATCACGAACGAACAACACAATATTTTAAATTTTAAAATATTGATTTATGTTATTTGGCTTTTTAATTATTTATAACAGTGATTCTCACCTTGTAGTACGCGAAGAAAATCCTTTTATATAAAAAAAAAAATTTTCTGCTTTCAAAACCAAAAAGATTGACTGGATTTTTAACTGGAGGTGAAACAAGTATATTTAGCGTTGTCCACTCAAATATTAAATACCTATGAAAATTATTTGTCATACATTAATTGAATAAATAGGTAGTAGAAAATTTCATTTAAACTAAAATGTTATATTTATAAGCATACCTATGTGTTTCATAAAATTGTAATTATATTTAATATTCATTATAATATGACTGCTATTAGTAGACTGTATTATAGTTTTTATTAATTTATTGAAATTACACATTTCACATGGTATAGGATAGATATAATTGTATCATTGTACCTACTTATAAATTAAATATTGATTTTTTATAATGTTAGATATTTAAATAATAATTTTTTATTTTTCACGAAAACTGAAATTTCGACCAATTCAATTTCAATATTTCACGATAACTCAGGCAATTTTGAAGAAAGACTTGAAAATTTTATTGGGTATTCACATATATATGTTGTGAAATTTTGGAACCGTTATGTTAATTTTTTTTACAAAATATAGGAATATGAATATTTTGTAAAATTCTCATTTTTATGTATATAATGTTTTATAACTGTTTGTAGTTGAAATTTCAGTAAAATCAATATTTAAATTATTTATATGGATTTTTCTTATTATACTACAATATTTTACAATAATGTTAAATAATATTGACAAATATTTTTTAATAATTTTGAAAATTTTATTTAAGCTTAAATACTATTTACTTAACTCAGTTCCAATTAATTGTGAATTATTACATTTACGGTTATTTTTTTATAGCTGTTTAAAGTATTAAAAAGAAGAGCTGATACTTCTTCCGCATGGTATACAGGTGTGCAAATCATAGTGTTTAATTTAAATTATAATTTGAATGCAATGATAAACCATTGCATTAGGAAAAACTATTTTGAGCGAAATTCTGTCAGATATGGGCATTTAGGTGACAAGGGATTTTATGAGCATTTATAACTTAGAGACTTGAAAATTGTATAGGGTGTTCATTTATGTACTATATGTGTAATAAAATTTTGTGTTTTAAATATTTAATAAAAATGTGAAAATTTTAAAAAATATCTACATTATGTGACTGAACTTCACTCAGAATCGTTTTTTCGAATGCAATGGTTTATCATTGCATTCAAATTCTAATTAAAATTAAATGCTATGATTTGCACACCTGTATCCTATGTGGTAGAAGTGTCAGCTCTTCTTTTTTGATATTATGTTTGTGAGATAATGATTAATTGCACCATGTTAAATAGATAAATGATGTAGCAACAAGTACAATAAATATTTACTTAGTAATATATTTAAATAAAACTATGTGGATAATAGAATAAAATAATGTTTTTATGAGAATAATATCTGAGTGTTACTGCTGGGTAACTTCTCTCCTCATGTCTCCATGTCCTTATAATTGTATATTATATTATATTATTAGTATAGTTTATTATTATTATTTTTTTCGCACATATGCCCATTGTAAATACCTTTACAGATTGTATATATTCAAATAAACGTTAAAAAAAAAAAAATAAATAAATAAGTACCTATTATATATTATATAACTATGTAAAAAATAATTTTCAACAGGGTTTTGAATTGCCTAAATTTAGGTCAACTTGTTTTTTACAACATCATTTAATATTGTATATGTATACAATTTAATTGTTTATTTAAATGTATAATTTAAATTAATTATTTAATATTTTTATAATCGTGTAAAATAATTATCTCTTTATTAATTCAACTCTTATTATAATATGTTTGCTGTATAGAATTGATAAATTTCTTGAAGGTTATACATCTGATGGTGCTGAGATTCCAGAAAAAACAAATAGGGAAAATATAGAATTCGATGATCTCAGCTTATCTGATAATGAGCTTATAATAACAACACAACCTGATACAACTAATTTGGTAAGTATTTAAAAGTATTAAAAGTATGCAGATTGATTATTGAACACACAATTATTTTTAAAATATTGATCTAAATATTATTGATTTAGAACTAATTTACTATAAAAATGTACATGAATACGTACTTAATAAAATTGATATTAAATTTGATTAGGTACCATAAAGCAGGGTTACTTGGGACACACTTCAAATGTATGCTAATTGCTGAATTTTCATAATATGGTAATAAGTATAAGCACTAAAAATTCCGATCTTGACTTTGGCCATAAAATTAATATTCTTTTAGATTCTGAGCGAAGCGAAGAATGTATTGGTTTTACAATAATGTGTGATTATTATTTTTTTTTTTTATTCTGAAGACATTTTTACGAACCGAAATAATGCTCCGATTTTCACGAATAGCTTATGTTTCCGGTTGGAAAGTGGATCTTGTTGGTACTTTATTTAGGTCTTTTTTCGAATTTCTCAAAATTGACCTTAAGCGGTAGAAAAAACGACAAATAACGGCATTTTTTACAAAAAATAAAGTTTCGACGAATTCAATTTCAATATTTCACGATAACTCGGGCAATTTCGAAGTTAGAGATTTGAAATTTTTTTTGGGTGTTAACATAGGTATTTTATATATGTGGTAAAATTTTTGAACCGTTTGGTTAATTTTTTTACAAAATATGGGACTTTGAATATTTCTTGAAATTTTCGTTTTTTGTATATGTTTGATAAAATTGGCAATTTATGATATTAAGGTCTGAAAATTTTACTGAAGTATATAGCCTTATTACTTAACACTATATCATAATATTAGAAAAATGGGTATATTTCTAATTTACGGGGCACTTTTTTTTGCGTTTTTTTTTTTTTTTCTTATGTAGTTTATCTGAAAAAAATAATGGTGCAATAAATTATTTCCGAAGTTATTGCAATTTGAAATTTCATGATTTTATGAGATTAGTTTAAATAATTCATTTTATAAACGATAATTCAACGAACGTTATTGGCTAGTGGTTTAGTGCGTCATAATTTATTCAACACTTCGAGTTCAAACCTAGCACATAAACAAATAAGTTTTTTGCACTTTTTCGAATATTTAAATTTTTTTGCGCATTTTTCTTACTTTATTAAATCAATTTTGATTATTTATATTCACATAATGGGGACCAATCATTAAATAAATATTATAAAATATTTAATGACTAGGTTACCCTGGACATATTTTTTTGGACCGTATTTTCCCGGAATTAAAAAAACCAAACGTATGTTGACGGAAAAGTTCGCTGTGTATTGTATAATCTCGGACTTTATATGACCGGAATATATAGGGAAATATGCAATGGTCTCGCGAAGCGAGGTTTTAGGTCACACGAAACCACTGTCTATCCGCACCAGTATCCGTTTTATGGGGCAGGTATCAGGTAATTATGCTTTTGTCCCTTGGGGCGTAGCCCCATCCCCCACGAAAAGCGAGCGAAGCCAGTAGGCGTAGCGAGCGTCCCTTGCACTTGAAAACAATTTTAACGTTGATAACATTGATGGAAGAAGTATTCTTTATAATAATATTCTTTTAATAATCTTTACGATATATTGTCATTAATTCATTATAAATCAAAAGAAAATATTGGAAAATCCAAGAAAAAAGTGCAAAAATTTACCGTATTTCGACCTGGTATTCGCGCGTATGGAAAGACGCATTAAACCACTAGAGCACAGTAACATCATTTTGTCGATGTCATAAAACTTTATTTAAGTAAATCTATCAATATTGGTGAATTTAAAATCGCTCTAACTTAAAAACTATTGATTTGCGCCAATATTTTTTTCTCATTGATTTACTTAAGATATAAAAAAAAAAAATCGTAAAATAAAGATGCCCCGTAAACTAGAAAAGTTCCGAAAAATCTTTATTCTCAATTTTTTGTTATAGCCGTTTTAAGTGGAAATTTCAGTAAAATCAATAGGTATTTAAATTATTATGGATTTTTCTTATTATAATACAATATTTTACAATAATGTTAAATAAAATTGACACATATTTTTTTAAAAATTTTGAAAATTTAATTTTATAAAAATTATATAGAGTGTTCATTTATGTACTATATGTGTGATAAAATTTTGCGTTTTAAATATTTAAAAAAAATACCTACTTTATAATCTGACTGAACTTCGCTTAGAATCGTTTTTTCGAATGCAATGGTTTATCATTGCATTTAAATTTTAATTAAAATTATACGCTATGATTTGCACACCTGTATCCCATGCGGCAGGAGTATCTGCTCTTTTTTTGTTTGTTTGGTTAATTTTTGTGCAAAATATTTTGTAAAATTCTCCTTTTTTTGTATACAATGTTTGATAAAATTGGCAATTTTTGGCATTAAGGTTTGAAAATTTTACCGAAGTAAATTTATATATTACTTAACATTAATTCGAGATATTAGAAAAATTCCTAGTCTCAATTTTTTTTTTATAGCTGTTTAAAGTTAGAGTAATAGATTAGGTTAGTAAGAGATATTTTTAGTTTAAACGTAAATATTATGAAAAAAATGACGAAAAAACTGCATTCATAAAAATTATATGGGAGACGTGTGGTGTAGTCGGCGTAATATTCCCGAAAGCTAACTATATGGATGTTAAGCACCGTAGCCAGGCATTGATAGCGGATGGGTGACCGCCTTTTTTTTTTTTTTTTGTTATTTCTGAAGTCATATCAAAATATTAGAAAAATCCATAGTCTCAATTTTTTTTATAGCTGTTTTAAATTGAAATTTTAATTTTTTTTTTTTATGTCTGAAGACACTTGTACTACCCGAAATAATTGTCCGATTTACACGAATAGCATATGTTTCCGGTAGGAAAGTGGATGTTCTTGGTACTTTATTTAGGTCATTTTTCGAATTTCTCAAAATTAACCCTATGCAATATATTAATCAATACCTACATTATCTGACTGAACTTCGCTCAGAATTGTTTTTTCGCATGAAATGGTTTATCATTGCATTCAAATTCTAATTAAAATTAAATACTATGATTTGCACACCTATTTCCCTGCGGCAGGAGTATCAGCTCTTTTTTCTCTTTTGCATATATCATAAATTATTGCCTTTTTTTTACTTAAATTTATTATAATAAAAATATAAAACATAATATTACTACCTATTATGTCAGTCTTTGGTTAATAACTATCACATAGGTACCAGCATATTTATAATTTAATAATTATCATTTGCTTCACTTTCTAACTTAAGCAAACTAATTAAGGTTAATTCTTTAACTTGATTTTTCATATCTTTTTAATAAATTTTATATTACTTACCTACTAGTAACCATGTTTAACCACTTATAATTCAGTCTTAATATTTTCTTATATATAATTATTTCATCTGTAATTATTAAAAATATAAAAATACATTATGCTATTTGAAATATGTAAATAATGACAAATGATTATTGTTTAATAAAATAAAAAATAAAAAAAATTATAATTTATAGTTCTGACCAAAAGAATGATTGAAGAGTTCAGAAATGTTTTTTTTAAATTTTATTGACCAACCTAAGTTTTTTTTAAGGTATACCTAATTATATGAAAACTTAATAAGAATCAAGGATTTTAGAAAAATGTTATGAGAAAATGTTTAGCTTATATTTTAATAATAAAGTTTATAATTTAAGTAAATTAAAATAAATGTTACTCCTAAAAAATATATATATGTTACCGGCAATATGGATAATCTGGTATTTTGCAAAATACCTAGGCATTATATAACAAAAAACACTCGGCAATATACATAATACGAGCTTTGCCTAGGTATTATGCATAATGCCTGGTGTGGAGTAGGAAATATAATAAATATAAACAAAATTGGGTATGACCTATTGAAGTATTGGATATTACCAATGATTTTACTTGTCATTTATCATAAATACGCGTGCTGTGTGTTCACGATTTGATGTAATAAAGATTAATATAAAATTAACTCAACTATAATAATAATACTGAAGAACTATATTGAACGTATGTATATAATTTTATTACATTTTCGTTTCTCGTCACAGTATAGCATATTACTATGTGTTGGGGAATTTTAGATTATTATATTTATTGGTAAACGATTTGTAAATAATCTATAATATTTGAAAAATATCTTATCTAATTCACTCTGCATTATAAAATATAATTTGTGAATATTAATTATTTTATTACGAATATTTAATAAAAGCTCTTGTAATATATTTAAAATATGTGTGTTATATTTAAAATTATTAATAAGTATTTTCTAAAAGTAAAATGATACAGTCCATAACACCGAAACACTATCGATACGATTAATATGAAATCAAATTTTTATAATGAACTACATATAAATCGTAAAAATTTGGCTAATAATACTAGTGTATATATCTTAAAAATAATGTTTTGTGCACTTCAAAATGCCATTTTTCTACAACATGTAATAAGTATAGCTAGTATAGCTCAATTAAAATGTGTAAATAATAGTACATTAGTTAATATAATATTATCAATAATATAGTAATATCTATGTATATAAATATAATAATAGATCAAAATTAATATAATATTTTAACATATTATGATAAATTGTATTTACTTTGCCGAAAAGAAATTGGCATTTCACATAAAGTCTTTTTAAAGAATTTTTTTTTTAAAAAGTCAATGTATTTAATAAAATGCCTAGGAGGTTATATGTAAAATAATATTGAACATCATATGTTTTATTTACATTGCCTAAAATGGGTAGGTAAATGCCTAGACATTTTGCAAACTACCTGAATTATCCATATTACCGGTAACATATATAATTATCAAAATTGCATATTATAAAGATACAAAATAAATAAAAAGTAATTAAGGTGTCTAAATATTTGTATAATAATAATACAATACAAATTATAACTCAAAGAGGTAATATATATTTGTATTTTTTATTTAGAAATTGAACAATAACAGTTCTTCTATTAAAGAAAAAGAAGTAGAATCCACTGGGTAATATTTTCTTATATAATCATAGTTTTTTTTTATAATGTACTTAGTAAGTATTTGTATTTTATAATGTATTATTATTATATTTTTAGCAAAAATTCTCCTGTATTAAAACTTCTAGATGATAATGAAAAATTAGTTGAATATGAGCAGGTTCCAAATGAATACAGAGAAAAT
>JAIUCT010000089.1:707232-722345 GCA_021307375.1 Tetraneura akinire
TGTTTGTATTTTAAAATTTCATGTATATTTTTAGTAAAAGTCCTCCTCCTGCATTTGAACTCTTAGACGATAATGAAAGTTTGGTTAAAGAAAAAGAAATAGAATACATTGAGTAATATTTCCTCATTCAATCTTAGTTTTTTATAATGTACATTATATGTATTTATTTTTACATTTATATATATTTTTAGTAAAAATTCTGCTGTATTTCAACTCTTAGATGATAATGAAAAGTTTGTTGAATATGAGCACGTTCCAAATGAATGCAATTGGAATATTTTTTACCAAACACTTTCACCTGTAAGTTTATTATTGTTAAAAATATATTATTATGTGTCTTATTTAATCAGTATCTAAACAATATAAGTTTTTTAATTTTAGGAAGAGGTTAAGTATATCCCCATTAAGAAAGAACCAGGAACAGAAACTATTGAAGGTAATTATTAATTAATTTTGTTCTTTGTTATAGTAAGGCCTATGAAATTAGGCTGATTTCCATTAAGGATTCTACGATTATATTCACAAGTAAAATAATTACAGAAACTTACTATTTACATATTTTGTTACAATAAAAATAAATGATACTTATATATTTCTTTATTTATGATTTATAATAAATTAAAATATAGAATATTTTAGTTTATTGTACACATAATGTAATATAAAACAAATAAATAAACTTAAAGAAATATTTAATATCACACCTATTTATAATGTAAGTTTTAAGGTGATATTTTTATTAAGTATATACAATAAAAAAAAGAATTGTAATTATTGAAATAACTTGTAGGTATATAATTAATCTAAACTAACCTATAATCTTCAAAATATAGTTTCTGCTGCCGCTGTTTATTTAAAAGAAGAAGCGCTAACAGCACAAATAAACATTTTCATAGAATCCTTTTATGCTGATTGATGTCCGTTTACACACTTTGGTTATCCGCTTAGTTCCATGGGCTGCACTACAGTAGTAAATTATACAGTGTTTTACACAATATTAATTTATGATTGAAATTGCTTAATATGACTATTTTAGATTTTGATCGAAGCGAAAAAATTTATTGGTTTACAATACAGTTTTTTTCCTATTTGTCCAAAGAAACTTTTTCTTCCCGAAATATTGTTTTCATGAATAGTATATGTTTCCGATTGGAAAGTGGATGGAGTTGGTACTTTATATAGGTCATTATTTTCGAATTTCTCAAAATTGACCGTATGCAATAGGAAAAACGACCAAAAAGTAATGAAAA
The DNA here is from genome assembly GCA_021307375.1 of Tetraneura akinire. Lineage (NCBI taxonomy): Eukaryota > Metazoa > Arthropoda > Insecta > Hemiptera > Aphididae > Tetraneura > Tetraneura akinire. The sequence goes on from JAIUCT010000089.1 coordinate 708,483, forward strand.
ACTGCATTTTTCACGAAAACTGAAATTTCGGCGAATTTAATTTCAATATTTCACTATGATTCGTGCAATTTTAAACTTGGGGACCAGAAAATTTTACTGCAATATAATCACATAATACTTCATGGTATCAAAATATTAGAAAAATCCCAAGTATCAATTTTTTTTATAGCTATTCAAAGTTGATATTTTGAATTTAATCTAAAATATAAGAACCCGTACAAATATTATTATTTAATAATATTTAATATTATTATATTATTATTATTTCTCAATACTTTTACAATAAACAATAATAAAAAAAAGTCGAAGAATTTAAAAAAAATTAGATAATTTTATTGAAACATTCTTACATATTGGTTAAATTATATCCCAAATATTAGAAAAATATCAATTTTCTTATAGGTGTTTAAATTTGAAATTCGAGTAAAATCAGTATTCAAAGCAATTGGTTTTTTCTTTATATTTCAATATTTTACAATAATGTTAATTAAAATCAACAAATTTTTTTAAAAATTTCTCTGAAGCTCAAATATATTTTACGTAACTCTGTTACAATTAATTATGAACTATTAAATTAAATGTTTTTTTTTTTTATTATTGTAGCTGTTTAAAGTATAAAAAGCAGGGGATGTGATACTGATGTGGAAGGGATACAGTTGTAAAGAGAATAGTTTTGAATTTTGATTAACATTTTAATGCAATGATAAATCATTATATTTGAAAAACGATTCTGAACGAAGTATTTGTTAGTTTTGGGTATGTAGGTAACTCATTTAGTGGTTTTATGATAAATTATTTATATTGAACGTGGAGACTGATAAATGTAAAAAATTTAATCGGCAAGTACATATATTATCTGCTTCACTCAAAATTGTTTTCATGAATGTAATGTTTTATCTTTGTATTAAAATGTTAATCAAAATTTAACACCAGTACCCTTGCTTTTTTACAATCAGTTATTTATATCCAATTTATATTTTGATTTTTTTTTTTTAATAATTATATTAGTACAACATATTGGAATAGTAATCAAATTCTCATTCTTAGTATCACTAGGAATCCTATGCAATTTTTAATTATTTTGTTATTTGATACACTTAAAAAAAAAAATAGTTACAATGTATATTATATATTTGAAAAGTAATTAATATATTACTTGCCATTTATAGCCTATATCTTTGATATTCCAAGGAACATGTGTTATATTTTATCAGAAGAATTTTTGTGGATTTGGGTTCTTTATTAGTATAACGTGTGTATTTATGTATTAAAATTTAATCTTTAAATATTTTAATTTTAATCTATATTAATAATGACTATGAGTAAAGTTGTCTGTGTTAGTGAATTGACATATTAGAACTGATGTGTAATGTTGTAAATTTGATCCTTATTATTTGCAATAGCTCAATATGGTCACACATACCAAAACAGCCCATTAAGTTTTCAACCCCTTAACTATACATATAGATAGAATTAAAATAATGCAATATTTATTTTTATATTTTTTATATATATAAATTCTTTATAAGATGACATATTCTATCTTGTTTTATTAATCTAATTATTTTATTCTATTTATTGTTTGATATTTTTGGTGTATGTATTATTAATTTATTTTGTATACACATTAATTGTTTTGTATACTCAATATAAATTATTAAAGTAATTAATTTCATATATTTAAGTGTTAGATTGAGTATAACTGTTATTAAATTAAATTTAATTATGGTTATTAATATTTTCAGATTATCCTATTCAAAATTATCAATCCGCAAATACTTATTTTTCTATTGACAATCCTCAGGTGATTACATATATTGCATTTTAATTGTTGCATAATTTATTTGTTAGTAAGTTATTGTTTATCTTGTTTCCTATAGTTTATTATTTAATTATTCTCTTAGTAAAAAAAATAATAAAAATTAAATTAAATGATATTTAATAAAAAAACAATAGTGCAGGTGTATTTTACGAAATATAGAATAAAATGTAACAAACAAGGCTATTATAAGACTAAATATTTAATCCTAAAAATAACTTTCATTTTTAAATATTTACTATTTAAAATTAACTAAATAATATCTACATATTGTAAAATATAGTATACTATAGTTGTTTTTCTTGTATCAATGAGTTACATTTATTGTTCAATTTTAATTTATTAATTAATTAAAATCTGATAACCTATCCCTAACTAAGATCTAACCTATATAATTGAATTTTATTAATTATATTTATTTAATTATAAAAGTTTATTCACTACTATTTTCAAGGTCTAATTTTTATTATGCACATTGTACATATATGAATATATATATAATATATATTACATAATATGCTATAATTTTTCAGAATAAAAACAATTGTCAACCAATAATTAAACTTGAGCCAATTACTGAAGAAATAAACGAACAATTTCAGGTTTGTAAAGTTTTAGCTATTACAATATTGTATCAAAATCTTTTCTTAATCACAAAAATTAATAAATTATGAGAATGCTAGTGCATAATTTTGTTTCTGTATAATTTACAGCATAAAAAATATATTGTGTTATAATAGGTCAAATTTAATGTCTATATATGCAATACTTTTGTGAGTTTGATGTATCAATTGTGTTAAATATTAATTGACGGATGTTATATTTGTTATTAGAATAAAAAAATTAATTATATATTTTTTAAAATAAATTTTCTCCGTTTTCAATTTAAAAGCTAGGTAACTATTTAAGTTCTATATTTTAACTATCCACTATAATTTTTATTTTAAATATAGATATTTTACTATCTTGCATGTCTGTATGTTGGACAGTAAATCGTATACACAATTGTAAACAATAACTTTTATGTCATTATAGTTACAAAAAAATTGTAATTGTAGTGTATTATGTTTGAAACAATATTTAAACTTATTAAATTAGTTATAATTTATAATTTTGTTATTATGGTTTGTTTTTTGCATCAAAGAAACGATTGACAAATTTCCAATACTAGAATTTCTGGTTCTTAAAACTGAAAAGTTGTATAATCATTTTATTATTTATTATTACAAATTAATTTTTATTTGCTAAAAGTTTAATTCTTAAGTCATATATTTTAATAATTTCAACAAATTGTATGTATAAAATATGGAGCAAAGCGAAGAATGTATTGGTTTTACAATGATGTATGTATGTATTTTTTTTTCTTTTTTATGTCTGTAGACACTTTTTCTACCCTGCATAATGCTCCAATTTTCACGAATAGCATATGTTTCCGGCTAGAAAATGGATGTAGTTGGTACTTCATGTAGGTCAATTTTGAGAAATTCGAAAAATGACCTTAAAATTTTCTTCTCATTGTTGAAACAAATTTTATTTAAAAATTTATAAATAGTCAATTTTTGAAGAATTTAGAACAAAAAAAATGAAAAAGTAGGAAAGTCTATCTAAAGTAGATTTTCTAACGAATTCAGATCCATTTTCAGATCCCTTATCACATAACTAGTTCGATCATAACGTTGGAAATAGAAAATGTATAAATACCCTTCTTTTATGTATGTTAGACCGAGAAAGAAAATCAACACTTCGAATCACCTTAATTATACTATTTTCATTGTATCTATATAATTTCGATTAGATTTCAATTACCTATTTCAGTATTTCCCATTATTAAGGGGCCCAGTGCCGATGAGTTTTTAAATACCAAAAACATGCCTCACAGAGTCCGATTTCAATTATTGTTTTTTTATTTGAAAGATAAAGACCTCTTGCAGGGCAGGTAGAATTCCGATTTTTAAAATTTAAATTCATAATTTTATTGTAATAAGATAAATAGAAATAAATGTTATTATTTTAAAAATAAAAATTATATTTTGTTTTTTAATAATGTTCGGTAAGTGGGGCCTGAAAATATATTTAGTATGGGGGTCCAATATTTTATGTGTGGGGCTGTCAAAGTCCTTTATTTTGTAGAAAAATTAACGTAACGGTACCGAAATTTTATTATGTATATATATATATATAGTACATATGTAAACACCCAATAAAATTTCCAAGTCTCTAAGTTCAAAATTGCCTGAGTTATCGTAAAATATTGAAATCGTTTTTCGTAAATAAAAAACCAACTACATTTAATTTCCAATCGGAAACATTCGTGAAAGTCAGAACATTATTATGGGTAAAAAAAGTGTATACTTACATAAAAAAATACACATCATAGTTATTTCTAATATAGGTAGTACCAGTAGTATATTATATATATTTATAAGACAAATGGATGTTTGAACCCTTAATCTCCCTGTCTACACTACTAGAAAGTACTATCCATCGATTCAAAAAAAAAAAAATAGAATTAATTAATATTTTTCTTTACATTTTTTAAGTGATCATTTTAATAAAAGTCTTATTTTATCAAAAATTTATATTTTATGTTACAGGAAAATATGGATACTCAAAGAATAAAGGAAGAAATGGTTCCAATCAGTAATTACATTTTATTTTTTTTATTTAATTATGAAATATAATATTTTATGTTTTGAGAATAATATCTAACTATTATTTATGTAATGAAATTCTACAAGTGACTCAACACCAAAATATTATTTATGTCTAGATCCCTTTATTAGTGGAACAAATAAAAATAGTGAATTGGCAAACTTCTCATTTAATTTTGACAATATTCAGGTAATTATTTTTAAATTAAACAAATAATTAGTATCTCTATTTATTATTATAATATAATATATTACACAAAAAATAATGTATTCATTTACTATAAAATTATACAGTTAAGGAATCAATATTTACTATATTAATTCGGTAATATTTATATTTATAAATTTATGTATAAAATGACATTTAGAAAATTCTAACTTTCTAATTCTAACTATTTTACATGAAAATAACTTTGAACTTTGTATATGTTTTAGGAATTAAATAATGCTAATAATCCAAGTAATGCTGAGTCAATTTCAACTGAAATAGACAAACCAGATCAGGTAATTTATTTTTATAATTATTTATTAATTTTTAAATTAATATTATGATTTCATGAGATAGTTCATATCCAATTTTCCTTGGCGTTATTTCAGTTTATTATTACTCGTATATTATTATAATATGTATTAATGAAAATGTTTTATTTGGCAGAAATAATAGTTGGTATACTATCTTTTTATTATAAAACTACCAATTGAGTGAATATTGTAGGCATTAATTATGTTTTTAGAAAGATATATGTGTATATCTAATATATTATATTAATTATTTGTGCGAAATTAAAATTAATAACGGTTAAACTTCAGTTAATAGCTCATATTTCAGTATTGGTGTAAATTATTTAACATGGTATTACACATGCAGTTCAATGTTCAACTGTTTGATGTGCAAGTGGTTTGAAAATTATTCAAAACACATGGTTTGAAGTTTAAAAGGTTCTTTAATGTAAACATTATATTAATATAAAAGGTTATTTAGAAATTAAATAGTTTTTAGATTCTCACAATTAGAATTAATTTAATTCATGTATAAATATATACACTCGTGACTATTCTAAGGACGAATAGATACAATATATAACCATATATTGTAATGTTAAAAAAATTGATACAAATTTTAAAATAACTTTCAATAAGATATCTTAGAACAACTAAATTAAGACCATCTAATAAAGTGTGTCATAGTCATTGTGATTGTACTTATTTAATATGTATCAAGTTATATTATAAAAAATAAATTATAATATATTATTGACCATTGTACTTTTACTATATATATAACTATTTGTTATTTTGGTATCTGATGTATTTTATTTTTAATAAATTAATTATTTACTTAGTTCAAATAGTTTAATAAGTAAAAAAAGTATCTTTTAACATTTATCATGGACTTATTTCCCTATTGGTATTTAAAAAATGCACGCATTTATTTCTGTGGTACTATCAATTGGCATCATTCTATTTAATTTCACTAAGCTTTTTCTATATATGTAACTTTTACCATAATTCATTTCCATATAAGCTATAGGTTTATACCTAACCTTTTTTGACTCGTGGCACCCCATGAATATTTCTTAAAAAGTTGTTGGTACCCCTTATGAGTATAATACGATGGTGTATTTTATTTACAAATTATTTTCTATGGACGTATTGTACATTACATTATTATCAAAATATACACGATTTAAATTACAAATTATTTTTATTTTAAATAATTAAATAAAATATTGCGTTTTAAATATTTAATAAAAAATGTCAATATTTTAAAAAATACCTACATTATAATCTAACTGAACTTCGCTCAGAATCGTTTTTCCGAATCATTTTTTCGAACACTCGCAGTGTCACCAGTCTTTTGGGTATTTAAATCTGTCAAATGTTATCATAAAACGTTATAAACTTATATATTGTTAGTGGATATACCATGACACTATCTATAAATAAGTATTTAAATCGACATCCACCTGTATAAATTATTTACGATTGCAACGGAATGATACTTTTAACTTATATTACATTTCAATAAATTCTATACATTAACTAATATCTAACCGTTATTATAAATATTAACTAGTGAAAGTATTTAATATATACATTAATGGACATATTTAGTAATTATGTTATGTTCTAATTATATACATTAACGCTAACATATATTACAGATAAACAAAGATTTATATGAAAAATTTGATACTAGTGAGTTTTAATGATTTACTTTATTAACAATTCTTTAATTAATAATATATTCTATTAAATGGTTTAGTTCAAACTGTTTGGAACAATTCATGTTCTTCAGATAAATTTTCAAATTGTCTTGAAAACATTTTTCAGGTAAATTATTAAATTATAATATTTACATTGAAAAAAAAAAAATAAGACAAAACTGATAAAATATATATCATCTATGTAATACTTATTTTCTTTTTTTGTCAGACTATTAGATGTTTATCTATTCTGTACATTATTACTAGTAGAATGTATATTGTATCATCCATTGTTATTAGCTTCTAGTATTTGGTAAATTTAACAATGATGCCAGATATGAAAATGTAATTGTATAATTAGAATTTTAATTTTTTGTTTTACCTTGTATTATTTTATATTAAGACATTACTTGAATAGGAATTTTATTAATTTATATTAGTAGGTTTTAACCCTTTCAGGCCCAGAATTTTTTTTTTTTTTGTTTTAATTTTTTATATTTTTTTTTTTATGTTTATATAGTTATAAATAACTTACTTATTTTTTATTAAGTATATATTTAATATACTTTATTTAAAATAAAACAATTATTTTTGACCGAGTAGTATTCAATTTTAAGTCATCTACCTATACCAGTAGGTCAGGCTAGAAAGGAGTAAAAAAATAAATAGGTTTTCTACTTCTACAAGTAGATCGGGTAGTTATAGAGTAGAAAAATAACCGATGTTAATATTTCAAATAATCAAACTTATTTATTTCAAACAAAATAACAAAATTTAAGTCATGTCGAATAAACATAAAATTAAAATTAAATAACAAGAAAATGAAAAATGTAATATATTATCACGTATGCCGGTGATTATATTTAATGTAAATAAATAATAATACACCGTTGTTGCCCGACTAACTCGTAGAAGTAGGTGATAAGACTCATTTTATTTGGTGGTAAAATGAATAATAAAATAATAAGTTAATAATGATGGTTAGAATAACTAAATAAACATGTTTACTCATGGAAAAAAAGTCCCAGATTTTTAGTAACATCAATATAATATTTATCACGAAAAATGAAAACACAACGAAAAAACTATATCGTCAAAAATTTTATCATACAATTTTTTGAAAGAAACTGTAAATAATTCAAAAATGCTCTAGACTTATTAAAAATTAATATTTTATAATGAAATAACATATATTAAGTATTTATTTTACATATAACTAAAGAAAATACAGTGAAAATTGTATCAAAGACAATAATTTAAAAGTTGCCTATTCGTATGAGTAGTACAGGACTGAAAGGGTTAATTATATTTCAGTGAAGCATTATTTAAAAAATTTGATTAAATTAACTATTAAATAATATAAAATATAGGTACCTAATATTGATTATTAAAATAAAATTTTTTTGTTTTATCAAACTATTATTTAGAAATTTTGCTTTTTATTTTTATAAAAATTTATTATGAAATACTATATAATTTTTTTTTTCACAAGACTTCTATGGACAAAACTAAATATGAATTACCTCCAGAAACAGAAGTAAATTCGTTTGTGCATGGATTCAGTGGATTAGAATATGAACGAGAAGATGGAGAATTAATTGTATAAATTAAAATTTGGTTTATTTAAATTACATTTTAAAACTTATTACTACATTTTTTATAATTTTTGTTTAGGATTCTGTATCATGTAATGAAACTAATCAATGGAAAAAACCAAGCACTCAGTATGCAGATAATGAAAATATACAATCTTCATACAGAAATTATCAGGTTCTTTTCTTATTTATAAAGGTCGATGCACACACGTCAGTTACGAGACGTGACGTCTCAGTTCCGTAAAATTGGGTCAGTCTCAGTCATGGAAAATATCGTTTTGATAAACTTATATGGCGTAATCTACACACATCAGTTTTCTATCCGAATCCGATCCGTCAGTATCCGTTCAGTCACAGATCCGAGAAATTTTGATTTCTCGCCAACGATATTTTTCGTTTTTGACGGACGTCATTTGTAGGCAAAATGGATGGTTTGGTATACAACAGACTCAACATGACTGACTTGATATCGGAACTGCCCGGTCTCGTTGACTGATATGTGTGTAATGCACATGACTGATCAGTCAAAATCGTCGGTAACTTGACTGTCTCTGATCGGACACGTCACTGTCTCGTAACTGATGTGTGTGCATCAGTGGCGCACCCAGAATTTTTCCAAGGGGGGGGGGTCCAACCATGGAAATTGTTTTCATATTATGTACTAAATATAAAATATTAAATAAGATTATATTCTAATAAACATTTAAGGATTTAACATTATCATTAATCACATAATAATAAAATAAAGTTGTATTAATTGTCATATATTAATATTGACAATAAAAATAAAATTTGATTTGTCATATTCATATATACAAATATACAATAGTCTAACTTAGAGAACAAAATCCAACCATCGTTTTTCCATTGCTAAGATTTCTAGAACTTCATCAACTGTAATCGACACATCTCTATGTTTATTAAGAAGAGCTAACCCATTTAATATGTTCTCTGAATTTGTATTTCTAAGGTGTGTTTTAATTCTTTTTATTGATGAAAAAGATCTTTCCGTTTCACAAGATGTAACTGGAAATTTAACTAATATAAGCAATAGATTATAGACATTTGGAAAAAAATCTTGATTGCATTTATCCTACATATATTTAAAGTTTCCAATGCTTTACATTGTTTAATATTATTTTCATTTAAATATCGATGAAAAATTTGAATCCAAAATAATTGGTTCTTCTGGGACTTGAACAATAGTGTTATTGTCAATTTGTGTTGATGTAACCATTTTTTTTTTATTTTAGAAAAAAAATCATCAATTGAACGTTTCATTTTAAAATAGAATATAAATAATTAATAATTTTAAATTTAACTAGGTAATTATAATAATCGTATCACCAAACAACATAACGAACAATATTAAAATAATAATATAATCGTTAATATAACTGATAACTGATTAAACCGATCATCCAACCGATGGTGATTGGACTATTGGAGGAATCAAGATACAATCACACTATAGTGTGATGCAGTGCCCGAGAAAAAATATTACGAAGATAATATGCAGATAAGCACAACAATCATTTACGAGTTCAGTAAATGATAAATATTTAAAAAAATATATTTATTATTAAGATATATATAAAAAAATATTTATTTAAACATTTATACGGCCCAAGGGGGGGTCTGGACCCGAAGTCCACCCCCTTGGGTTCGCCACTGGTGTGCATCGACCTTAAATCTTAATATATCATTAAATGTATATAATTCATAGGATAATTATAATCACTTTGATCAATCGTATTATAACATTTCAATTTTACAGGGAAACCATACCTTCAAAAATGATTTAAAAAAAAGATTTTCACATGAAGAATTGTTTGAAACTCATCGTTTTAAATTTTCCTCAAATGATAGGCCTATTAGACCAATATCTCATAAAGGGCCTTTCTCTAAGTTAATCCAAAAGAAACAGAATTTAAAAAGTATGTTAAATAATTGAATTATAATTCTATTTAAAATAAGATTGATCTTTGATAATAATGTATTGTGATTTATGGCTATGAAATAACTACCAATTATATTCAAACTACATATTTATATATTATGTATATTATTATTTACATATATTTGGCAGTAACAAAGCTTTTTACAATTCTTAATTAAGTTTATTTATTTAATTAATTAACGCCAATCGGCACTTACAAAGTAATAAAATTACAAGTTATTTAAGAAAAAATTAAAGCTAAAAAACATTAAAAAACAATACATTAATTAGAACAATACTTAAAATATAAGATAAACATATATATATATAGGTATATACAGACTCAAATAATAACGTAATATGAAATGCGGCATATAAAACTAAGGTAATAAGTTAGGCAACAGAGAAAAACAAAAAGATGAGCTGGTACTCCTGCCGCACAGGATATAGGTGTGCATATCATAGTATTTGATTATAATTATAATTTAAATGCAATGTTAAACCATTGCATTCGAAAAAAACGATTCTGAGCGAAGTTCAGTCAGATAATGTAGGTATTGATTGCCGTTTTTTCGTCATTTTTTCATCGTTTTTTCTAACGTACAGGATCAATTTTGAAAAATTCGAAAAATGACCTAAATAAAGTACCAAGAACATCCACTTTCCTACCGGAAACATATGCTATTTGTGAAAATCGGACCATTATTTCGTGTAGTACAAGTGTCTTCAGTCATAAAAACAAAAAAATATAAATATTAATTTTAAACAGCTATAAAAAAAAATGTTACCATGGATTTTTTTAATATTTTAATATGATGATTCAGACATAGTAAGAAAAAAAAAACGCAAAAAAAAAAAAACGGCGGTCACCCATCCGCTGTCGATGCCTGGCGACGGAGCTCAACACCGAGATAGCGTTCGAGAATATTTCGCCGACTACACCACACGCGTCTCCCATAGAGCCACGTTTTTGTGAATGCCAATTTTTCGTCATTTTTTTCATAACATTTTCGTTTAAACTAAAAATATCAACTTTAAACAGCTATAAAAAAAATTGAGACAATGGATTTTTTTAATATTTTGAATTAATGTTAATTAATATATAAATATACTTCAGTAAAATTTTCAGACCTTAATACCAAATATTGCTAATTTTATCAAACATTATATACAATAAAACGAGAATTTTACGAAATATTCAAAGTCCTATATTTTGTAGAAAAATGAACGTAACGGTTCCAAAATTTTATCACATATACATAGTACCTATATAAACTCCCAAAAAAAATTTCAAGTCTCTAACTTCAAAATTGACCGAGTTATTGTGAAATATTGAAATCGAATTCGTCGGAATTTAAAAAATGCCGTTTTTTCGTCATTTTTTGGTCGTTTTTTCTACCGCATAGGGTCAATTCAGAAAATCGAAAAATGACCTAAATAAAGTACCAACTACATTCACTTTGCTACCGGAAACATATGCTATTCGTGATAATCGGAGCATTATTTCGGGTAGTAAAAGTGTCTTCATACTTAAAAAAAAAAAAAAAAAAAGACACATCATTGTAAAACCAATACATTCTTCGTTTCGCCCAGAATCTAAAACTAGGAGCTGTTTAAGAGACGAAGCATTCTATGAATAGGATGGTTATGGCTAAAGTTAGAACGGTGAGTGGGAATGTAAAATAACGAGTGTTCTCTAGAAGTATATGCAAGGACACGAAACGGAATGGAAGACAGGAGATCAGAGGAATCTATTGCACCATTTAGAAGAGAGGAGATGAAGCTAATTACAGCATTAAGACGGCGAGATCAAAGAGAGGGAATACCTATCTAAACAAGTACAAATAGAAGAATAGTCATGAGGAGGATGAGCTATCTTGAGGACAAAGCAGCATAGGAAAGGAAACAATTTTGTACTCGCTCAATTCGTAGCTGGTCCTTGGCTAAATAAGGATGCCATACTACAACGCCATATTCTAAGATATCGTTTAATCAGATAATGTTTACAAATAGTAAAATGTTGAGTTATTAAGATATGAAAGTATATTGCATTTGAAAAACAATAATGAACCAAGTTTAAATTTTAAAATAAATTATCTTATATAACAGTTATTACTAATAAAATATAAAATATTTTGATAATAATTTTATAATCCTATATATTAATTCCATTGTAATATAGATGCGGATTTTACTAAATGAAATGTCAATTTTTTTTTATTTCATAGGATTTTTTCGATTACTGGTGTGTATCTATTTAACCTGAAGTTTGTTATGTATATTATTTTAAGGTCCATTTAGTTATAACTTATATTGGATATTAATATTTAAATGTATAAAAAAATTAATGAATAGTTATTAGATTTTTCAGAATGCAATTAAATATATTTAATATGGATAAAAAATTATGTACTATTGAGCATAATTATTTTATAAATACGTATTATTTATGTCTGGAGAAAGTTACTTTTTTTCTTAATTACATTAAGACAACGTTACATATGATTAAGACTAGTGATATTAATTTGATAATTTCATACTATAATATTAATAATTTTATTGTCTTTTAGTAAATCTTTATGTTATACCAATATTAATAGAAGTTGGTTATGAAAACTATTTTTTGACTATTTCCATGAGATTAATATATATCTTCATTCTTGAAATATTATTAGTTTATTACATTATATATATAAATATAATTTTAATAAAAAATATTACAGGAAATAAGTCCTCAAATTCAAAATTTAAACCAAATTTGATCGAAAAGAAACATAATAAAAATTTCGGAAAACAAATGAAAATAACAACTGAACAATTCTATCATCCAATTGAGGTTAAAAATAGACATCAATATTTAAATCCAAAGAATAATAAAAGAAAATATGAAACAGATTATAATTACAATTGGAAACAAATGAATAAAAGTGTATTACCATCTACCCAGTTTAATTACGATCAAACAGTTATAAATGTAATAAAATTAATTATTGAATAATATTAAAGTTATAATAATTTAATTTCTTTATAATCATTAATTTTAGGAGTTGGACATTGAAAAAACACCAAAAAATATGGCGTTTAAACTAAAGAAATCAGATTATACACACAAGACTCCAGTAAGTATTCTTGTAAGAAATATAGTATTATAGTCCGCGCAACGAAAACTGTATAGTGACCGGTGCGACTCTAACAGCTATTTCCACTCAGTGGTCTAATAAAAGACATACATAATTGTAAAACCAATACATTCTTTGATTCGCTTAGAATCTAAAACACATGCCATGCGCTATTGTGTAAACATTGCTGCAGCTGTGGCGGAGTGGTGCAGTATGAGAACCTATGGGTAACCGCCAAGATATGTTAATCGGGTCACGGAGGTGACCGGCCAGTTTTTGTTGTGCGAACTATAGTAAATATTTAACAATACTTACAATTATGAATTTTGTTGTTTGTGATAAATAATAATTATTCATTAATTTGGACTTCCTTGTTAAATTAGCAGTTGGATGTTAAAAGAACTCCTGGAAATAATATGGCCTTTAAACTAAAGAAATCAAATTATGCATACAAGTGTCCAGTAAGTATTTTTGTAATAAATTTGATATTAGTAAATATTTAACAATACTTATAATTGTTTAATTAGTTGTTT
>JAIUCT010000089.1:727846-811683 GCA_021307375.1 Tetraneura akinire
GGGGTGACATATTATAAATATTATTATAATTATATAATATCAAATTGGCATTAGAAAACATACATTAAAAAAAATAAAAGCATACACGTTAACACGATAATATATAGTTATACTATTATAGGTAAATATAACGAAGAAATATAATAATAATTTATATAATAAATATGACGGACATTACCTTGATTTGTACGAGCTATAATATTCAATAGTTTTGGATGTAAACTGATCCGGCCTGGATCGGTCTCCGTGTGCGATGTTGAAAACGCCAAGTTATGTACATACCATCATACCGGCTCTGTATAATATACGGTATAGTCGCAAGAACGTGGTAGTATAATAGAAACATTATTATTATATTGTGTGTTATGTGCGCAGAAGGTCATTTATCGGACCGAGGAGGGGATAGAGATTATTATGGGATGGCTACCACCTACCTGCTTGGCCGACGGTCGTTTTCAGGGACGATTTCTCTCGGCAGTTTTTCGAAAATACGCGTTTCACAGACCGGTTTTATACATGGGTGGGGACCCCCGCACTTCGAATCGAATTTATTTTTTCTTTACTATTCGTACACTACACTACCTATATACGTTATATCAATATTATTCCCATTAGATGTATTATTATCTTATTACTTATTAGTTATTAATATGACCGTTATAATTGTTTTGTTGTAATATGCACGTTTACGACAATTCAATTACCTAATATACGCCGTATAAGGTACAACACACATCATTAATATATTATTTACCTTATAACGGGTTATAAGTATTCAAAAATCGGATATTTATTTTATTATTCAGAAACGACGTGATTCGATATTTTACAATATAATTGTAAAACGTTCGTGTATAAATTACGGATGAATTTTAATCTTACACCGCCATTGAATATAAATAGATAATAAATTAATAAATACCTATACAATATACGTGTAGCTATATTGCATAAGAAACCGATATTGTAATATTATAAAAATATTGTAAAACGTTATTGGTAAAATATAATATTTATGGCGATGTAATCGGAGAACATTTTGACGTTATATTATTTCGATCGATATTAAAACATATGTATTGTATATAATATATACAATAATGTTATTTTGTAAACTGGGAATAAATTTCCAAATCATTTTTTTTTTTTTAAATTTAACAAAAAAATTAAAATAAAAATATTCATATTTTATTGGAAGTAGCATGGGTAATAACTGAACATTGTAGATTGGATTGTAGTGTATAGTCTTTTATTATAATATCAACGAATAATAATACCCTATTTTATTTTCTAAGAATTTGGATATGCCCGCACTATTGTATCTGCTGTATCAATGCTATAATATGATTGTATTATTGTATCCGCAGTAGGTATTATATTTGAAATGTGTCCTTGAGCAAACGTGGGTAGAATATTCGAAACACGCACGTTTTGAAACGCCACGGGTAGTTGTAGTGTCTTGTGTGTACTCGGGCGCTTGTACAAAATATTATAACACAGTGTACAGAGTGATTGGGATTTCACATTAACAAAAAAGGGACGGAATGACTACATAATAGAATTTTAACATTGACACATAACATCCCGATCACTCTGTAATCTGTATATCCATACCATAACTATACTCGTACTTGCATATTTTCAGATGGTGGCTGTATAGTTTAAACATGGCCAACGGGTACCGCATCGAATTCGAGTTAGGTATTAGACCTGCACTGTCAGTGGCCCCTTGACACCATTCGATTTTTTATTGTAATTTTATATATTATTTCTTCATGTATAGGTACATAATATACATTAGGTAGGTACCTATACGAGTAGGTAATTAAAATTAGGTATTAATTATAATTATTATTATTTTTCAACAATATATCGATAATACCACGATGACAAGTTCATAATAATAATTGTTTGCTTGTATATTTTGTATAAAATATTATATAAATAAATAATATTATACATTTTTGATATATTAATTTAATACTACTAAAAATTTTTACGCGTGGTACTTTTTTTTATAATAATGGAATCGTTGACGATAGTAACTAAACTATAAAAAAAAAACTGAGAATTATATAAAACAATATTAGTAATTTTAATTTTTAATGAAAATACCAATATTTATTTAGTTTTATAATATTACCTGTAAGATCATTAATTAATCAACCCTTAAAATCAAAAGATAGCGATTTCATAGAATTAAAAAGTATCACTCAAAGTAGGTTAGGTTATAAACTTTATGAGAATAACTATTTATACTTTACAAATTTACAATAATGCATAATAAATTGGGAACAAAATATATTATATACGATTTTATGGATTTTTACATAATTTTAGCATAGGTACCATACACGCTTAAATAATAATAGAACGGGATTATTGCAAAGTAATAAACTTTATAACCAAGATTTATATGCATTAATGATTTTAATCATCGTAATATTATTATATTAAGTACAGTAGTGTAGTACTGTAGTAAATACAGTACAGACGTACAGTATAAGTATATGAGTAGGTACCTATATAAGTTACATTTAATTTATATATTTTACAAAATAACTTTAATTAGGTATAATATCTCGTACCAAATATCAATATTATTTTCTTATTATAAATTATTAAACATCTACAAAAAAATATTTAAAATACACACACTTAAATTATATAGTATAATTTTAAGTCAATTTTACTTATTACTGCATTTATGTCATTAATATTCATAATTATTAAATTATTATTTATATATATATATATACATTATGTAAACAGCTACAATATCAAATATTATTATAATATAGGAACACTAAAATTATACAAGTACTATTATTTAAGTCAGTTTTATTACCTAAACTAATATGTAATAATAATATTTTTATACGATTCGTTAATTCGTTAATAAATACGAGAAAATTCGTTTTAAAAAAGTAATGATTATAAAAAATATAAAACTCTAGAAACATAGTATAACATTTTAAAATCCTGGTATCTTCCATGGCAAATAAGTCCAGTAAATAATAACACTAACACAATGTTAAAAACGTTACAATGAGTATATGAGACCCTGGTAGGTATGAAGCAAAAAATGAATCGAGTACTGGGCAAATAGATACAAATTGCATTAGAAACAAAATTAAACAATATTATTCAAGATTTATAAATATAATAATAATATAAAATTATATTATAATATAATATATATAAATTATATTATAATTTTGTTTATAATATATATAATTAATTATGTTTAATTTATTTTATTAGGTATTTTATTTACACAGGTAAACCTAACCTGTATATATTAATATTATATATATTTATATTTATTTATATATTTATATTATATTTATAAATTTATAATTTATATTATTTGTGATTTATTTATTTTTTTGTAGCTGTTAAAGTATAAAAAGCAAGAGAAGGCATACTGCTTCGAAAAGGATACAGGTTAAAGAGGATAGTGTTGAATTTTGATTAAAATTTGAATGCAATGATGAATTACATTCGAAAAACGATTCTGAACGAAGTACTGTCAAATTTGAGTATTTAGGTGACTCATTTAGTGGTTTTATGGGCATTTTTATTGAACGTAGAGATTGATAAATAGAAGTACTATTAGATTTGAGTATTTATATGACTAATTTAGGGGTTCTATTATAAATTATTTATATTGAACGTAGAGACTGATAAAAAATGTAAAAATTTTAATCGGTACCTACATATATTATTTGATGAACTTCGCTCAAAATCGTTTTCACGAACGTAATGAGAATGACTAATGATTTATAATTGCATTCAAATGTTAATCAAAATTTAACAATATCTTTTTTATACACCTGTATCCCTTCCACACCAGTATTCCTTCCCTTTTATAAGACTTACTTTTCCTGCCATTTTATTTATACATATATCTTTATTTATAAGAAATTAATTTTTATTAAAATTAGACGTTTTATAAGACAGTTCGTACAATTATTTGTTTTTAATAGGATTAAGGTAACTAACTAATATTTAAAAAACAATTTTTTTCACAAAGTATTTATTTTTCGTGGAGGTCATCATTAATTATTTTTTCTTTTTTTACACCACACACATCCTATCCAGTATCAAATCGGTCGCATTCACTGCGAGGAATCGAACTCGGGACAATCGTGTGACAGATGTCGACATGTACCACTATACTTTACCGATGAACAAAAATATTTCGTATCATGGAACCCTGGTAGACTAGTTCAACTATGCCAGAAATGTAACTCGGCCTAGTGAATAAAAAAATATTAAAAAAATTCCATAAACAAACTGGCACACGACTACACTGTCGTTATCATTTATTATAGTATTATATTATATATAGTAGAAAAATATAAAACTCTAATGCCGGGTTGCATGAAAATTTACAGAACCGATAACAAGGAATCCGTTCTGTAAAACTAAAAACTGTTCTGTAAAATTAATAAATTTGAACAAATAAAAAGATATCGATTTGATAACTTATAGATCAGATTTTTGTTCTGTAAAATTTACAGCACCGTTTAATAATTTCCTTATCATTAATTTAAATGTTTTTATCAAATTTTTGCAATTTTTTTTTTTTTGATCTTATGTAGTTTTATCTGAAAAATAGTGGTGCAATCAGAATTTTGCACAATGGATTAATTTCGAAGTTATCGCATTTTGAAATTTCATAATTGTGACTAGTTTTAAGTTATGTAAATTTAAAATTTGTAATTAATTTATAATACTTGCTAACATCTCAATTTTTAAGCATTTTCATAAAATCATTATTAATTAACTTAACATTAAATGGTAGGTAATTTAATTCATAAAATATAATGCGTTAAAATTTAAAATTTATAATAAAATACATTCCACAAATACCTATGTATCTGTGATACATTCTTATCTTAAAAATGTCTTATCATATTTTGTATACAACCACATACCAGTTAATAGGTTAAAACATTATTTAGTACAATATTTTCATGAAATGCAATCTGTTCTTTAACTCACTATTATACAGAATGGATAAATTATCGATTATATACTTTACAGAATTGTTTTCGTGCAACCGGGCATAAGAAACATAGCATATAATCTTATAAACTCCTGGTACCTTCTAAGGCAAATCCAATTCTAAGCCCAGTAAAGAACTGGATGCGCTCGTGTCGCCTCGCCTCGCCTCGACAGCGCTCGATCTGGAAGCGGTTTTTTATGCACGAGTCAAAGACCACGAGACAAATTCAATACTAAACAAAAAATGCGAGGGCCTGTAAGCCGAGGTAAACCGAGAATGTACTACGTGCACTTCCTCGCCTCTCGTAATGTTTCAACGAGAGTCTTGCCGAGACTGTATCGGCGAATGTGTACTGCCGGCATTACAATGAGTATATGGGACCTTGGTAGGTATGAAGCAAAAAAATGAATCGAGTACTGGGCAAATAGATACAAACTGCATTGAAAACAAAATTAAACAAAATTATTCAAGATTTATAAATATAATAATAATATAATATATATAAATATTATATTTATATTATAATTTTATTTATAATATATATAATTAATTATGTTTAATTCATTTTATTATTTATTATTTTATTTTTTATTATTTATTTTATTAGGTATTTTATTTATACAAGTAAACCTAACCTGTATATATTAATATTATATTATTTATATTATTATTATAAATAATTATTAAATAATTATTATTATTATATATTATTTATAAATTAATATTATATTTATAAATTTAAAATTTATATTAATTGTAAGTTATTACATTTATGATTTATTTATTTATTAATTTTTTTGTAACTGTTAAAGTATAAAAAGCAAGAGAAGGCATACTGCTGCGAAAAGGATACAGGTTAAAGAGGATAGTGTTGAATATTGATTAAAATTTGAATGCAATGCGATGGCCCCAACGAAAAAGGTCGTATCTCGTTTTTTGCAACTTTTTAGTATGAACCAAACTAACATTCAAGTTTAAATTCTTATTCTGTTTTTTAACATATTAGTTTGAAAATTTGGATACATATTATATAGTTTATGATCATAATAAATAAGAAAATATCAATTTAAAAAAATTAACTTTCATGGGGTTTTTTGAGAAAAAAAAGTATTATCTATACTTACGACCTTCTTCGATGGTGATAAGCTATTTAAAAAAAGTAGTATCTATACTTACGACCTTCTTCGATGGTGATAAGCTATTAAAAAAAAGTAGTATCTATACTTACGACCTTCTTCGATGGCGAGAATCTAGTAAAAAAGTGGTACTATCTATACTTAAGAATTTTTTCATTGGTAATAATAGCTTTTAAAAAAGAAGGAGGTTTCATCGTACGAGTACATCTTGTATTTGAATAATAATTATGTTTTTATGGGTAATTTAACTGTTACCAATTCATGCATTTTTATTCCTTAATAAACTATTAATAACTCTTGATTTTAAAATCATTTTATTAAATAAAACAAACATTATTAATAACAAAATTAA
Source organism: Tetraneura akinire (assembly GCA_021307375.1). Classification (NCBI taxonomy): domain Eukaryota; kingdom Metazoa; phylum Arthropoda; class Insecta; order Hemiptera; family Aphididae; genus Tetraneura; species Tetraneura akinire. The sequence goes on from JAIUCT010000089.1 coordinate 734,349, forward strand.
AATTTACTTTTGATATTACAATATAGTAGTATGTAATTTATAAATACAATAGTAATAACTAATAAAATGAAAAAAAAAATAGAATTTACTTTTAACTGGTTTTATATTTTAACAAATTTAAAAATATAAAATAAGGACCTATAAAAAATTATAATAAAATAAACACAAGTAACTTTTAATAATAAAAATTGTTATAAAACGAAAAACCGAACTTCTTTTTAATATTGTTAAAATATGAAAATAATAAAAATAATTATAATAAATATTTTTTATCTGCACATGCCGTGTTATTCTGATTGGAGAGATTTGTAGAAATCATGATAGACTGTTGGAATAAGTCCCCTGGAGCATAATGATAATAAATCGGAAACTTTTGACTTTTCGATTGATAACTTTCCATTATATGCTTTAATTGGTTCACATCGAGGCTGAGTCTTCCAATTTGTCTTTTAACTTGTCCTTTATGAATATCAATTTTGATAAAGTCTGCCGCACTTAAGTCATATTTAATGTATAGTTTAAATGGATTTTTATAATCCACTGTTATTTCTCTAACACTGTTCCACTTAATTTTGGTACCATCATCCGAAGTTTTCCAGTTGAACTGTATTTTGTTGACTAGGGGCTTGAAATCTAAAAACTCTTTATTATTTCATTCTTTCAACCACAGTATAAGGATTTCCGGTAACGTTTGCACAACTGATCAATGTTACCCAATGTGCCAGGATATAAATAACTTTACCTTTCTGCGCTTTTTCAATACATGCGTGCACGCTGTCACCCTCGTTTTGGGTATGCCCTTTTTCCAAAAATGTATGATTAATTTAAATTTTTAATTTAAAAGCCGCATACTCCCACATTGCGAATATAAACCTATTCCGATTCTGACCACCGCAGTTGTCAGAGTAAAAAGAAAAATTGTATAAATTGTAATGTCTCAACGAGAGTCTTGCCGATACTGTCTCGGCGAATGTGTACTACCGGCATTGCAATGAGTATATGGGACCTTGGTAGGTATGAAGCAAAAAATAAATCGAGTACTGGGCAAATAGATACAAACTGCATTGAAAACAAAATTAAACAAAATTATTCAAGATTTATAAATATAATAATAATATAATATATATAAATATTATATTTATATTATAATTTTATTTATAATATATATAATTAATTATGTTTAATTTATTTTATTTTTTATTATTTATTTTATTAGGTATTTTATTTATACAGGTAAACCTAACCTGTATATATTAATATTATATATATTTATATTTATTTATAAATTTATAATTTATATTAATTGTGAGTTATTACATTTACGATTTATTTATTCATTTATTTGTTTGTAGCTGTTAATGTATAAAAGCAATAGAAGGCATACTGCTGCGAAAAGGATACAGGTTAAAGAGAATAGTGTTGAATTTTGATTAAAATTTGAATGCAATGATGAATTACATTCGGAATAAAAAATATAAAGTAAATAATAAATATACTATAAAACATGCACTTTTTGTGTTTTTGTAGTCAAAATGTATACAAATATTCATTTTGTTCAAAATATGCAAAAATATGACAAATAAAAATACCACCATTTACCTCAGCAAGAGCTAATTCGTGGATATAACTTACAAAATAAGTAATCAAAAGTTGCAAAAAAAACATACCATATAATACATAATATAAATAATATATATAGACAATAATGTAAAATAAGTTTAAATGCATAATAATAAATAATAGTAATAATGTAGATAATAATGCAAAATAAAATAGTTTTAATACCATTCAATTTTTTTAATTTAATTTTTAAATTTTTTTTTTTGTCAAGCCAAGGGGGTGCACTTGCCAGGCGCCCATGAATATTACAATGGTTTATCATTGCATTCAAATTCTAATTAAAATTAAACACTATGATTGCACACCTGTATCCCTTCCCTTGCTTTTGTATAATTTCAATGTAATAACTAGGTGTACGTTTTAAAGTATTGTTATCATAAAGACACACATAATAAATTGATGCGTTATAATTATATTTAATAAAATTGTTGTTTAAAATAATTCGTTTTTATAGTTTACAATATAAATAAAAATAATAGAGTAATCTGATAAACAAACATAAAATGAAAAATAAATTATAGACAATAATTACATAACATTATGTTATTTGGCAAGGGCAAAATGGATAAAATATTCATTGACCAATATTATATTATAAAATGGGTAGGCTCTAGGAACAAAAATATGCACAATATTATCATTATTACCATAAAAATGTTTTTATTAAGCAACAGAAATATTAAATAATTAAAGTACCTAATTCAAGTGTCTCAAGGCCCGTATAGGACTTTTATAATATATCCGTATGTATAAATGATATCATATATTTACAATAAATAATCGACGGCTAATAGGTGTTTTTCAATTATAAATTATCGGTATAATAAACAGGGGAAATATAAACCAAAATTGATTTCACCAAACAAAATTTTTCAATTTTTAAGGATATTTAATGTACCTAAATAATTATACTTACATTATTTTCAAAATACATAATAAAATATGCACTTATTAAAATGCGAATATAAAAAAATATGCAATAAAAATAAAACGAATAGGATTAAATTAAATAAATATTTTCAAATTTGAGTTTCCCAAGTACAAAAAAATACTTGAAATCGACAGTATTGTAGCGCAAGGGCTCAGTATTTATATGAAAAAAAAAGTTAAAAAAATGAATAGTAAAAAAGTTATTGCAATTGTCAGATAGACCTGTTACACCCTGTATAGGTAATAGTGTTTAAATGCTGATTATAAAAATTAATTGTAAAGTAATTATAACATTATATTTAGTTTCTAATATTATTATAATCATGCCTAAATTAAATATTAATTCAAGGTTAATATACTTTGGTGACGTACCTACATAGTGGAGAGGACTACAAGGTCACGTTTCTCTTGTCGTTTTATAATATAATATATGTATTCGTATTATTATATATCAAATATTATATTTTATATTAATAATAAAATATAATACCTATTAATTAAATATTATTTTATATTATATTTTTATAATAGTTACTGTCCTACCTATACTAGTTTATAGTGTAGGTATTATATAAAATTTAACTTTTATATATATATTTTTATAAAATGTACCTATACGTTTGTTATATTCCTATTATCGTATTAAAAAGTAAAAAGTTAAGTACGAAATATGAATTATTTACACAAATACAATATTATTATAATATTTATAAATTATAACGTATAAGTATTTCTTAAAATCTAATAAATAATGTGTAATAATATAAAGTAGAAGATTACAAATTAGATTCAGAAATATTAGTTCTTATTTTATATACTAATAATAATATATACTTATTTTCCTAATGCATATAATATATATAAAAACTATTTTTGTTTTATATCACTTCAATCACGATACAAAATTATATTGATGTATATTTGTATAGGTACTGTATTTCATATATATTATCATATTATAATTATGTAATTAATGATATACCTATCAAGATCAACAAATTATTATAATTGGATCTAGGACAGTTAGTCAATAACAATAGTTATTCCACGCAAAAAAGCGTAAAATTGATGATGAAAATAGAACTTTTAACACCTCATGGGAGAATGACTATTTATTTATTATTAACAAACAAAAAAAAACCTCAATATTCTTATTTATATTTAATTTAACTATTTTTAATTATTATTTTTAATTATTACAGTATAAACAAAATAAATGCTATTTAAAATGTAGGTAGGTACCTAAATTTTGAATGACCTTTTTTTTTGCTTTCCATGCTCTGGCCTGCTAGATTTTAATTTTCTAATAATTGGCCCTCTAGTAACTTTGAGTTGCCCATCCCTGTTATTTTATATCATATTATTTCGATGACAACGTCCGTGGCAACACGCGATATTTATTATATAATAACTATTATAATATGTACCTAGCTAATTATTATTGACGAACGGGTTTCAGTTTATATAATATAACCTATAACCTTTACTTGACAGTTTTCTCTTACCGCGTTATTTAACATTTGTATATCGATTACATGCGTAGAAAAATGGAACAAGCGTACGTTGTTTCGTTGTGCCTGTGTGCCATGACGTTTGCAGTAACGTTTCCGATTGTTCGGTGCCAGCCGATAAATTGTCGTGAGTAAAATATATTCTTTTCGTATACAATTAAGACTTAATCGTTATTCATTATAACTTCTTAACCATCGTAAAATAATTTATCCGTCGAAATCCGACTTCGAAATTATCGAGTTGAAACATGGAAAGAAGAAAAATATGAACGGAATGTAATTATAATACAATTTTAAGTTTTAACAAAAACGAAGGAAAATTCTTGACGTAACTATTCTGGTGTAGTGGTGTCCCAGATCTATTTACTCATTTAATGACCTCCTTGAAAAATAAAAATTTTTGAATATCTATTAATCTAAGTCTATTATGAAATTTTTTTATTTTATTATTAAGTTAAGTGAAATATAAAATATAAAATATACTATACTGGTATCGACCAGTAAAAGTGAAAAAGGTAACAACCTTTTGGAACAATTACGTTAATGTTTCTACAAAATATAGAACTTTAAATATATTTCGTAAAATTCTCGTTTTTACATATATAATGTTAGTTCAAATTGACAATTTTGGGCATTAAGGTCCGAAAGTTTTACTAAAGTATACTTAAGTATTAATTAACATGATATAAAAATATTAGAAAAATCCCAAGTTTCAATTTTTTTTTATAGCTGTTTAAAGTTGATATTTTTAGTTTAAACAAAATCTTAAAATCCATACGAATATTCTTCTTATTATTTCTCAATATTTTTACAATAAAAATTAATAGAAAAGTAAAAAAATTTGGAAATTTTTTGAATATGTTATTGAAGCATACTGATATATGTATATCTTAACGTATTTCCGTTAAACGACGACTCATAAAAATGATCACAAAATTAATGTACTTTATAAATTGACTATTTTTAATTTTACTAAACTTAAAAAATGAAATTTTTTTTACAAGATGTTTAAATTAAAAAAAAATATATATGTCCAAATAATTAAAAAAAAAAAAAACACCATTCAAAAGTTGTTTAAACGCCGTCATCGTCCTCTATCGTATTCTGTTATATATTATTTATATTATTTGATTTAAAACACGAATATTACTTAAAAATGTCATTTTTACATATCGTGGCAACGACGGCGCTCGTTTAGGCGAACGATACGTCGCCGAAGATGAATTATGCACGACCGACGTCACAGACAGCTAAATTAACGAAGAAGAACGCATGATCACCGCATATCCGCCACATGGAGTCGGCGTGTTCCGCGATCCGACGAACGTGTTAGGTAACACCAATAACACATTCTAATCATATGCATATATATATACATATTATATTATTATCATAATGTATTGTGGTGCCATTGCGTTTTACGAGGACACGCGAGAAATTGAATATTCGTTTTATGTACCGCAGGTCCTAAGTTTAAGCAGTCGGAGACTATCAATCTGTGCGAAGTGCAATTGCTCGAGCACGCCAACGAAATTTCCGAGATAAAATTCACCGGCCGCGGGAATAAGACTTGTCAAGACGTGTGCGTCCAGTACCGCGCCAACATGCGGCTCAACGGGCCCGTGTCCGTGGTTCTGTTGGAGAACTATTGCGACTACATGGGTGTGACCATAGGTTTTGTCGAGGACGGCGATACCGATTTGACTACCACGTGCACGTGCATGTACAACATGAGGTGCAACCCACGGTCCAGGGTGGTCATGTACATATTCGAGTCTAATTGCCAAGGATTCCTAAAAGTATCGGTCACCAAACCGAAGAAGAATAACTTCATTACATTACTGTATAATGCTATTATTGTTTGATGTCTTTATAGTATTTTTTGTTGTTTAGAGACATTTCAATGTTTCTCCTCCGCATACCATACTTGCACCTTATAGTCTTATACTCCTGTTTATACCATTTATCAGGTATGTTAAACATACGTAGAATAACGTGCTTTTAAAAAAGCAACCATCACGCAGACATAGATATAGAAAAAATTGAACTCTATTTTACGAACCTCTGTTCGTAGACATATTATAATATTATTAATTAATATAATATACTGTAATTATTTTATTAATATAATATAAACACGAATCTTTTTTTCGATATACGTTCATCGTAATCGACTGAACGAGGTAAATAATAAATATTATTATACACATTTATGCGTTAAGCTAGAAATAGAACAGATTTAACACGGTTGAAAACGGACGTTTTAAGAGACGAATTAGACGATGAATTAATACGAGAGATTTTTTTGAAAATTGTCAAAAGAAGTTTCAATTTTCAGGATAAACTGGACGGTGGTTGCGTGCCGTGTATATATTACCTATAGATGCCGCCGCTGCAGGTAAGTTCTGCCATCTTCAGATTTACAGCACATACAAAATATTGAGACGATAGAGACCATATTAAGAGATGAAGAATTTAAAAACAAAATGGAACCTTTAATCGTATTACTATAAAATTGAACGCGTATACAATAATATAGGTAGGTACGAGTATTATTGAAATACGTATGAAAATCTTAATTTTCCGAACGCGGCGCAAGAAGTATGCAATTTAGCTACATAACTGTGCCCGTGGACTGAACGGCGTATATTTTCACAGTAATCGGAGGGATCGTTCTTTTATCTTTTTAACAAAAAATTTAATTTTCAAGCATAAAATAAAGAACGAAATTATATTATAACATTAATGAAAGAAAAATATTCGTGTTTGGAAACAAAATAACCACTAGCAATTTTTACTCACATATTATATTTATAAAAATAACTTAAGAAATTACTAATTAGACAACATAATATATAATTATCAACGTAAATGCATACATTATGGGAAGTACATACATAAAATGTCTTTTTTTCCTCTGAAATGATTTATTATTTTTATTTAATGAAATTTAAGGCAACATAATTTCATATGCCACAATGACATGCTACGGCCGATTTAGTTTATCATATTCACACAATGTAATTTTTGTCAATATTTGTACTAATCAAAAGAAAATACTATAATTCTATAATTATTTTATATTTAACTATAGTAAGTACTATACTCAGTTCCAAAAGAGAACGGTCATTTCGGCCGTCCGGTTTTTGTCGGTCGCTAGGTATCTCACACCAACGACCCGTAAAATACAGCATAGTAATTACTAAAGCAGCCGCAGTCCTCCGTGCTTTTTGGTAATAGTAAAAGACGTCAATGTCTTCACGAAACGTCGGCTAGCAAAGTGGAGGTAATTTGGCCTCGGCTTGACGCAGCCGTTCAGTTTTGGAACAGAATATAAGTAGTAATTGTAAAAAAATATTTCACTCTTGTAATACATATTTTATACTAGATTCCTATTATTATAAATCAGGCCACCATTTTATTTTTTTTTATAATTAGCATAGAGCCTAACCTAACCTAACCTAACCTAACCTTTTTTGGTTCAAATCCCCAAAATTTAAAATCAATTTTTTTGAAATATGCTGTTATGAAAAAAAAAAAAAAAGAATTTTATTAAAATACATATTATTAAAAAAATAAATATTATTTATTATAACATTTATGAACACATTTTCTTACATACCTATTATTTAAAAATTTTATTGCTATTTATTGCTGGACCGAGAATTGAACAATCTCAATTACTGGGCGATTTCTTTACTCTACTAAGGTACCTCTCAATGGGTGCATTCCATCACAGAACCAAAAAATTTTACTGGTTGCTAATGTGATCTTTCGTGAAACCATACAATGTATTATTACATTGTATAGAATAATTAAAGAAACATAATATTATTTGTGTTAGCTATATTTTAATAAATGGTCTTTTTTCTTTAATACACATTCAATTAAATAATAATAAAAATCATATTAGGAACATGTCAGAATGATGAAAAACATAAGAATAGACAATAGGTATTTATGGCATAAAATAAATAATTTGATCATAAATAGGACACAATATTAAGTAAAAAAAAAAGATTTAAGTACTGAAAAATCACAGTTTACTAGCACTACTGATGACTGTGGTGTGTAGTGCTAGTGTGTTTGTTACTGTGTTGCATCATACATAATATACATAAATTACTTATTTATCAAAAATAAAATCCAATTTATACATTTAGTCGTAGGCGCCAGGTTTTGAAAATACCATGGGGGGGCGAACCTACTGATTTATCATAGTATCGTTATTGATCGATAACTTTTGAAATTTCACACCTCTCAATTTTATCTAAATGAATTAAAAACTTTAAATACCATACAATTAATAATACAATAACAAAATTAAAAATTATTCTTTGATTTTATCATAAATACAATAATTTAATGTTTATAATCTTTTAAAATTTCATTTTCTTTTTGATAAATTAATAGGGACTGGGCTCCAATTTAATAATTCAAGGGGGCTTTGGCGCAGCCCCCGTGTACTTTAGTAATTACCATTTTTTTAACTAAATCAAAATATTCAAATTCTGTACAAAGCTTTTTGTAATATATTTAAATATACTTAATAAGTATATATTTATTTCATAGTCATAAAAAATTAATTTTACCAAATATATGAAATATTTTCAATCCTATTATTTGTTTGTCAAAATAATATAATTTCAAAAAATTTCATAAATCTCATTTTGGTAGACAATATTATTCATTACCTGCACTTAAGGTTTTATGTATTTTTATGCTTAGTATAATTGATTTTGAATAAAATAAAAATTAAAAAAAATTTACATATTTCAAAAATGTTCAACCCTTTTGGGGCATGTGAAGGGAATGACTGACCAATAATGGTCAAAACTAATCTTTTCCAATATTTTAATGTTATGAAGGAAATGGGCTGGTGAGAAATCACCAAACAAATATAAAAAATGAATATTATATATTATATTATTATATTATTATTTTATTATATTATTATATTTTATTATATGAATATTATTATTATTATTGAAATATTCAAACATATTTTTTTGTCACCTATAACTAAGGACCACCCTAATGACCAGTGACCACCCACCCAATTTTAAAGGTATATCAATCGTGACCATTATGCATAAAACTAAAATTGCCAATCAAAACATTATCAAACATAATTTATATGATTAAGTACTAAAGCTTAAATATTTTATATTAAGTTTTAATCAATTTAGAGAATATTTATCTGATATTGTTGTAATTAATTAATGTATAATTTTATATTTCCCAATAAAATTTATTTTGCTTCTGCATACCCTACAGTAAAATCCTGCGCATGCCTATGGTTACAATCATAATTTAAATTTTAAACGAAATGTAATGTAAATGATTTCTTTTTTAGAAAGCACCATAAAATATAATCGTTTTATTTGTATTGTGTATGATTCTATTTTATTTTTATTTAGCCTTATGGCTTATAGGTTTTTACAAAATATTATATATCATGTAATAAGTAATAACTAATAATTATCTTGAAAAAATAAATACAAAATATACCCATATTACCCATATAATATTAATTTATCGATAGAAAAAAATTACAGTTGAAAATTAAATTAGTATAATAGTTGGGATATGAAATCTAGTTCAATAGAAATTAGTAGGTTACAATTTTAGGGGGGCTACGAGTGGTTTTGAGGGGGCTGTAGCTCACCCTGCCCCCTACCCAACTACGCCCATGTATATACCACCATGCTACGTCGTAATGTTTGATAGGAAACTAATAGTATGAGGTTCATGAAACAATAAAATACGCTCTCGATTTGGGTCCTAACGACTCCGTATTAAGGTAGTGACACACATGACTGCACCATACCCGATCCGCGTGTCGGTCGAGTGTTGATCAAGGCACGATTCAAGGATAGGCGATGTCCATTTGACGCGTGCTTGGTAAGCACAGTACAATGAGATCAATTAGTTTTGTATAATCAAATAATTAATTATAGTTTATTATGTAAACAAAATGGAAAATAAATAGAATTGTACAACTTTCTCATACTTATTAATTGTAAGTTAGTTATAAGTAGTAATTGTTAAATCAATATAATTTAAAAATGAAAAAGAATATTTTAAAATAAATAGGTATTTCTTTGACAAATAAAACTTGCATTTACAGGTACATCCTTACTTATATTAATAAGGCACATTGGAAAATAAGTAAGAGACGGATTCGCCATTGTGTATACGGCGGATAGCTTCAGCAAATATCATTGAAACATCAATCATCTATAAAAAAAAAAAAAAAAAAAATAATAATAATTATTATATTCAGAATTAAAATTACTAAAAGATTGTTGCATAATTGAAAGAATTTTGGCAATATTTTTATTAAAAAAAAAAGTTACATTATGTTGTTAGATAATTATTATGTATACCTATAACATTATTAAAGATTTTATCATAATATGACTTTAAATATTACAAAAAGTTTAAAACGACTACTTTTATAAAACATATTATATTATTATGTCTTGTTAATAATTACAAATAAACGAATATAAAACTACAAAATAAACAAAATATAACATAGTTAAGGTTGAGCAATCAAAATATCATTTCTATTGCATAACTGTTAGATATTTGTGAAACGGCAAAAGATTATGGTAAATATACAAAAAATAAAAAAATGAAGAGTTTACACTGGTATGGGTTCGATACAGACGTGGAAAGGATAGTGTTGTATTTTTATTAAAATTTAAATGTACTCGTAATGATAATCATTGCATTCGAAAAAAACGATTCTATTGATTACAATTTTCACATATTTATTTTAAAATGCGTACACATTTAAATTCAAGGGCAGATACAAGGGGTCAATTGCCCCTGTAGCATAATATAATATAATAATATAATAATATATAATCCCCCCCCCCCGCTCTCAAAAATTTTTTAACTATTCCATTTATAATTAATTTAAATAAATATTTTCATGCAAATTTTAGAGAAGTTGTACCATGAACATTCATTTATTTTAATTATTTAAAGTGCGTAATATGTGAGTACCCAATACAATTTTTAAGTCTTTAAGTTAAATATTGATTGAGTTATTTTAAAATATTGAAAACAATTTTGTAAAAATTTAAGTGTCTGTGAATATTGTCAAAATTTTGTAATATTTTGGTAGTTTCTCCTATCTTATAAGCTCAATTTTAAGAAATTCGAAAAATATTCTATATAAAGAACAAAGTACCTAGATAGTATTCTCTGCCGGAATCATATGCTATTCTAAAAAAATGGCATAATTTTTCTGGTTAATATAGTGTCTCCAGACATAATAAAAAATACACTCATCTGTGAAACCAATACATTCTAAATTCAGAATCTACAATTATTTTATAAAAATTCAAAGAGACAAATATGATTTAGGTGAAAAATATATTGTTGATTAGATTGCTGATATATTGTCTATATTTTATTGAAGGTCAAAATAATAATAAGTAGGGCCCGGATTTCAATGCAAAATGCATTTTTTCTTTTTGGATCGGTACTTTCGTAAAGTGCATATCAAGTACATAATTCAATTCATGTAACGTATTGTTTTAAAATGCAACTTTTATTTTTTATTTTTGATAATTGTTTAGTAGTTTTAGGTTATTTTATTAATTTTTAACGCATATTTAAATATCATATGGGATTTTAAATTTTAATGTCAAATTATGTTTTTAGAAATATTACTTTCATATATTATTTCATATAATTGATTTTGGGCATGTTTCATTCGTTCAAATTACTAGTTTTATTTATAATTTGGATAATTTCTTTATTTTTATATAACAATCATTATTTGGTCAGTTGCTCCTATAACGCGATCGCAATTATACGAGTAACAATTTCGCTTACATTTTTCTTAAATATATTTTGTATTATACACCATAGTTTAAGTTGTTTTAGTGCAGTGTTAAAAATGCATTATATCGACATTTTAAATTAAAATAAAATAAAATATTATACCTAGTTGTATTTTTTTAATGAAGTAAAAAATTATGTGTCCTTATAAAAATAAAATTATTATACATTTTTTTGTAATAAATAAAATATATTTAAAGAAAATTTTTTGTGGTGAAAATGCATTATTTTAAGTCATATTTAGCAATTTTTTAGAGCATTTAAATCCGGTCCTAAAAATAAGAATTATTTAAATAACAATGAAATTATTTTTGAAGTTATTAGTATAATAAGATGTTATTTATTTTTGATTTATTAATTCTTTCAATTTATATGAATGAAATAAATTTTTGTAAATAAATTATACACCCATAAAATCAATATTATAAAACGAACTACAATTTTACTAATCACATTATAAATCTAATAATCTTAACTTTACAAAATATACTTACACGAATTTTAGGACATTGCCTAATATTTTCATCCTGGGGAATAGTGTTAGTCACTAAAACAGTCTCAATGTAAGAATTATTAATACGAGAAAGAGCTGGTTCAGATAATATACCATGAGTTAATATAGCATAAATTTTAGTAGAACCAGCATTAGCTAACCTAAAGGAAAAATATTTTAATATAACTATTATGTTAAACTATAAATTGTTTTAGTTATAAATTTCTACTTTTCTGCTGCTTGGCATATTGTGTCACAAGTGTCAGCTATATCATCGACTATGATCGAGACCCGATCTTTAACATCTCCAACCAGTATCATAGATGAGTCGTCACCTATTTTTTTCCTCCCTTTATGAATAATAGCAAACTCGACATTCAATTTATCAGCTATGTTTGTGACCCTAAAAAATAGATATATTCAATGATTATTATCTGTATTAAAATACCTATTTGGGTTAATTATAATATATAACAATTAATGAAAGGTTTAATAACCTTTTGGAACCGCCAGCGTCTGGTGACACTATGATACAGTTGATCCAATCGGGTATGTGTTCTTTTATCCATTTTATCACTGCCGGTTCAGCATACAAATTATCAAAAGGTATGTCAACGAAGCCTTGGATTTGTGAAGCATGCAAATCCATAGTAATTATGTGATCAGCACCAGCCACAGATAAAATGTTGGCAACTAACTTGGCTGTAATGGGAGCTCTACTCTATAATCGTAAAACAATAAATACCAATGATTTAAATATAATTTAAAAATTATCATTACTATTATTATTGTAATATTGTCTTATTAAGTATAATGCATTATAATAATTATATTATTATAGCAGTTCATTCGTCAATAAACTTATAACTTATAGAACCTACTTAAATTATTGAATAGGTATAAAGAGTTCTGTATTATTTAATTAAATGTTACGCAGGCACATATAGATAATAACATATTTTTTTTCATCCTTAACTACTTGGTATTGGTATGATAATACTTTACAATAATAAAATAAATATTTTAGCATTTTAGGTACGTATAAATAAGGTATGTTGATTATATGTTTAATAAAAAATGCGGAAGTATATATTTTTACATAAAATTATCATATTAATATTTTGTTATGAATATGAAATTAAATCAATTAAAAAATAAAATACTTATAAGTTATACCTATAAAAGTTTGTCTTTATTATAATTTTTAAGCTGATATATACTAGGTAGGTACATGAATATCATACTCTTTTCTAATTTTCAGACATCAGTGCTAAATGTCCAAAATGGCCAAATTTATCAACCATAACATTATACATAAAAAAACGTGAATTTTACGAAATATTCAAAGTCCTATATATTGTAGAAAAATTAACTTAGCAGTTCCAAAAGTTTATCACATATTTATATAGTACGAATGTGAACACCCAATACAATTTTCAAGTTTCTAACTTTAAAAGTGTCTGAGTTATTGTAAAATATTGGAATCAAAGTCGTCGAAATTTCAGTTTTCGTGAAAAATGCCGTTTTTTGGTTGTTTTTTCTTGCGCATAGATTCAATTTTGAGAAATTCGAAAAATGACCTAAATAAAATACCAATTACATCCACTTTCCAACCGGAAACGTGAAAATCGGAGCAATATTTCGGGTAGTAAAAGTGTCTTCAGAGTCCTATATTTAGTAAAAAAAATTTAAAAAACGGTTTACCACATATATATAATAGCTATGTGAACACCCAAAAAAATTTTCAAGTCTCTAACTTAAAAATTGCCCGAGTTATCGTGAAATATAGAAATTGAATTCGTCAAAATTTCATTTTTCGTAAAAAATGCCGTTTTTTCGTCATTTTTTCGAAGTTTTTTCTACCGCTTATAGTCAATTTTGAGAATTCGAAAAATGACCCAAATAAAGTACCATCTACATCCACTTTTACATCTGAAACTCGCTATTGGTGAAAATCGAAGCGTTATTTCGGGTAGTGAAAGTGTTTTCAGAATATTTATTTATACGTATGGATTCTAAGATTTTCGTTTTCCTAAAAATATCAACTTAAAACGGCTATAAAAAAAAATTGTGACTTGGGATTTTTCTAATATTTTAGTATGATGTTAAGTAATATGTAAGTATACTTCAGTAAAATTTTCAGACCAAAATACTCAAAATTCACAATTTTATCACACATTATATACGTAAAAACGTGAATTTTACGAAATATTCAAAGTCCTATATTTTGGAGAAAAATTAATGTAACGGTTCCAAAATTATACCACATATATATAGTAGCTATGTGAACATCCAAAAAAAAATTCAGGTCTCTATCTTAAAAATTGCCCGAGTTATCGTGAAATATAGAAATTAAATTCGTCAAAATTTCATTTTTCGCGATAAATGCTGTTTTTTCGTCATTTTTTCGCCGTTTTTTCTACCGCATAGCGTCAATTTTGAGAAATTCAAAAAAATGACCTAAGTAAAGTACCAAGTACATCCACTTTTCTACCGGAAACATACTCTATTCGTGAAAATCGGAGCATTATTTCGGGTAGTATTTTTCTACACAGACATAAAAAAAAAAAAAAAAAATCACACATCATTGTAAAACCAATACATTCTTCGCTTCGCTCAGAATCTAAAATTAGTATAAGCTGATTTATAACTAAATGTAATACAAATGTTACACTAACTCCGATGTAAAATCAGTGGCAGAAATGAATGGGCGATAGGTCGATCGCTTCCTTGGAGTGTGATTTTTTTTTAAATGTTTTTTTATAATTTTTTTGATTACCTACACTATTGTTCTATAATTTAGTATTAATTATTGATTACAATTAATACTTTTAAAAATAAAATATATTCAAAAATTTGCTCCCTTTGATGACCTCTAGGTCCACTACTGAGTTAATGTACAAGTATATATATAATCAAAATAATTCGTTTAAAAAAATTAACAAATTAATATATTATAATAAAATAAATAATAAAAATATTTTTACTATTGCATGCATATAAACAATAAATTATGTTATAAATTGATTATTGAAGCTTTCTAATAACTAATAATTAATAAGCATTCCACATTTAAACGAAAATTCGAAAATATATTAGTATGTTAAAATATAATAATATTAAAGCATAAGCAATATTTTTCTATAAAGTTGAATACCTACCTACAAACATAAATAAAAAAGCAAAAGGAAGGGATACAGGTATGAAGAGGATAATGTTGAATTAGACGGATCGAAAATTTTCCTGGCTTTTTAGTAATATATCATTATATATATATATATATGTAAGTTTTTCATCACTTCCCGGACCGTGTCCAAATATAATTTTTATGAATTCATCGTATTAGAATTATATTATAATTATATACCTACATACAATTTCTGATTCTATAAAATATACTATATACTATATTGTGTAATACTGTGAAATATGAAACAAATTTCTCTTAGACCTATTTATCGTTATGCCGAAGAAAAATACAAAGTTTAGGTATAACGTATAACTATATAACTATTATAATATAATACCTTTCTACAATTAGATATTTTTAAATTTTTTCATCGATATTCGTCGTTTTCAAAACATTAATTATTTCTAATATTTTGATATGATGTTAAGTAATATGTAAGTATACTTCAGTAAAATTTCAGAAATTAATGCCCAAAATTGCCAATTTTATCACACATTATATACCTACATAAATACAATAAGTTTACGAAATATACAAAGTCCTATATTTTGTAGAAAAATTAACGTAATGATGATTCCAATATTTTTCAAATATATATAGTACACTCTATAAAATTTTCAAAAACTTTTAGCTTCCGTGAATAATGCCGTTCTGTTGGTCAATATTTGTCGTTTTTTCTATCGCATAGGTTCAATTTTGAAAAATTCGAAAAACGACCTAGATGAAGTATCAACTACATTCACTTTCCAACCGGAAACATGCTATTCGTGAAAATGGGAGCATTATTTCAGGTAGAAAAAGTGTCTTCAGATATAAAAACAGAAAAAAATAAAAATAAAAAAGACATACATCTTTGTAAAAACAATACATTTTTCACTTCATTCAAAATTTAAATTACAATCCCAAATTAATTTTTAACAGAAGTAGTTAATGTGTACCTAGGTATTTTTATATCAAATTATTTGCAACACAATATGTAACATTTAATATTTTTTTCTATAATATTAGTATTAGGTAAGGTAAGTTATTTTGTAAATTAATAATATTTATCAATAATTTTTGTAGAAAATTTACCTTTATATATTCCTATCTTCTTATGAATTTATCTTGTAAAATTGTTGTGGACGATATTATTTTCAAAAGCTTTTTAATAATTATTACAAATATGATTATATTACTTGTATAAAGTAATAAATTAAAGTACCTAGTTGGTATTAATGGTTGGTACTTTACCATTTTGTACAGACGTACAGTGCACTATAATACTAGTGAAATTTATATAACGATTAAATTAACTTTTTTCCGAGTTAAATATGGGTTTTTTTTTTTATTTATATATTTCAACACATGTTTAAATATGTACCTATTTGCCTATTCCTTTATATTAAAATTACCTAATTAAGTAAATATTAAAAATTTAACGTAATTATTAAAACACGCATTATAAGCATGGAAAATTGAGATTCAATATTCAAATACCGTCAACGGGTACCGAACAAACACAATTTTGTTAATTTAATAAATTTAATAACTTAACTGAAACGTCCGAGAAAGTATTTTCATCTTGTATAATATATTATTGTTTGTTGAATAAAACTATACTAGATAATATATACCTATCTATACAATGCATTCGATGGTTGTATGTACTTGATCAACTACCTAGGTATTGACTATCGCCGTTCTTTCGTTTAGGTGCAGCATGAACAACGTTAAATGATTATAATGGTATGATTAAAGTAAAAACGTTAAGCAGATTATAATTAAATAAAACGATTTGAATAATATAAACATTGGTAGATGATGCATGTGTTAAAATAATCGATATGTATATAAATGTATACATGAAATAATAAAAGTATTAATAATAATTAATAATGAAAATAATAAACTAGGATGTTACTGTAAATAACTAATTAATAATAGACGAATATTACGAGTTAGTTAAAATGTAATATTAAATTTTAAGGAAGATTCATTAGTAAAAATATGACACTATCGTCGTGCGGATAAATTAAATCTTTAGTAATGAATCTTTACCTTCTCCTTTTTGTCTTGTCTGGCGTATGGATAATTCGGTATGACAGCTGTAACTCGTGATGCGGACGCTATTTTGCATGCGTTAATCATGATCAAAAGTTCCATCAAATTATCGTTGACCTTACCGCATCCGCTTTGTATGATATACACTTCATGTCCCCTTACAGATTCTCCGATTTCAACGCTTCAAACATGAAAAAAAGGGCCTATTAAAAAAATAATTTTAATATTTGCCTTACAGAGACGTCTTATTTTCAATTTTTCATTGTAGCGAAGCTAACTTTTCCCGGGCTATTTTTATGTCATTTGAACCGATTTTATATAATTTTCGTGTGTCATAAAAACCTAGCTTTTATTAATAAGTTTAATCATAAGAACGTCCGTATGTATTGGAATCACAAATACAACTAAATACGTTATACGTACCTATTATAAAAATGTACGAGTAGAATAACACCACAGAACATAAACTAGAAATATTTTTTCTATCTACGCGATAATGGACGGATAAGATAAACTTATAATTGTAATTAATATAATAATGTATTGTAGTAACATTAGATTAGATATTTCTTAAGCAATTTTATAATATTATTATAAATTTACGATAAAAATGATCAAAATCTGAAATAAAATTGCCATAAAAGTGTCCGGTATTTAGAGGTTTTCCCATATAAAAGTGGTGAAAATGTTCCTGTTCTCATAAAAACGTCCGCTATTTGGAGGTGTCCGTTAAGGGAGGTTTCACTGTATACCATAATATATAGTTATTAAACCAATTTTATTATTATTTCCAAAAAAATGTAAGCAGGGAGGGCGATCGTCCAGTCGTCCAAGCCAGGAACCGCCACTGGATATGGGTATTTAGGTGAGAAGGGATTTTATGAGCATTTATTTAGAACTTAGAGACTTGAAAATTATATAGGGGCTCATTTATGTACTATATGTGCGATAAAACTTTGCGTTTTAAATATTCAATAACAAATGTCAAAATTTTAATCTGACTGAACATCGCTCAGAATCATTTTTTCCAATGCAATGGTTTATCATTACATTCAAATTCTAATTAAAATTAAACACTTATGATTTACACACCTGTATCCTTGCGGCAGGATTATCGGATCTTATTTTCATTATTATATAAATTAAAATACCTATTTAAATAGTAAAATGTTCGAAGATATAATTTTTCATACGTATAAATATGTACGACATATAATAAAATTGACCGGAAATATATTTTATACGTGGAAGATATAATTTGATCTAAATATGAAAATGTTTCATTCGAATATCCGAATATAATCAATTGTTTATAATATATATACCCCTATACCTATATCGTAAAATGCGAAAATTATAATATTGTAAATTACAATTTAAAATAATCGGATAAATATTTTACAAAACACATAAAAATGGTGTCGATTACACAATGCATATATTTTGTTTTTTCTGATAAGATGTTGATGTTATTATTTTCTACGGTATCATTTTTAACGTAAATTGGTTTCCAATAAAATATTTTTCTACTGATATATTACCCTTGCGGCAGTAGCGGATTCAGAAGCCAACCCAAGCGGGGGGCGAATTTTCAAAAATGAAACTCCTTTTTTTCTGTCTAACCTGTAATTTATTGGAGGCTAAATATTTGCATTATTTCATTAAATAACTAAATAAATCTGAAGTTAATAAACTTAAGGGGCCTATCTACTGCCATTTATTTCAATATAGGCAATTTTCACCCACATTAGTGTTGTCATTGTGGTAGTCGTAAATGAATATTAGTGTGTGTACAGTCTCGCTGACGTAGTATATTATATCTAATCTGTGTTTATACAAAATAAGAAGGTAGTACGCGCATGTACAAGTCGTTGATAACACAAGGAGAAATATATGAAAAAAAAAAACTGAACAATTTAGCAGTTTTTCTTGACGAAAAAACATGTACCTAGTTGAAATGATCAGATTTCAATTTTGAAAAAATATTTAGATTCAGCTATAAATTTACAAGAGATCGTACGAAGTACTTTTTACATAATTATATTTATAATTTATTAGTTGTATTTTTAAAAACTTTTTTTTTTTTTTTTTTTTACAATATTCAATCATTTTACAATATTCAATCATTTTTTTATTCTAGTAGAAAATAAAAATTTACAAAAATACGACGTACGATCTCTAGAACAGTTACTTCTCAATTCTAATCTTCTTTCAGAATTGAAATCCGATCATAGTTACTTCAAGTAATATTGTCAAGCACTTAGGTTAGGTTAAGCGTTTAGGTAGCTTTTAACAAAAATAATGGGAGTATAGAGGCCCCTTTATAAACAATGAATGGTGAAAAACCGGTGGCGGTAAGGCGATAGCAACATCCGCGACGCGCGTTCGAGAAGTAACGTTTCTATATTATTATTTTAATAATAATTATTTTTATAATAATGTAAGATAGGATGGTGTTAAATTATCTAAGATTATTATGTACGGCCATGTATTTATTAGAAGTACCTATCAAAAAAATAAAAATATTTTTAGTTAGTTTCAGCCCAATGTTATAATATAATAAAACCATGAAAATACAGCCCAAAGGGGGACCGAACGCCCCATCGCCCCCCTCATCGTATCCTCCACTGCCTTGCGGATAAAAATTTTTTCGATTCAAAGAACCTGACGTTGTGACGAAGTATTTTTTGACATTTTTTTTATGGTCTACATATTTTATATGGGGGGAGGGGGAATTATTTTTTTGAAACGTCGACCGCGGTCAATTATACAACATCGCGACGACGATTTAATATTTATGCGCGACATTATTCACCGCAGTTAAAATTATAATGCAGGTTACCTAACCTAACCTACGTTGGAACGACAAAGAAAGGTTTTTACTACGCGTGAAAATGGCTCTCATTTAAAGGGCGTGTCGACAATAAAACAAAACGAGAACCGAATTCGTAAAGAAAAGACAAAAATATAATACATATATAAATATTAGATGACTATTATATAGTCTTGCGGCGGTGTCCATTTTAATATAATATTATACTTGCCATGTTTCGAGATTAGAGAATTTTTTGGTGGTCGATATTCCGAATTTCAAGTTCAGTCGTTCGACGATCCGACGAGCCAAATCCGTGTTGGACGAGCCGCTGAATATTTTTATGGATTTTGGCATCGTGTTTTTTTCTGCGGTTGGTGCTCCAACGACGATCTTTCGCGTTTCGCTTGGAAATGTAGAAACGATAAATCTTAACCGACGCCTTGCCCCGCTTGTCAACGACCGACCACGAAAGAAATCCGTTTTGTACAATGGAGTCGTCAGTGATTATTACTGTGAATACTGACCAGTTAAAATATAATAACGCTCGACCGACATTGACTTACAATTGACCGCGACGGCATTCACTATTTTGGCGGGTAAGTAGGCGTCTGTGAAATCAGCAACAAAGAATAACGTATTTCTTACGTTTACACAGATAACCATTATAATCTCCAAGTATAATAAACGAATAAAAAAGTTATTTGAAGCGCGGACACCGGGAACACTGCGTATGACCAGTATTTAAACCATAGAAGTAATATTATTCAAATTTTACGGATTAATATACACGGTTTAATATTATTAAATAACCGGTTAGGTTAGGTTAGGTTATTAAATATTATTAAATAATTCAATTTGAATTTTGTACGGGCCACTTAAAAAGAGAAAGAAAGAAATAAACCGCAATTTAAGATAAATTATCTAGATATAAATTGTGAGAAAACTGATTTGGGGGTACATCTTTTTTAATAACGCAAACTAAAATCTATTTTTGAAATATTTGGATAAACGTTATGGTATTTCTCGTTGTATTTAGTCTATAATCAAATTTACTGTGAAACTACTACAGTATATCCAATTAGTTATTATATTTACCAAATGGCTTGAAAAGTGTATATTTACACAATAAAAATGATTCTCTAATCAATCTATCTAGATTGTATCTAGATGTAGATATCTAGCCCAATAATTATTTAGTAATTTAATTTTTTTTTTTTTTTTTTTTATAAAATTTTTAAATAATGCATTTTAAAAAATTGCATAATTTAAATATTAATCACCTAGATTCAATTTCCTATTGGAAATATAAACATATTATATTATATCTTATATTCTTCATTGGATATAATAGGACGGTTATTTCTATCCAATATAACGTATACATACACAAGTGCAAACATCATTGTACAACATACAACGATAATTTTTATTTTACTAAAAATTTAAAATTTACATCACAAATAATTTTTATCAACAATATGTATTATATAACGAAGTATACAAGTTCTATATAACATAATAAATAAAATAAATGAGTATTGAATGCTATAAAAACTATTTTTTTTTTTTTTTTATATAATCAGTATGTGATGAGTGATGAATGATCATTAATGATTCTATATGCATTTTGGTCATACATTAAATTTTACTTAAAATCCCTTGAGATTGATTAGGTAATGTTTTTCATATTTTGACCAAAGCCAAAAATATATTGGTTTTACAATGTGTGTGTGTGTTTTTTTTTAATCATCGTTTACTATCATTTTAATCCTGCTTACAAAAATGTACAATACTTAAATATTTAATTTTCAAACCGTAGCTTGAATTCAAATATATTTTAAAAATTGCAATTATATAATAACAACATCCATTAGACTTATCATAAAAAATTGGTAATTTGGCGTAAAATTAATTAATACTTAATAATAGCGTTAACATTAACATACAAATTCAGTATCATGAAAAATAATTTAAATAAATATTAATACTTAATAGATATTTGATATAATATGATGACAAGAATTATATTATTTTTGTTGTTTAATTGTGTTATATTCATTTTCACAACTTTTCCAAAAATTTAATAAACGATTATCTTTATTACTACAAAAATTTTTGAAATCTTCCAACATTTTATTTTGAAATTCCTCATCTCCAGTTGCTGGATTTGACCATTTCCACCTACGGCTCACCATGTGATTCCATGCCCAAAGAAATCCAACCTAAATAAACATTTTATATTTTTAATTTTTGTAGGTAAATGACATGTAAATTAATTAATTTTATTGGGTATGTTGCCACTATTTATACATATAACAAGTATATTTTGCAACATTTAAATCTTCTACTTAACTCTTTTTTCGGTATCGGGATTATTTTCTTTACTACTATGATAAACATGTCGTGATATGTACTCCATGTGAGGGCTGAATTGTAACTCTTGTTGATTACCATTAGTTTCAAATTCTTTATAATTTATTCCTTGTTCAGGAGAATCATTTTTTTCTTTTACTTCATCAATTAAATCGGAAAGTATTAATACAAACATATTACCTGTTGATAAAAGATAAAAAATTCATTATATTTTCAAATAACATAAACTTATTGACAATGAATGTAGTTATAGCATGTAATTAAACATATTCATTTTTCACTCACCAGTGAGGTGAATATATTGATTATGGTACGATTCAGTATCAATATTTTTTAAATTACATATTACAAATCCAAAACGGTAAAGTACAACTTCTTGAAATAACAATAACCGCTGGAGTCTTGAATCTTCTGAATAATCTTAAAAAAATAATAATTGATAATATATATTATATAATATAAAATATTTATAGGATATAGGTACAGTGATATACCAAAATGTGCACATGAATTTTCAGTTTCTAATATGTATATTTTTAAAAATGTATTTCTTTTAAAGAAGCTTAAAACTTAAAAAAGTTGTAGTATTATTATTAAATTAACCTAACCTAACCCATTATTGTAATTGTAATTTTAATTTGAAATTTATTTTAAACTTATAAATTAGGTATATTATTATAATTATTAAATATAATCACTACAACTATTCATCACTATCCATATATAAAAATGGAATGCATTTTTTTTATTTATTTGAAAAATTAAAAAAAAAATCAAATATTGAAGGCAATAATCCCATTCAAGTCGTTAGTTAAAACATGGTAAAAAAAAACAAATATTAAATAGCATTATTAATATAATAAAATATAATTAACCTCTTGATCACATATTCTTTTACAATTGGAAATAATAATTATCTTTCATTTATATATTAAAAATTGAAATAATTTAAAAAAACCACTTAAACTTTTTAAAATTTTACAAATCTCATACAAAATTATCAACTGCAATTTATTGAGTATTATAGAAACCAAAAACAAATTCATAATTTTTAAAAAAAGAAAAAACACTTATATACATTTTATAATTATTATTCAATGTACAGAAAATGCCATAAAAATATATATTACATGTAATTTATTGTATTTTACAGAAGAGGAAAATTGATCAGTCGTTTCATTAGGTACTAAAATTTCCAAAATACTAGGAATCTACAAGAAGTAAATAGTGTATTCTAGAAAACTAAAATTATAAAAATTATAATTTGAAAATGTTAATATATTTGTAAAGTAAAATAAATAGTGTAGAATGGATTAGATTTAATGATAATAGGGGTGATAGATAAACCACAGTTAACATTCATTTGAATTTCAAAAAGAGGTAACTACATCCATATCAAAAATTATAATATTCACAAATATATGTATGTTACACAATCACAATAAAGATTTGTATTTGTATTTTATGATTACACTTCTATATTTTTTGAGTTATTTAATTATATTTTATTACTTTATTACTTTTATATTAATTATTTAATATCTTAAAATTATCTTTAAAAACCAATGTAAGAATAAAGAGGATAGCGTTGAATTTTGATTACAATTTGAATGCAATGATAAACATTACATTCGTGACAACAATTTGGAGCGAATTTCATTAGATAATAAAATGTATGTACTGATTAAAATTTTACATTTTTTAGCCTCTATGTTCGATACAAATCATTTATCATAAAACCCCAAAATGAGTCACCTAAATATTCAAATCTGATAGTACTTCGCTGAGAATCGTTTTTTAATGTAATGATTTATCATAGCATTCAATTGTTAATCAAAATTCAACACAATCCTTTTTACATCTGTATTCCATCCACACTAATATCCCTTCCCTTATTTTTATACGTTAAACACTTACAAAAATACAAACAAACGTAAATGTAATATTCACAATTAATTGGAACTGAGTTAAGTAAAATATATTTAAGCTTCAATAAAATTTTCAACATTTTTTGTCATTTTATTTAACATCATTTAAAATATGGAAATATAAGAAGAATCCATATAAATACTTTAAATATTAATTTTACTGAAATTTCAACTTTAAACATCTATAAAAAAAAAAAAATTGATAATTGATATTTTTCTAATATTCGGGAAATACGTTAACAAATATGTAAATATGTTTCAATAAAATTATTAAAATATTTCAAAATTTTATGTCAATTTTATATTATATTATAGTAAAGTATTGAGAAATAATATGAATCCTAAAATACAATTAAAATCATGTATAAATATATATATATAAAAAAAAATTGAGATGTGAGATTTTTCTAATATATTGGAGGACTATTTTAGGGTTTTCAATTAATCTAAAAGTATCAATTTTAAAAAGCTATAAAAAATTGAGACTTGGGAATATAATATTAATTATATAGCTAATTCTGAAAAAATATAACATTATAAATTGTGATATATAATGTATCAATTTTCTACATGAGATTTATACTTTACAGAATATATAAAAAATTTTGTGTACATTTTCTAATTATAACTAGACAAAAATTAACAAGTCTTATTTAACAGTAACACTACTAATTTTTACTGATTATGAATAAAAAAAAACTATTAATGATCAAATATTAATAGTAACTTATACAATAAATTACCATGAAACAAACAGTTTTTTTCATTAAGACATTCTAAATTGAGGGGCACAAATACTGGACCACGTAGAGGATCAGATTTTAATGTATATGGTAAAGCAAAAGGATCAGCTGGTAATGGTATTAATTGAAATCCACCAGTTTGTGCTTTTCGTGCCCAATTATAAATCTAATGTTAAAAAAAATATATTAGAAATATTAAAAATTAATTTATAAGATATATTATTCATACCAAATCAGCTACAACTGAACCAGATGCTGCAACCCATTGAGCTATAATTTCATAAGCCTGATCACAGCGATACAATGACTGATAACGTGCATGACCCCATTCAACACGATCACTTTTACTGTTTACATCCATCTCTAAATGAGCCTCTTTATACCACCGCACTAAAAAAATTGGTTAGGTTAGGTTTAGAATATAGGTTTATATTATAAACTTTAAATAATTCATGCTAACTAAATTAATAAATTAATTTTATACTATAACATCCAGACAAATCCATTTTTTGATACTTAACAGTAAATTTTTTTTTTATGTAATCAAAATTTTGTTAAAATTAATTTGGTTATAATATATTATATCAATGATTTAAAGGCTACATATATGTACAATTTTCAAAAATTGATTTTATATGACCAATTAAAAAATTTATGTTTTATTCATTCCAAAAATATTTTGACATACAATTAAAAATATAAGAACAATTTATATTAAAAATAATCTCACTTTATTCTCACTTAAGAACTATTGAAAAAAAATTAATTTATATTAAATTAATTAACAGTTTTATTGATTATGATTTCTATGTCATATCATATTTAAAAAAAAAAGCGAGGGAAGGGATACAAGTGTAAAGAGGATAGTGTTGAATTTTGATTACAATTTTAATGCAACATTAATTTTTAAAATCATTACATTAGAAAAGTAGTTCTAAGCGAAGTTCATCAGATAACATATTAAGTATATAAATAATTTTACTAAAATTTCAAACACCTGTAAAGAAAAAAAAAAAAAATGAGGAGAGATTTTCCTAATATTTTGGAATTAATGTTAGGATATATGTAAGACTTGCTTCGATAAAATTTTCAAAAATTTTCTAAATATTTAGCTTTTCTATTAATTTTTATTTTAAAATTATTGAGAAATAATAAGAATATTCGTATGGATTCTAAGATTTTCGTTTAAACTAAAAGTACTAACTTTAAAAAGCTACAAAAAAAATATTGAGACTAGGGATTTTTCTAATATTTTGATATGATGTCAAGAAATATGCAAATATATCAAAAATAAAGTACCAACTACATCCACTTTCCAACCGAAAACATGCTATTCGTGATAATCGGAGCATTATTTCAGGTAATAAAAGTGTTTTCATAAACAAAAAAAAAAATGTTTTTTATTAAAAAAAAAAAGACACTAAGAATCTAAAATTGTAATTAAAATTTGAAAATTATATTAAATCATTAAATAAGTAATTTGTCTATTAAAAAAAAACTTTAAATTAAATGCAACTTTAATACTCGACAATGGTTTACAACTTACACCAATATTTTGTTGAACAAAATATTGTAAAAAAATTATTGCAATAAACTCAAATCCACATTTACTATATTGTGACAAAAAAATTAAAAAACTAGTGATATAATTTATATTTATTTTGGTAATAACTTTGTTTAAAATTAACTAGATATGTTATTTAATTGTTGAAAAATAAATTTATTTTTGTTTTGTAACAAGAACAACTCATTCCCCCCTTTACTAGAATATTAAAAATTATATACCTTCCCACTTCGGATCATGTTTTATTGGTTCAGGTAATGATAATGAATCCATTAAAAAATTAACAGAATTTGAGTACTGAATTGGCTGTTTGACTTCCACCTCAACCCATTCATTTTCAAATGCTTGAAAACCATGAGTAGGAAATGTAGCTGAAATTAAAATTTAACAAATAATTATTAATAATTATAAATTATACTAATAATAAATTAATTTACATTGATTTGTGGGAGAGTCCGATGTCGGAAAATAATATAAATAGAATCCATCAATAAAAGGATGAGAAAAATCTCCAGATGCATGACAAATTAATCCTTCACTTAAAATTTCCTAGTAATTATTAATTCAAATTAATATATTATGAACAAAAATATTGGATGTAATATTAATTACTTGTAAGTATTCAACAGCTTCAGTTCTACTATTAAATGTTTGTATATTTTTCATTAGCCATGTAATTGCATCATTACTGACAAATGTATTTTGTGGTAAACCCATATGCCTGTTCACAAATCCTACACCCAATTGTGTACTGCACATATGTTCTACTAATTCAGCTTTAGTTAAATTTTCTTTTATTAAAATTTCAGTAGTTACAAACTCCATTGATTTACTAAAATTTGTTTTTAATTAGTTATAATAATTAATTAAGAAATATATTTTATACCTTTCAAAAGTATCATCTATATAATTATCATCTTGAATATAATTATCAGAAAATGAAGAAACAGTTGATTTGTCAGAAACAATAGAACTCGATCTAAATAAAAAAACATATAATTAAAAAGTATATATCTGTGTTAGTATTATTAATAAATGCTTAATGAAATATTTCCTATGCAAATGAAAAAATGACATAAATATTGTATTACTTGTTTAATATTATCATGATATAAATCTGTATTATATTATTATACATTTTGAATTGATTAAAATTCAGTTTACATTCAAACCTTTACTAAACTTTTTAAATCATTGTTTTGAATTTAAATTATATTCAACAGGAATAATTAGATCAATTACAAAACAAATAATTTATAAACCATTAAAAAATTAATAAAATATAATACAATACAATATAATTATAATTAAAATAATTGTTTTATTAAGAATATAAATGATATATTTATTTGTTTCATGAATTACTAAAATTATTAAAAATTGTTCTTTTTTATTCAAATAAAAGATTATTGTCAAACCTTGTCCGTGGTTTTTCCAATGAACGTATTGAACCAAACCGGTCTCTAAAAGGTGATGTATCATTTGAACTCTACAATAAAATAAAACAGTAAATTTTCAAATTAAATATTTAGTTTATTATACATTATCACTAACCCTAAGACTTATCGTTGTTGTTCGTTTAATACGATTTACCCACGTTTCAATAAATTTAACAAATAAATCAGTAAAATGTGTTTGTTCTTCCATTGTTGGAATTGTATAAATATCACAACTAAACTTTTCACTTAAATGACCCATAATAGTTTTTGTTGCTTCTTGACGCCAAGGAAGAAGGTACATACGGAACCGCCAATATTTTGTTTTCTATGAAATAGTATAATTTTTAGATTCAGAAATTAAACTATCTAATGCTTAAAATTACCAATACTTTAGAATATATTTTGAACATAAAATAAAGAAGAGAAATATTATTTTTATTTTTTATTTGTTAGTAATTATTTATTAATTAATATAATAGATGTAAAAATCTGATTAAAACTAGGTTTTATTATATATTAAATAATAATTATTAATAAAATAGAAATATATGTAAAATAAAATTAATAATTAAATTATAAAGACATTTCTTTACTACAAATATCCCATTATATAATAAAAAGAAAATTAAATGATTATAATTCAAATATTTAAAAAATATAAAATAACAAATTTGAATTCAATATTTCACTGTAACTCTGGCAATTTTAAAGTTAGATACTTGAAAATTTTATTGGATATTTGCATAGGTATTATATATATGTGGTAAAATTTTGGAACCGTTGCGTTAATTTTTCTACAAAATATAGGACTTTGAATATTTTGTAAAAGTCTCATTTTTATGTATATAATGTTTGATAAAATTGGCAATTTTTGGTATTTAGGCCTGAAAATTTTACTGAAGTATATATACATATTACTTAACAACATACTAAAATATTAGAATAATCTCTAGTTTCATTTTTTTTTTTATAGCTGTTTTAAGTATCAAAAAGAAGAGCTGATACTCCTGCCGCATGGGATACAGCAAACCATAGTGTTTAATTTTAATTAGAATTTGAATATATATAATATAAATATTTAATCAATAAATGCTTAACGTATATGTACTTTTAAAATGTATTTAAATATCTCAATCTCAAGACTCAATTTTTTTTATAGGTGTTAAAAGTTTAAATTTCAGTAAAATTAATATTCAAAGTATTTATATGGATTCTTCCTATTGTATTTTAATATTTTACAATATTGATAAATAAAATTGACAACATTTTTTATGATATTAGGATTTAGGTGACAAGGGATTTTATGAGCATTTATATTGAACTTGAAGACTTAAAAAATTTATAGGGTGTTCATTTATGTACTACATGTGTACCAATATAGTCCTAATATGTGTGATAAAATTTTGAGTTTTAAATATTTAATAAAAAATTCCAAAATTTTAATTAATACCTACATTATCTGATGGAATTTCGTTCAGAATCGTTTTTTTCGAATGCAATGGTTTATCATTACATTCAAATTCTAATTCAAATTAAACACTATGATTTGTACACCTATATCCCTATGGCAGGAGTATCCCTTTCTTTGTTGTTTTTTTATTTATTTATACTACAACTACTCTACTATGCTGAATTTTTATAACCAGTTCTAAGAACCATCCAGACGCATACAAAAAAATTCATTAAAATCGGTCCAGTCGTTTAGGAGTTCAGTGACATACACACGTACAGTATAATTATACATATACTTGTATAGATTTAATGTTTACTTATAGTTTTTAAAAATATTATTAAGTGTGAAATGTTTATAATTTGTTAACCTCATGTAATGGATAATCCATATCCCCACGACAACACAAGTAATGATCCATATAGTTCCAATTATAATTTTCCAATTTTTCTGTAATAAAAGAAATCCACGAAATACCATAGGTTGAATGATCTGGAGCTTGAAATCGATATCGATATTGTATTTCGAATGTTGCATATGGAAATCTAAACAAAAAAAACCACCAATTGTAAAACATAAATTATGGTATGATTATTTCAAACTAAATCTGTGCAAAAATAAAAAAGAAGTTTATTGATAATTTTAATATATATTATATATATATATATATACCATCAAATATTTAATAATATTTAGTAGGTACTTAATATTTTTTTTATTATAAGAATATTTCTTCAATATATATAGATGTAATTAAATAATATAAAATTTTAAAAATATTTTTATTAATATATCATATTTAAAATATATTTTCTATATTATTTACCTAGGTCTATATCGTGTCACTTGAATTTCTGAACCACACAAAGTAATTATGTGAACTATTCTTCCAATGCTTAATCGGATTTCATCAAACTGTTCATCATTTGTCTGTGTAGATGACCTCACTACTAAACTGTTCATCTTCTTTTGTTGAATCTCAAGTAGCTTTTTACATACAACCAATTGAAACCCCTATTGTAATAAAATATTATAATAACATTATTATTAAATGTACTAAATTTGCTTATTTACTTAAGTAAATTATGTTGGTCTTTATTAATAGTAAAGAAAACAAATTTCCCTATAATTTGCAATTATTTATAATTTATAAACTATTGTACTTTATATGTATTTTTTAAGTATATTAATTTTTTTATAAATACTCACTTGTGCTAAACGCTGGCATACCATTTGATTAAATACTTCAAAAGTTGATAATGGTTGACGATAAACAGCTCTTTGAAGTGCAACTTCCGCATTCACATCTTCAGGTAATAAATTATAATTAGAAAATACATAAAATGATTGAAGAGTTATATCGTCAGGATAGTAGTCAGTAGTTATTGGTAAACATGCAGGAAAAACTAATGATTTCCAATCAACTCCTATAAAAATATAATTAAATTATTATTTTTTTCTAATATTGATATTTCACTGAAAATGAAATATTCAAAAATACAAATACATAAATGTATTAATACCAGTATATTCTCATTAATCTTATTAAAATATTAAACTTTATTATAATTAAAAATCTTAAAAAAAATTGTAATTTTAAAAATTTCTACTGTTTTATAGAAGGTATGTAAACAAAATACATATTATGTCTATTTTAAAGTAACTAAGCATATTTAAGAATTCTATATAAGTGAGTTCCAAAGCTTAAGTAATTATTAATAAGTATGTTAGTGTAATTTGCATATATTAGAAAATTAGTAATAAATACAATATATGTATATGCTAAAAATTAATAAAACACAATGAAACACATTTTTATACCTTTGTAATATAAGTTATTATTAATAATAAAATGTTTAAATTAATATTAAAATGTTATAGATTTATTTATAATAACAACATGTACAGTGAACATGAAACATTTTTATTATTTTAATTAAATGACAATTATTTTAAAAGTGTATAACCACATGTTCTTTATCATTGTCTTATATACACATAAGACATAACATAGAGATAATCAATGTGTTAATATGGGTTTTTTAAGTCATATATATTAATATAGAATTATAATATAAATATTGTAACTTTATTTTTATATTCATTTTTAATTGAGTTAAAAACCATTCTAAAAAATCAAAGAATTCAAAAATTATTAGGCTGAAAAATATCTTCTTGTAATGTAATATGTACATTAGAAATATATATATATATATATATCTTTAGATACAGACATATATTATAAAGCATGTTATTTTATGTGTTGTATTATATATACAGGGTGATCAGAATTTCATGTTACAGCAATTTTCTTTGTAAATATTTGTAATAGAGAAAATTTTATAATAAAAAAACTATTTAGTTTTATATAATCTAAAATTATATGTATATTAAAAATTTTAAATGCTCTTAATGGGGGGTTCAGGGATCAACTTTTGAAAATTAAATGGTAACCATTATTTTTTATACATTCATTATATAACATTATATTTAAAAAAAATTTTGGTTGTATAATTTTTTTTTAATATTTAATACTCTTAATATGAGAGTGATTTGAAGTTTTTAAATTGCATAGGTTATAATATTAATTATGGTTCAATCTTACAGACATCACGGTGCGGCACCAACTGTAATGTGCGCGCTTGCAATTTATTGCCAATTTTTATGTTCTCGCATGAGAGTCCATCAGCAAAATATTCCACGCTACCTAGATTGAACTATATAAAATTACAATATTATAAACAAATTCAAATCACTCTCATATTAAGAGTATTAAATATTAAAAAAAAATATACCACTAAAATTTTTTCAAAAATAATATTATATAAAGAATGTATAAAATATAAGGGTTACCATTTGATTTTCAAAAGTTGATCCCTGAAACCCCCTTAAGGGCATTTACAATTTTTTAACATGCAAATAATTTTATATTATAAAAAACTAAATAGTTTTCTTATTATAAAATTTTCTCTATTTCGAATATTTACAGAGAAAATTTCTGTAACATGAAATTTTGATCACCCTGTATATATATATTTATTAGTTAGCAAAATATTTATAGTAAAATGTTTATATTAAATAACTGTAATTTAAATATAAGTTTGGACCATCTTACAATAGAAAAAATGAATGTAGATATCTTTTACATCCGATACATATACATATATATATATATTAATTTTTTTTTCATTTTGAAGATAAGGTAATGTATGCAAAAGTGTCTAACTATTAAACACAAATTTAATACCTAATTAGTTATAAATTACCAA
The DNA here is from genome assembly GCA_021307375.1 of Tetraneura akinire. Classification (NCBI taxonomy): domain Eukaryota; kingdom Metazoa; phylum Arthropoda; class Insecta; order Hemiptera; family Aphididae; genus Tetraneura; species Tetraneura akinire. The sequence continues at coordinate 767,577 of JAIUCT010000089.1, forward strand.
AAGCCTCAAGATCACATATCAGATATACCAGAGAAACACCTGAGAAATTAAAAATTATTTAAGACATTATAAGATTAAAATAAAGATATTTATTTCTTTAAACAATAAACCAAATAATTTTTTTTTTTTTAATATCACCAAACTAACCTGGAGAGCATCGATCTGCCCACTCGCTATCATTTGAAGATCGTAAAGAACTTTTTATATTTTGTTTTTCTTGGATTCTTCTTTTTATTAATTTATTTATATCTATGACTAAAAAATATAATATATATTTAAATCATTATATAATATATTGAATAGAGGTATATATATATAAAATAAACATAATACATACAGTTAATTTTTTTTATATTTTTAATATGTTGCATTCCATATGTATCTACTTGGGCATTACCAACAAATTCAAAATCCTCATAAGATTTTTGACTTTTTGTATATTCTAAATAATTATAATTAGTGCATAATTAACATTCATTAATGCATATGAAATTTGTATTTTATGGTTGTTTACTTTCTGGGAAGGTATGACTCCATCTTCTTCGATTTGATGTTAATTTAACAAGAAATTGTGATTTGTTAAATGGGTTAATAAGTCCTCGTACACGGTCAGGCTGAGAATTTTTTGTCTTTTCATTTAATTTTTCATATTTTTTCATGCTTTCATCGATACTTCGACTTCTATTCCCTATAAAATAAATTTAAATATAATAATTTAAATAGACAAAATATATTTAATTCAACTTACTACTTAATGGGGGTAAATTCATAAATTCATAATGATTTTTTGGCGGAGGAGTGATACTACGTTGTTTTAAAGGAGATAAACTGCGGCTAAGAGCATTTGATTTATCTGAATTTACATCAAAACTACAAGTACTAAATTTTTTTTTTCTTATAGCATTAAATCCATTGACTTTATTAGATGGTAAGACATTATTAATCCTGATATATAACAAAATAAAATTTAATAATAATAAAATAACTATTTTATGTTAGTACATAAGAATATCTTTATTATAATTTTAATAGTCAATAATATATTAATAGTAATAATAGGTATATTTGTATTTTTTATTTTAATACTCACCCAAACCTAGGCATAAAAGTTATGTTCTTTTTGTCAGATATACCAGTGTCATAATCCATATAATCTTGTTCACAATTTGTGAAGTTCTTTCGCATTGAAGCTGGTAAAGTTTTAGATGATACCACTTTGAAACCCATTTTTTGACGATTTAATTTAATATTTGAAAATTGATATGGTACTTTTATGCGAGGAATAAATGTTATTTTGGGCGACATGTGTCTACTTCTGTAAAAACTAATTTTATTTTTTTTATTAGTTATATTGTTAACACTAAACTAATTTTATTAATAATAATATAATTATTTATGAAAAATTGAATATAAATATAATATATAAAAAAGAACCTTAAATTAATCCAATGTGGAATACTGCAATCATCTCCTAAAGATTCATCACGATTTTGAAACTGAAACATCATAATTTATTGATTTTTAAATTTATTATAAATCCCATTGTATATGCTGAGAATAAACAACATTCAATTGTATTTTTTTTTTTTTTTTTTGTTAATTGTTCAGAAAATAATGTTTCAATTAATGAACAGAAATCTGTTATCTTATCTTTCTTAATAAAACTTAGTAAGATGGAAAATTATAAAATATTACTAATATTGATTATATACAGACCAAAGGGACGTGAAATTTTAATTCGTTTCACGGTGGCACCTAAATATTCCAACTCCCACTACTATGCTCATGTTATTAATATATGGCTGTATGAAAATACACATAGTTATGTGATAACGTTTGTTTGTTAATCTTTTTTCTATATTGTGAGTTGACTATATATAGTACTATATCTTTTTTCTTCTCTACATTGAATATTTAAATTATTTAATACAATTGAAAGTTGAAATTCAATATGGTTGAATTCATATATATATATTATTGTCATTAAATATTTAAATTTAATTATTAATACAATGGGAAGTGTAAGTCCTTAGGCGTTTTCATTTTGTTTGTGATCTAATTAAGATTTATACGGAATTAAAATGGTTGAATTTTATTGAAATATTTTTTGTTTTAATAATTTGTCAATGAATGTAAAAATACAATGTACTTACAATAATTTTCAAAAAAATAAACATTGATTAGACATATAGCATTAAACATTTAATTCTAAGTTGTAAATAATATTTGATTGTGTAAAATTATAACCATTAGAAAAAAAAATGTAATATTATAATTAGCATCTACAAATTTTAAAATTACACATATTTATTTATAATTAAGGATTATACCATAGACACAGTAATATTTATTACTTGTATGTTTTTTGAAGTGTGATGATTTATTCATTTAAATCTTAATTATAATATAACACTATCTCTTCCCTTTCATTACATTATTCCGGCATTTTTAATATATTTTATAATTATAAATAAAATTGAAATGTTAAGGAATATTTAAATATAAATTATTAAGTAATTTCTTACCAAAAACAATGGAACAGCATACAATGGTTCTTGACCAATACAAATCAAATCAATTCCTACACCATTATCCATAACTCTTTGTTTTGTAATATTTGTTAATTGTCTATCTACATAAAACTCCCCCATACCAGGAGATACAACAATTACTAACTGACCAGTCCGGTCTAAACTTCTTTCAATATAATGTTTCTCAAATACTAAAATAAAAAAAACTTATATATAGAATTATAGAACTTACAAGAAATTGAAAATAATACTTATATTATAATATAAATTTAATTATTATATTAATAAACATAAAATAAAATATATTATATTTAAAATCAACAACAATAAAAAGTTAATTCTCAAATATTATAAATTAAATATGTGAATACTGTAATTACATACAAATATAATTTTTGTATTTTATTTTCTCATTTTTAAATCAACACAATTTAAATGAATTACAAAACAGTAAATTTTATTAAAACTTCTAGTGTTAATCTACATGAAATATTTGTTAATAAAATTCCAAACAGTTATAATGGTATTTTAGATTCTAAACAGAGGGAGGAATGTACTGGTTTTTTATTTTATTTTAGTTTATATGAAGACACAATTTCTACCAGAAATAATGGTATGTTAACACTAATAGCATAATTATTATATATATTTTGATAATAATATTAGAAATGAATTAATAAAATTGGTAATTTTGGCTTCCATGATTTGAAAACAACACATGGCCGGTTCTTACAATGTCTGGTAAAGTGCAAATATTTTATGGACAGTTGGTTCTCACCATCTCCGGTTAGGTGATTAGTCTCCGTAATGTTTCCATAAAATGGTTACTTTACGGTCGGATTTAAAACCGGAAGAATTCTATCATTGATCTTTCTGTTAAACCAAAATCTCTTGGTTATACTGCATTATCAGTACAAATGTACAATCATTCTACAGAGTAATGTTGATCTTTTTTTTTTAATGTTATCATTAGTGATTTTCATTTAAATTTTTGCTGTTAATTTTTTGTTTTGAGTACCTATTTTGTCTTTTCGATATAAATTGTTTATATATAATGTCTAGAGCTGTGCATAATTCATTATTTACTCGGAGAAGATTTCTCTGATTTTGAAATATCTGCTTTCAATGTTGACGTCCGAAAGAGTAAAATGTTTCGTACAAGGACCAACTATTTTGAATTTGTCTACGACGTGAAAAGATTTCGTAAAAAAAAAAAACAACGGTGGAGCGAGTTCTGAACGAAATAGTCGATGAAATAACATACCCTACTAACAGGTAATTTGAACTATTTATATTACTAACCTAATTAATGAAATATTTGGTAACAAGTATACATAATATAAGAATTATTATAAATATCCATATAATAACTAAACAAATAAATTGTTATTATGTTATTTATGTTTCAGGAATAATGCCATTTCTCCAATGACACAGTTACTGTTGTGCCTTCGATTTTACGAAATTTAAATTAAATTTTTACGGTCAATTTTGAGAAATTTATGACTTAAAGAAAGTACCAACTACTTCCACTTTTCTACTGGAATCATAATATGCTATTCGTGATAATCAGAGCATTATTTCGGGTAGTAAACATGTCTTCATACTTAACAAAAAAAAAAAGACACATCATTGTAAAATTCGCTTCGCTCAGAATCTAAAATAAATAATTACAAGCAATTAAATATTGAAGGATAATGATTAATTTATCATATTAATATTAATAAATATTTTCTTTTCTCATTTGACTAGATAAAAAGCATTATTTTATTATCATTTAAATTGTTTTTAATTATAACAATTCTACACTATGTTAAAATATCAAATTCAATTGTAGTAGAATTATGAAATTAATTTTTATAAGTATTTAACATTAAGATCAATTCATTAGATTAAAGTAATTAAAGATCAGATTAAATTAAGATTAAATTAATAAAATTAATGTAATCTTAACAAATGAAATGTTAATTATGTAACATTTTATTTTTAATTCTAAAAGTATTGGTATAGGTATATATATTTATAATATTTACTATTATTATTTTTTATTGTACATTTTTATTCTTTACATATTACAAATTGCTACATACAAGTAAAACAAATTAAGTAGAGAACAAAAATGTTAAAGTTAAATATCATAAGTTGAAGATTTGGATGAAAGTGATAATCACAGGTTTTAATAAACTTAGTTCTATCATTTATAATATGATAAACTTACCATTTAATGCCATATTTAATACTTCAAGAAAATTCCCTTGAGAAGCTTCAGATAAATATGCTTCGGGTATTGAATGAAATGAAATACCTGATTCATTAAGAACTTTATGATGATAATTCAAAACATCTTTTTCATATGTATAATAAAGACGTCGAAGTAACATTAATGATGCTGAATCCCAATCTTCATACCTTTCATTTTGAATTACAACTCTAATAGAAAAAAACACACACACACATATATATATATACATATATATTAAAAATAAATAAAAACATGGTAAAATTGAATTATTACATAAATTTAGTAATTAGATAGTATAATCAAGTTATTAGATTAAGTTTTTATTTTAAAATAAGGTTTAATTATTGTTTGCATAATTTTATGAATTAAATTGAAAGTTATTTACATGAATAATATAATAGATATGTTTAATTTGAAAATTAAAATGTTATTATTACTAATATACATTTTTCTATGAAAATTAAATATATTGTAGTATTTATGTAAATATAAATAATTGTCAAAACTTAACAATAAATGTAGAAAACACAATCATATATGAAAATTTACAAAGAAAAATAATAATTATGTGTTAAAATGGTAAAACTCTTTAACTGCTAACGGTAATTGTACAAATAATGGCAATAAGCCTGTATATCAGTAATATTCATTACATAGTTAGTAGTTATATTTATAATGTTATGTAATAATATTTATGTCTTTTTATTAAATAAAATATATTGTTATATATTTTAAAGTATGTTATAAGTATTTAAATAAAATTGATTACTTGTGAGTATTTTTATAATATTTGATAAAAATCCAAATAACAAAATGTATTTATAATAATATATGTATTTCAATAACAATGTTGTCATTCTCAGCGCGTACCAAACACTGACAGTCTTATACTACGTACTAACAACGCTTATATATGCAGTTTATACCTAATGACCATAGTACAAAATTTCCTATTTCATTAAATAATTTTGTGAAAAAATGATCTATTTCTTAGATTTATATTTATAAAAAAAAAGTAAGTACTGTAATAAAATGAGAATCATTAACCCCACTCAGTTGACCATCAAACCATCATACTTCTATGTTATTTCTATTTGTTGGCATTAATTTTAATAATAATTTTTGTAATAGATTCAAGTCTCAATATAATAAATTATTTTTATTTTTAGATATTTCAATTGATTTTGTTATATTTAGTTCCTAATAATTATTTACATTTTTTAACAATTTTACTAATTTCATATTATAGTTGGTATTTATTAAGTATCCTACAACAGGAGATTTATCGTCATCTTGATTTATTCTTTAATGCTCTTTAAACATTTTAACTAATTTTTTTTTTGTTTAAGCTACATACCTAACATTTATAATTGTGGCATTAAATTTTTTAAATGCCCAACTTTCCTCTCTTCAATTTTATCATTCTTTATTTTGTGTTCTCTTAAAAAGCTTTTAAATTATTTTTTTTAGTGATTACTATATTAATACCACAATTTTTGAAAATTTGTGTTAAGCCATCCTAAATTTTAGTATACCGTGGCTGTCCTAATTGTTTTTTCTAAACTATTTCTAAGAGTACTAACGGTATTAAGTTTTTTAAACATTTTTGTTTCCCAACTATTTTTTTAAATTAAATCTTAATCATATATATTAAAATTGGTGATTTAAATTATGAAATTTAGTTCTTTGTTCTCTTTATCTAACATTAAAACATATTAAATAACTTGAAAATCATGCTGTTAAATGCTACCTTTTTTTGTTGCAAAGGTAGTTTGAATTTTTATTGGTTATTTACTGTAATAATTAGTAAGTCAAGGAAAGATAATTTTCCGTCAACTTCTTTTTACTATGTAGATTTTAAAAGAAGAATAATAGTTTATTTGTTGAAGAAAAGAATCTATATTAAATATTTCGTCTATTACTGCAAGGTTATCATTAATATATCTGTCCCAAATTTTTGGAAAATTGTTATTGGCATTTTTAATATTGATTTCTATATTGAAATTGGCAATTTTATCTTATGGTAGGTTTATTGGGTATAAACTAAATATATTATAAGGATGTTAGTAACATAAGACTATCAGTGATTGGTACATATTGAAAATTACAACATTGTTGTTAAAAGACATATACAATTTTTAAGAATAAATTTTGTAATTTGGGTTTTTAATAAAATAATATGTAGTAACTTTATTTTTTATAGCAACGATTCTGCTACCATAGAAGTAACAGACAGATCAATTATATATTTATTATACATGTATTCAACAAAACATAATATGTACTAACAAAATTATTATTTCTTATATGAAAAAGTATTAAAAATTTAAAAAAAAATACTTATTTACCGGTAAAAATCTTCATAAAACCGGTTCATATAGTCTATTTGAAGACATTCTCTCATAGATTCAGGAAATTCATCTAATCTATTAGCTTTATAAAATATTCTTGAAAACACTACTAATGTTACTTCGTGATTACTGCCAAAACACTAATTATATGAATAAAACAAGTTTTAATAATAGGTGTTCAAGAAATATTTATACAAAAATTGAAATATTTTCTTACCCTCCATTTTTCAAACAAATCAACTAGAAAACCATCCACTGATTTTTCAAAATAAGTATCACCTAAAAAGTTGAAATCCCACATTTCAGAAGTCATTTGTACAAATATATAGACCATACTAGTAGCCGATCTAAAAATTATCTATGTAAAAAATTAATTAATAACTTCTTATATATTTTATTAGTATTATAATGTAAAATAAATACTTTAGTGTTATCATTAATGAATCCACAAGAAACAATTTTCCCTCTTTTCCACAATTCATGAACTTGTACCCGTGTATAACCACCACAAAAATCCATTTTTTTGTCGCTATACACACAAGTATTGACCATTGAATTTTTCAATCGCCACATTTCTGATCTTCCAAGATACTGATCTCTGAATGTTAATTCAACTGAATCCAAAATGACAGATTCGGGCTTCATTATATTTATTACTATGTCACTATAGGCACGTAATTGAAATGATGTAGCTATACTATGTTCAATGCTAATTGTTTCTGAAACAAATAAACATACCTATTAAGATAATTTATTTATTAAGCTTAATAGAAATTATATAATAATTGATAATATTTTTATTTCACCAAAAAACCTCTGTAACAATACTCAGATAAGATATTATTGAAAAACAGTAGGTATTATTATTATTTATTGCTTTATTTATAACATAATAATTTAATCAAATATTAAAACATGTAATATTGCATATTATAAATAGAATAAAACTGAACTTAACAATATAATAATGATTAATGAATATTAAAAATTAATTAATACCATAGAAATATATATATATTACATATTATTTTATTACATTATATTTTTAAATTTCAATCATTAACTATAGTTAATATTTTACGAAATAATTATTTTTATAAATATTACATAAAACTGTCGTTAAAAATAATAATAATAATCATACTTAATTAATTTACTGAATTTTGTTTTGTGACTTCAAGAAGTACAAAGTAGCGACTCCATAACTCATTATTAAAAATATTTTCTTATGCTTATCTATTAAACCATTAAAATTTTTAAGCTTTTTAGTACCTATCAAAAAATTATATTAAAGAAATCATCAATAATACTTGATCCTTGATGGTTGGATAAAACGAAAATCGTAAGTGAAGGTGAACGAGTATGGGCGACATATGTTAGTACAATAGCGGGATGCATAGCAAACAGTAAAAATAGTGATGTACATTTAAAGAAAAAAGAACACGTACAATTTTTTTCCTATCAGTGATGACACTGATGATCCCAGGAGTGTTTTAGTTTGTTTACATTTTTGAGAATTACATGGGCTGAATCACGGTCTTAGAAGATAAGTCCCCGCCTGCCATTCAATGTGTTCCCGCTTATAAAGGCAAAAACATTTCCGATCATGACCACTATATCGTAAAGCGCTGCTAGTTATACGTTTTTAAGATTTTGAAATTAATAATTATTTTATTTAAATTTATATCGCCGATCTGAGAAGAAACTAAAAATTACGGTTTTAGAATATACATTATATTATATTTGCTTATAAAGGATAACATAGTCTTTGGAAATATCAATAACCAATTAAACATGATAATTAATATTTAAATATATTTTTACACATACGTACCTACATAATATTATAAATGAATATACAAATATTAAGTATATTTATTAATTGTATATTACAAAATTTTATTAATTCATGTGAATACAATAAAACCGCGAATACATTTTTTTTATTACTTTATTGTACCTACATAATTTATATAATATTTTTCGTTTTTATGTAAAAAATATGATAAAATTGGCAATTTTTGGCTTTAAGGTCTGAAATTTTACTGAAGTATACTTACATATTACCTAATATGATAGGTATAAAAATGTAAGAAAAATCCCAAGTCTCATTTTTTTTGTTTTTTTTATAGCTTTTTAAAGTTGATATTTTTATTTTAAGGGGATTGGTGGTGATCCGTTTTTAAAAAGTTGTGTACCTATAGGTATTTTATACGGGTGTATGTATGAGCTGTGTAAGTGTGTGTGTAGTAAATGAATATTGGTGTGCGTGTCTCACCCGTACCTCTACATACGTATTAATAGTTCTCACACGCGCATGCAAAAGTAAACGTTTTTGATGACATTTTTATTTCGCGTCTTTATAGAGCAAAAAGCCTGACAAAATTACATATACTTAGAATACTTCGATTTAAATTCCGAAAACATATTTTAATTGTTTATATTCTCTACCACAAAAAGTTGGAAATATTTTTCTTATTTTAAGTATAGTTTTAACTAGGCAGATATATAAAAATTTGATAATTTTAAAGATTTTCATTATTAATGTTTTATAAGTTTATAGCAAAAAGTCAAAATTTCATTTCCAACATTTAGTAGTAAAATACTATATGAATTAAAAATTTTTTTTAGAATTAAATTCTGAATACTCTAAGTATTAAAAATTTTGCCAGGCTTTTTGGTCTAAATCGAAGAAAACACAGGCCACCATGGCACCACCAATCTTAATCGAAAATATCAAAAAAATGACAAAAAAACGGCATTATCTGACTGAATTTCACTCAGAATCGTATTTTGGAATTCAATGGTTTATCATTGGATTCAAATTCTAATTAAAATTAAACACTACGATTTAAGCACACCTGTATCCCTTCCCTTGCTTTTTTTTAAAATTCCAAAATAATAGTATAGTAACAATAAAATTAATAAATTAAATATTTAATCTATCATAATATTATGTAGAAAACTAAAAACTAATTTAAATAAAATTGAATAAAATTATTACTATTGTTATATGTACTATCCCACAATATTCCAACAATCTACTTTATCAAAGAATGCTAGGTTCTTAAACTAAGACAAGTACGACTCGAAGAACTAGCATGCATTGCTGATAAGTATGAAGATTATCAGATAACAGTTGAAATTCATGAGGCCAAGAATGAAGATGTAAGACTTATTATTCAATTTAAAGAGAAATTGTGTGATACAAATGCAATGCTAATGCAAATAGTGAATAAAGAAAATAAGAAAGCAGATGATGAGTCAAGTCCAACTTACAGCCATGTGTCATAATCTCCAGGAAATTTTATGAAGTTGCCATCAGTAGATACACCAAAGTTCAATGGAGAGTGGCGACAATGATCATCGTTCATTGATACATATAATGTCATATTCCATTTCAATCAAAGTTTGGCTCCAGTTCATCGATTCCATTATCTTAAATTATGTCTGGAAGGTTCAACAAGGGATGTAATGAGGCCTGTACTGGCCCACCGGAAGGTTTCCCGGTGCGCCCTTGTATTTAATGATTTTTTTAAATTAAATATTAATAATAAAAAGAGATAATTTAATCATATACTAATACATATTATTTGAATTCAATTTTTGCATTTTACTAAATATAATATACCTATTAAAATAACATATAATTATACAATATAATCTATTTAATATTTTAAGTATATGAGTATCTTAATTTATTATAAAAACTATTGTACGAGTATTATTCCGGCAATATTTTAGATTCTGAGGGAAGCGAAGAATGTATTGGTTTTACAATGGTGTGTGATTTTTTTTTCTTCTGAAGACACTTTTACTACCCGAAATAATGCATATCTTTCCGGATGAAAAGTGGATGTAGTTGGTACTTTATTTAGGTAATTTTTCAAACTTCTCTAAATTGACCTTAAGCGGTAGAAAAAACGGCATTTTTTACGAAAACTGAAATTTTGACGCATTCGATTTCAATATTTGATGATTACTCGGGCAATTCTTAAGTTAGAGATTTGAAAATTTCATTTGGTTTATCATTGCATTCAAATTGTAATTATAATTAAATACTATGATTTGTACACCTATCTCCCTGCGGCTGAACTATCCCTTCCCTTGTTTTTTATTATTGTTTTTCTATGGTGGTTAGTGGTACTTTTAAAGTAAGATTAAGTTTGATTTCTTTGTTTTAACATAAATTATGCGTAGATAATTATATATTTGATGGACAATTCTTTAAATATGTTAAGTGTTAATTATAATAAAGATGCAATAACTTATTGTTTATTTGTTATACTTATTGATAATTAGACAAAACAAATTTACAAGTAGCATATATCAATAAAAGTTTAAATTTAAATAGTAAATAGTAATTCATTGGTATTGTAATTTTTTTCAAAGTTAATATAATACAAATATAATATTGAGGCCCTAAAAATAAATTTTTTCCAGTGCCCTCTAAAAGTAGCCAGTACGGGCCTGGATGTAATTAGTTCTTTACCAACTGAGGACAATTATCAACAAGCATATGAAGCGTTATTTAACAGATATGAAAATTAAAGTGCAATCATACAATCTCACATAAGAAGTTTATTTGAGACACCAAAAATTTCAATTGCATCAACCAGTGAATTGCAACGATTACATCAGCATGTTACGTCAAACATCAATGCATTGAAAGCACTTGACCAGCCTCATGTAGTCAAACACTAGTGGGTCTGTCACACTAGTGTGCAGTCATCTAGATTGCACAATGGTTAGAGAATGTCATCTCAAGTATAATAGCTGAGAATTACCTAAATTTGAAACAATTGAACAATTTCTTTGTAATCAAATTGCAGTATATGTTACTGCAGATTATAACGCACCTTTATTGCAGTTCAAGAAGCCAGTAATAAAGGCAAGTAAGAAATAACAATAAGCTACATGAAAAAAGTGTTATGTTGGTGAATCATGGAAATAAAGGTATCAATTATCAGCTGTGTGTAGTGTGTATTGGAGAACATAAAGTTTACCAATGTAAGAAATTTGAACGTATCGCTGTGCAAGAAAGAAGAGAGCTAGTATCAAAGCATCGGTTGTGTTACATCTGCCTTGGGTCTAACCATCAAGCCAGACAATGTAGATTTTCAAGTTGTCCAAAGTGTGTAAAGGCACATAAATCAAAATTACACTTAGAAGTCGAATTAGAAACAACACGGGAAAACAACCAGTGGGTAACAATTCAAGAACAAACAAATAATATAGAAGAGGTTGGGTCATCTGCACAGGCAATGCATGTCTGGTGATACCATCATGTTAGCAACTGCGGTAGTTAATTTGGTAGACAAGTCAGGAAATTATTTAAGTCATTTTTCGAATTTCTCAAAATTGACACTATGCGATAGAAAAAACAATGAAAAAACTGCATTTTTCACGAAAACTGAAATTTTTACAAATTCAAATTCAATATTTCACTATAACTCTGGAAATTTTGAAGTTAGAGACTTGAAAATTTTATTGGGTATTTGCATAGGTATTATATATATGTGTTAAAATTTTGGAACAGTTATGTTAATTTTTCTACAAAATATAAGACTTTACATATTTCATAAAATTCTCATTTTTATGTATATAATGTTTGATAAAATTGGCATTTTTGGCATTAAAGTCTGAAAAATTTACTGAAGTATATTTACATATTACTTAACGTCAAATCAAAATATTAGAAAAATCCTGTGTCTCAATTTTTTTTATAGCTTTTTAAAGTTGATATTTTTATTTAATCGAAAATATTATGAAAAAAATGACCTTCGCTCAGAATTGTTCTTTCGAATGCAATGGTTTATCATTGCATTCAAATTATAAATAAAATTAAACACTATGATTGCACACCTGTATCCCTTCCACAGCTATAACCCTTCTCTTGCTTTTGTTTTTTTTTCTATAGTCTTTTATAGTTTTTTACATAGATAATAAAGATTATCTATGGTTTTTATAGTTAATATGATAGATAATTAACTTAACCAATAAATAACAATGTAAAATGGTTCGATATTTTGTAGATAACCATGTTTATGGTTATTAATTCTAATATTAATTTTAATTAATTTGTATTAATTTGTATACATTTTTAATTGAAATATTTTAATTTTGTGGTGAATATAAACAACATCAAATTATGTTATTTACCACAAAAATATGTACCAGGCCCAAGTTAGGTTGTTTTTTTTTTAAAAAAAAATATTTAAGTACATATTTCTATTGTTATAATTAAAGACCGGATTATATGCGCTAAAAAGGATTGAAATATGATGCAAATATGCATGATAAAAATGGCAAAATATGCGTCAATCTGCACCGTCAATAACTTTTAAAATATACACTATATGCATTACAAATTTGTAGAAAATTAAAAAAAAAAATTAAATTTTTTTCTAATCTAAACTATATTTTTTATTGTTAAGTATATATCTACATAATAAAATAAATACCGATTAAGAAAATCACAATTTTATTTATTAGAAAGTGTTTAAAATATGAACAAAAAATATAACAAATTTTAGTAGATTTTAAAATATTAAAATAGTTATTTTGATATTGAAGGAACATAAGATCTTTTTCAATATTTTAAAAATAAAACTAAACACAAGAATAAAAAAAACTAAAAGTAAATTACATTATTTCCACTGGGTATTAAAATTTAGTTCTTTAAAATTTTAAATAAATTTATAAATTTAATACATACTCATATTATATAATAAATTATTAATAAATAAATAGAACAAAATTTCTTTAATTAATTAAATAACAACACAACCATAAATATGTTAAACAAGAAAAAAATATTTTTCAATTATCAAATATTTTCCATGATAATTTCAAAATTAATTTTTTATGAACATAATATGCATTTTTAAATGTGTAGAAGACAGAAAACAGTAAAAAAATATAAAAGTCTATAAAATATGCTAATTATATGCTTTAATAACAAAATATATCTTTAGCCTTCAAATATGCATTAATATGCAAAATAAAATTTGGTCTATAAAATCAGTTAGATTTGAAACGCCCACATTTCAAACCCTCCATCTCGTGCACATGCTCAGTATGAATATGCAATTGCATACAATTCCGGTTTCTAGTTATAATTATGTTTGTGTTTATATATAATAAGCAAAAAAGTATAAAACTATTATTTTGTTATGTTATAATAAATAAAAATATACTGTATTTCTATTTAATTTAATAAAAGCTATTTTTTTCATTTTTCAAAGTAATTATATTATTTTATTTTTATTATATTCACTATAAATGTTTTTTAAAACTTAATTTATTGTTTCTAATAGTCCTACTCATAGGCGTAGCAAGGCCCAATGAATTAGGGAGGCTTGAGTCCCATTGATTTTTAATATACATATTAATTTATCATTTAGATTTAAATAAGGACTTAAAATAATACAACATATTATACACAAAATTATTTATTTATTATTATAATATATTGATTATATTAATAAGTCTAATTTACGGTTCTTTCTAGTGTAAACATTTAAAACTTCTTCTGGATCTAATGTATTTGAGAGTTCTTTTTCAATATGTAATATGGACAAATTTGAAAATCGATCATTAGTCATAGTACTTCTAATCCATGTTTTTATAAAATCTAATAAATTGATAAAAATAATAAATTTAATCATGAACATAACATTTGAAATATTCCGTTATCATAGAATTAAGAATAAATACAATTTATTTTAAAATTTAATTTATAATTTTATAATGGGAGACTTTAGAATGTTTTGGGGGGACTATAGTCCCTATGTCCCCCCCTTGCTACGCCTATGGTCCTACTAAACATTGAAACACATAACATTGAAAATATTAGGTGAATAGAAACAGGACACTTTAAAAATATATAAAATTTCTGTACCACACATTAAAATTCTAAGTTGCATTTTAATTGAAGAACTCAGAAAGATTAGGTTGATGTAACATTTTTTTTCAGGTTTTAAAATGTTCTTATTCACCATATTTTACGGTATTAATTAAAATTTAAAATAAACTTATATCAACATTAATTAATGGGATATTAAAAACTTTTTTAATAATTCTATATTTTAAAAAACAAAATTATATTATATAGGTACTACCTATATTATATTAACTATAAAATATTGCAAAAAATAAAAATTAATAGGATGATCTCTGACTTTTGGGGCAAATTGAAATTGTTGAAAAAAAGCCAGTTACACCAATTATTATTGTTTATCTAATAACATTTATACTTATTCATATTATGTTCATTTAATTCTTAATATCAATGAATCATAAAAAAAAAAAAAAAAATAGTGAAGTATTTTAAAGCAAGACGAGATTTTTAATATTTAACGAAATAATAATTTGTACTTACATTCTTATATATATTATCTTATATATTATAATATATATTTTGTTTAATTGTGATACAATTATCTCCTTAATATAGGTAGGTACTAGGTACATTTATATTTCTTTAATTTTCTTGAATATTATAACCATTTTAAATATCAAAATAAAATTTACCTTTACTCTGTAGATCATCTTTAAATGACATAATTTGAAGCAATAATGCATTTTCTCTAGAACCTGGCTGATATACCTCCACAATATCGCCAACGGCAGCATTTGGAAAATCTTTACTATTGACTATTAGTTCTGAATCTAATATCGTAATATATTAATGAAAAATCGTGTAGGTACGTCGAGATTATAACAGTATGAGAGGTGTATGACGGCGTTCACTTACTGCTGAAAGCTTTTTGGTGAATGATTAATTTATAAGTCTTCATAGCGATTGAATTATTTAAATCGAGTTTTAGCGCACACACTACACAGCGTTCAATAAACGAAACGAAATTCGACTATTCGGCATCCGTCGTGTTAAAATGTTCGCGTTAAAATTCACAAAATCCGTACGAGAGCACGCGGAATAGCTTATTCTTGATCAAAAACGTTGTCGATTTCAAAGAATTTTTCGGTTAAAGTTCTTCTATCGTATTATGTTATATTGTATCACTATTCACTACTATCAGTATATTGTTATCAAACCACTTTTTTTGTGATAACTGATAAATCGTTTTAATGAATTCCAATGCGTTGTTCGTGGCTCGTAGAGTCGTAAGTAGATTACGTGAAAACTGTTCATTCGCTATGTGAATAAAATGTGATAATTTCATTATTAATTATTAATCTTTTAATTTTTATTTATCAGGTATAGTGTATAGATTATGTGCAGAATGAAATTTTTATTTTACATTTTTTTTTAATATATATATATATTAGTAAATTGTAAGTAACAAACTAACAACTAATGAGTATGTTTGTTGTTTAGTTAAACAAGAACGAAAGATTCACACAGCTTACATACAGCTCGTTTGATATTTTTTAGTTTATTATTACAAATTTTACTATTTTACTAATAATATGCTAATATGTCAACTACAAACTATAGATTGATAGAATAATATATGTTGTATGGTTCGTAAAATTGTAACTCGGATTAACGTTAAAATATTGATATCGGTTGAGAATATCAAAAGGATTTCAAATATACAATCAATGTTTTTGTAACTACGTAAATATTATACTTTAAACTTTTTTTTACATTATCATCTTTGTGTCTTCTTTTCTTTTTTGTGAAGAATGTTGTAATACACGAAATACCTTAATTGTATTACGCGAATTTACTATCCAAATTTAAAATTATTTTATAAGATAAAAATTTCTGTTTATTCAATAATCATACTTTTTTGTACATTACAATAAAATATATAACTATTGCATACAGATTTTTATGCTGTAAGTACTCTTCGATTGATTACTATGCACCTACCTATATTTGAAAATATTTAAATACAACGAATAGGTTTGCTCAATACAACATAAGAAATATTAATTGTTTGAAATTGTACAATTTACTTATTATTATAAATTATTTAACATACATAATCAGTTGATTGACAGTGCAAGATATCCGTAGATTAAAAATTGTTATCATTTGATTAGGGTCTATGTCATGTAAAGTTAAAAACAGTACAAATCATTTTTAGATATTTGCATTATACCTCTGCATTTCTAACATCTATATTTATTTTATTTATTTTATTACAGAACAGGCTTTTGCCCAAGTACAGATAAATAAAGATACAATATAATATACATAAATAGTAACAACGTTTAAATATACTTATAGAAAAATGTGTAGGAAATGATTACATTGGTACGATAAAATTACAACAAATAATCAAAAGAGACGGGATTCTCATTAGCAATGCGCATTATTCTTAACATGGGTTGATTACGAGAATAGTTGGTAGTGCAAATAGGGACATAGAACGGATAAGGTGAGCGCGAATGGAAGCAAGGCTTTAAAATTTAATTGACTTAATAATTCAGGGGAGTCAATTGAACCATCTATAAGTTTTCTTAAAAAAGTTTGGTTAGCATTAATACGCCGATCAACTAGAGAAGAAAGATTTAATTTGATAAGTACTGGCTCATAATCATGAGGTAGATGTTTGATTTTAAGCATCCAAGCAGCAAAATTAAGAAACTTGCGTTGCACTCTTTGAATTTGACTAATGTTATTAGAAGTGTAAGGATACCACACAACAACAATTTCTCAATATGGCCGTTAAAATTTAAACCCCGGTCAAATGTGATTCCGAGATCAATAATCGTATTATGTACGTTTATGAGAGAGTACATGAAACAGACAATCAGTATAAATGTTACCATTAATATAATATATTATGTTAGGTATTACATACATGATTTAAAACACAATTTTTATTAAAGTATTTATGTTAAATTTAAGTATGAAGACACTTTTACTCAGTGTCTTTAACTACTTTATCTGCACAAGGGGGTCGAATTATTATCACCCTTACTATAATACTACATAAAAAAAACCATTTTAATATCTTATATCTGTATTAAATAACTTTTAATGTTTCATACAGAAATCAAATAGTAAAAAGCATTATTTCTGGTTGAAAATTATATGTCAATAGTCAATACGTATAACAAATATTTAATATAATAAGTATAAAATATGATGTAATAATGTAAAAAATAAAAATATGTGTATCTTAAAAATTATAATTATATTAGCATAGGTATGCCTTTTTTTCAAAGCGTAGAATTATGTCATCAATATTAAGAATAATATTAAGCGTTCTTCAGTGATTGTTGATCTCAACCTTGTCTTCAATCTAAGTAAATTAAGCAAAGGAAATGCATAATATAAAATAATAATTATGCATTATTGCTGCATATTTAATGAAAAACAAATGATAGCAAATAAATAATTATTTAATATGAAGAAAAAATTGAATTCTATTTTATTTTCATGTTAAACAAAAGCTATTTAGTATTTATACCAGCAATGTAATAATATTACAAATACAATAGGTATATTAATTCAAACGTTCATTTACAATTTTAAAATAAAATGTAAAAATGATTGAATAAATATAGTATTCTAAAAAAAAAAAAAAAAGGCAAAACAATCTAATAATAATAATTAGTATTATCCATCACTTACATTCTCATTCTCATACAACCAAGTTCAAATATTATGATAATAATTATAGGTATATATTAACTGTGCCCAAGGGGGCGAACCACATATCGCCCCCACCCATAAAACCGCCACTGCTTTTACTACCCGAAAGAATGCTCCGATTTACACGAACAGCATATGTTTCCGGCTAGAAAGTGGATGTAGTCAATACATTGTTTAGGTCATTTTTCAAATTTCTCAAAATTGACCCTATGCGACAGAGAAAACGACGAAAAAATGATAGAACGTCATTTTTCACGAAAACTGAAATTTGGACGAATTCGATTTCAATATTTGACGATAACTCGAGCAATTTTGAAGATATAGACTAGACAATTTTATTGGATATTGACATAGGTACTATATAAATATAAATATATAAATATTTCATCAATAAATGTTTAACGTGTATGTACTTTTAAAATGCATTTCAATATCTCAATCTCAAGACTCAATTTTTTTTTTATGTATGTTTAAAGTTTAAATTTCAGTAAAATTAATATTTAAAGTATTTATATGCATTCTTCCTATTATATTTCAATATTTTACAATAATGATAAATAAAATTTACAAAAATTTGTATGATATTAGGATTAAGGTGACAAGGGATTTTATGAGCATTAATATTGAACTTCAAGACTTGAAAATTTTATAGGGTGTTCATTTATGTACTATATGTGTTATGTGTACCTTATGGTCCCTATATGTGTGATAAAATTTTGCTTTTTAAATATTTAATAAAAACTGCCAAAATTGTAATCAATACCTATATCGTTTGACTGAACTTCGCTATCAGAATCGTTTTTTCGAATGCAATAATTTATCATTGCATTCAAATTTAATCAAAATTCAACACTATCCTCTTTACATCTTTATCCCTTCCACACCAGTATCCCTTCCCTTGTTTTTTTTAAATACCTATACTAATATACTATACAATCATATAATATAAAATAGTTAGGTATATAATACATATTAACGAATTTTCAATTTTTTCAATAGGTATTTACTAAAAAAAAAATATAGGTACCTACTTATAATCTGATTACCTATATACTGTATACTTTAGATTAATATACATATGTCGTCAGTTAGATATTTATAAACCTTGTTGATTTTTTATAAATATTATAATGTACCTACCTATTCTAAATAGATAATCTACTAATGATACGTAAAATCGTTGAACCAACAGTTTTTTCATAGCACCTAGTAGTTCGGTTTCGGTATCATTCTCTTTTTGTGTGAAGTTCGCACTAATGAAAAAGTCATTAGGGCGTAGGATGACTATTGAATTGTCAGAGGGGTTAGATAGAAAATCATATTTTTTTTTTTTTTTCATTTACTGACAAACACAGTCCACAGTGCACAGTCCGTGTGTGAATATAATATATTATGTTCGTATGTTTGACTTGAAAATAATATTAAGAACCAAAACGAAACGGATCGTGTAGGAAAACCAAATGAAAATAAATAAAGGGTTCTTTTTTTTTTAGCCACCCCGCCGGCATTGTGATGAAAACAAATCCCGCTGAGCATGCTATTGTTTAACACCAGGTATTTATGGACAGACCACATCTGTCTGGTATAATACGGCACGTCGTCATGTCGAATCAAATCGAGTAGGTATCAATAATATTTTAATAATAATAATGATGATAATAATAATAATAATAATAATAATAATAATAATAATAATAATAATGATAATAATGATAATAATAATACAAATTTCGTTCAGAATCGTTTATTTCTTTTTAATACAATGATTTATCATTACATTCAAATTTTATTCAAAATTAAACTCTTTTCTCTTTATATTTGTATCCTTTCCACAGCAGTATCACCTATTCTTTTATCGGTGTTTCCGAATTGCGTGACAAAACCATTATTTAGTTTGAATTTCGTGCACGGTTTACTCGTGACAGAACCTAGTAGTTTATTCGCAATAAAGACCAGTTAGACATGTGATTTTTTTTTAAAAAAAATTATTATTTATTGACTTATTGATAATTAATAATTTTATGGCAATTATTATTATTATTTTACTTCAAATTCAATTAAAACACCAATACTAAATGCAATACATTAAAAAACAATACTATACATTAGAAAAATATAAAAATTAAAATGGCAAGTTTTTGTATGCTAATTAGTAATTTTTCTGGAAACTTTAATCTTAATAACAACTTAATAACAATTTAATAATAACTTTTATTTTAATAATGACGCATAATTCCTTGAACATAAGGTTTTTGTTAGATTATATTATATAGTAATCGGTCATCTGTTGAAATTTTTATACGTGCAATTCAAAATATCTCGAATAATATTCACACGTAATTCGGATATGTTCTGAAAAATGCGCGCACGCAATTCGGTTGACAATCAACGTATTACTCTTCTTTTTGTCACGCAAATCGGATGCAGCCTTGTTTATACTTTAAACAGCTTACAGCTATATAAAAAAAAAATAATAATTATATACGCGGATGGAATAAATAAATATAATAAAAACAAACGTGACGAACCGGTATTTAAAAACGACCTATAGATTATAATATTAATAACTATTAAACTGTTGTTAAGTGATAAGGATAACTAATAATAATTATAATATTATAGTAATAGGTACAACTATAACTATAATAACTAGGTAATAATAATGTACCTAACGTAGTTAGGTTAATATACCTTGAATCCACCGATTTGGGGTGTTGAGTGTTGTCCGTTGTCGGTTTCAGTTGGTCCGATTGTAAGCCCTATGGGCTTATTTCGGGCCTACGGAAATCCGCAGACCGCCGCCGTCATGGTCTGGGGTCGTCATATGGACCACCAGCACCGGAGACCTCAAGCCGAGACCGAGGAACCTCCGTACCAGTACCCCTCACTGGTCAGAGCACGACCTATCCAATCGCATCCCGTATAAAGCAACGGGCAGCCTTCGGTATTATACTCTGCCGATAGAGCAGGCTAGCACCCAAGAGAAACCCGGTCGTAAGCGTGTACCGCACGCACGGGCCGTTCGATCCAGGGCTTCGCCCTGGCCAGCATTCGACCATACACCACATAATTACTCCAGTAACAGCCACCACGAAACCAGATCCGCCACCGACCTCCAGCCAGGGAGACCGGCGTTAGAGGGCATCGGGCCAATTTCTCAACCCGACGAAGCTCCCCCCTATCCCGTGGTATCGGTTCACATCACCGGGACGTTCGGCCATTAGCCTCCCCGGATTTAGCTGGCGCACCGGGCTCTGCAGGGTAGGCTCCTAGGTTAATATACCTATATCGTCTGTTTATCGAAATTCGCTTTCAGCGGCTAATATAAGACAAAAATAATATAATACGAGTATAACCCCATTTGATGCGTGGCGCGTCTGCGGGGTTGGGACCTCGTTACAAAGTCCGCGCGCGCATTTGTCCGCCTTGTCTCTCGGGTATACGCGTTGCGCCGCGGTAGGTATTATATGGTGTATATATGTAATAATATAATATACACGTATATAATATGATTATAAACTATGGGTGGAGGTGAGGGGTGCGGATATCGTACGGCCTATAAATAAAAAAATTATTACGGTAGCGCGCGTGTGAAAAAAATTATAAACAAAAACCGAACCGAAGGAAAACAAACGTAAACATATAATATAACACCGGTAGCGATAATATAATCTCGGAACGGAAGTTTCGCGCTCGCCGAGTCGTAATTCGATTAGTTCAGCGGGCGGGACGGGACGACAGCCCCTGCCGGGTTTTTAAATTGACACAATTGAAAATAATGGACAGCATAAAAACGGTGGCGCACATCCCTGCCGGGCGACCGCCCGCCGCTTTCCGCGGGTCGCGGTGAAGGGATGTGACGGCGAACACGACGACTCGGTGATCGGTAGGTTGGTCGGTCCGTCGGTCGCGTATATTTATCAAAAATAATATAATAATATATACGAACTATACAGTCCTACTCCTACAACTGCACATGATTTTTATTCCGATTTATTTAAAACGTTTAAAAAGACGAGCCGATACATTGGCGTGGAAAGGATCCCCATTTGTAGTGTTATATTTTATTAAAATTTAAATTGCGTTCGAAAAAAAAACGATTTTGAGCGAAGTTCGGTCTTTTTATCGTACAAATTTTAAACGGGTATCAGTGTCGGTCTGGGCCGGGCAGCAGGACCGAAAACGCGGCCGGGGCCCCCAGCTTTTTTCTTTTTTTTTTTTTTGGTATTGTTTCTATATTAATTTATAAGTTAGAACAGCATTTATTGAGTTTTATTTTTACAAAAAATATTTAAAAGTTTAAATAAAGATTATAAATTATATCTAATAAATAATAATTCACTATTTTTATTTACTATAGGTAAAATTATTATACAGAACTCCATAGGAAATTATTCGACAAACATAAATATAAGATCTTATTTTAATTAATTAATTACCTAAGATATACGACAAACCAACAACAATTGTGTCCGCTAATGCTTATGGTTGTAGAGCGGGACATTGTGATTAATAAAAATGAAATTATTGATACAATTATTAATAATTAATAATTTTTATTTATAATTAATAATTATATTTATTGTATAATGTATAAATAAAATGTGTCTATATTTAAATGTATTTTTAATTTCAAAAACGGTTATTGAAAAAAAATAGAATGTGTTATAAAATACTAATACAGGTAGGTACCTAAGAATAATGAATAAAAGCTTCAGTTCTTTACATAATATAATATTATTGAGAAATATTATAGTAAAAAGTAGGCGCGTAGCCAGGATTTTTTTTTTTTTGGGGGGGGATGTTTTAATTTTGTATTTGAATGTATAACTTGTACCTAGAATAGTTTCGATGGAATCATAAATCATATAAATACTTAAATTTTGATGTGCGATTAACTTAGATACATCAAATTTCAATAACTTATATAATAAAAAAAGTTTATAATTTATAATAAATGTTTGACATAAATACGGTCGAGGGGAGTTTTAAGTTTTAACACCCAAAACACCCCCTGGCTACGCCACTGGTAAGTACCTAATAATTATTTTGATTTAAAAGTACTTATATTTTATTGTATCATATTATATAATAATATTTTGGGGCCCTTGGAAAAATCCCTGACTTTACATGCCAGGCCGACACTGACGGGTATATATAAGGTACCTATATATTATACCTATATAAATATAAAAATGTTTTAAATATTAATTTAATATAAAATATTTTAAATGTTTTTTAAATGTTTTGGAACAAACTTAAGCAATAATATGAAGTTAAGATCCTGTAATATTAATAGGTAGGTATTGGTTTTTGTTACAATGAATGAAACAGAAAAGAGTGATGCAATACGACTAAGACAGTAAGACCAATAATTATATTAAAGAATACCCCTCTCACCCCCAATACAAATCATACTTCAATATAAATCTTATATAATATTATAAGCACTCCTTATTAACAATTATTTTAATTAAACAGGTGTGGATTCCAGAGGGCATGCCTATAAAAAGCCGTCGCAGCTACATTTAGACGCCCCTTTTTTCGAACACCCGATTGACCATTCAATCCAATGTTCCGACTTCCCATTTATCGCATATTAATAATCTCTTAAGGATCATGTAGAACACTGTAAGGTTTTTTTTTATAGGTGTTTAAAATTGAAATTTCAGTAAAATCAATAGGAATTTAAAGTATTCATATGGACTTTTCTTATTTTATGTATGAAGACATTTTTTGGACCAGAAATAATGCTCCGATATTTACGAATATTATAGGTTTTCAGTAGAAAATTGGATGTAGTTGGTACTTTATTTAGGTAGTTTTTTTAATTTTTCAAAATTGACCCTATGTGGTAGAAAAAACGACGAAAAAACGGCATTTTTCATGAAAACTGAAATTTCGACGAATTTGAATTCAATATTTCATGATAACTCAGGCAATTTTGAAGTTAGAGACTAGATAATTTTATAGGATGTTTGTTTATATACTATACGAGTATGTGTACCTATATGGTTCCTATATGTGTGATAAAATTTTGCGTTCTAAATATTTCATATAAAATGTCAAAATTTTAATCAATTCCTTCATTATCTGACTGAATTTCGCTCAGAATCGTTATTCGAATGCAATAGTTTATCATTGCATTGCATCCAAATTCTAATTAAAATTATTCGCTATGATTCGCACACCTGTATTCCATGCGGCAAGAGTATCAGCGTTGGGTGATTAATTTTTTTATGATTTAAGAAAACTATTGATAAATTTATAAAAAATGATCCGAATAAAATATGAATTGGATGAAATTCTACATCGGATCGCTTTTACTATTCTAAATCGTGCTTTTATATTTCATAAAAAAAAAACGACACACATCATTTTAAAATCAATATGTATACGTTGGTTGTACATTCTTTATACGTTTCACTCGATGTGTAAAATAATAAATTATTGAACCGTTTTTACATTATAATTTATTATGTTACACGTCATTTTGTTTATCAATATAATTATTGTACGATGTGTACATATGTTTTTAGGTGCAATAGTTTTGTGTTTATGTTTATAATATATATATATATATATATATATATATGCCTACCTATATGTACTTTTCACAAGCGACGTATTAATATTAATTGTGATTTTGCTCTAATTAAGTCGGATTTTGTAAGGTTTTCATTAGTCATCATTTATGCAGCTGCAAAATCAGATACCGTACACACGATTATAACGATAATATTTTTATTTTTTCCCTTAACCAGCAGCTGCTGTATTTTGTATATTTATTATTTTATAATTATATATATTAATAATATAATTGGTGTAATATTATATTGGTCGAGAGAGACCTTACAAAAAAAAAAATAGTAAATTTGATTTGGAAATTATTTTCACTTTAAATCAAGAACTACTCGTATTATATCTATAATTTATTTTTCACTCTAGTTGTGTTTACTCATATATACTTGGGAGCCTGGAAGGGGTCAAGATGGGGCATTTGCCCCGTATGGACTTAAAAATTTCAAATATAATTTTGGTATTTTATAATTTACAAAGAATAAAATTTTTATTATGAATATTTTGGGGTTTAAAAATTGCCCCGTAATAAATTTTTTACGTTCGCCCACGTATATATTTATATTTAGGAATTAGTGTCATATTATAATATATTTTTATATAGATTTATTTGAAAAATTATAATTTAAAATCGATATATTGGTTTATAAATATAACACGTATGAAAAGTTTTTACACATTATATTATATTATACTATATACCCATATTGATATATGATAAGAATATTATGAATTATAAGAATTGATATATTATATAAAAAAAAATTAACCACATTTAGAACGTAAATAATTATAAAAATATTATTTTATATTTAATTTTAGTCTTTGGTCGGTACAGTACCTACTACAGTTAGTTAAACTTAAAAAAACTCGGTATTTACCATTTTTTTTTCTTTCTAATTCTTATATATTATAAATTTATAATATAAGAATATAACAATATACGCCTATACCCTAACATTAATGAAAGTTGATATACCAACTTGTGACATGATTTATAATTTTATATTCTCGTGTAAACTTTAACACTTCCGTTTTATCTCTATTAACCGTAGATTGTTAAACTTTACCAGTATAAAATAAAATAATTTATTCATAAAGCACAGTGGTACAATAGTTTTTTTTTTTTTTTAAATTCTGTATTAAAAATAATAAATTATATTACTTAGACGAAGTTATAGTTTACTATAAACAGATTATGCGTTTTATACATGAAGTAGGTATATCATTTTTATAATATAATTTGGGCCTACACCAGTTTTGTAAACGTGAAGCTATATGAACAATTCATAATATTACAATAATACGACGATGGTATTTAAAAAATAATTCTATACATAAAAAATATATTGTTATACTGGTTGTAGTAAATTTGACCAGTTTTGAAATTATTCTAGAAAAATCGTTTGAAAATTATTTTTTATTCTTATTTTTAATATCGATAAATAACTACAAGGTACCTATATTAAATAAATTCCACCATAAAAAAATATCTAGGGGGCTAACTTGAGGGAGGGGGAGATTATTTGGGAGTTCAAATTTCCTTTCTCCCACTGAAATTTAAGACGATAAATATAAGAGACGCATTATTAGTATATTATAACTAGGGAACGGACTTTAATGCAATAAAACATAAGAAAAATGTCCTAAAAAAATACGACTTAATGCCTTAAAAAAATGCTTTAATATCAAAAAAATGCACTAAAAAAATGCCCCAAAAAACTTTAAAAATGTATTTAAATTCAATAAAAACACAATTTTGAACTTAAATTTTATAAGAAACACATAATTATGAAAAACTTATCTGATAGAAAATATTTAAATACAATAAAAATAAAAATTAATAGGTATATCTTATCTCATCTTTAAGTACTTAATTGCGTGTATTCGTGTAATAATATGTTGTAACTTATATGTGACTACACGTGTCAACAATAATTTCGTCTGAGTTTATCCTGATCGGTAAAAACATAATAAATATTTATTTTTATTTTTTTTAGAACGAATGTTTATACATTTTTATCAAATTTTATCCATTCCTATATAAAAATGACTTAAAAACATATAAAATGCACTAAAAATGTCAAAAAATGCTCTAAAAATGTAATAAAGTCTTAAAATGCCAAAAAATGCAAAATAAAAATTACATTTTTTAATTCCTTGATGTATAAAATGAACTTTCTGCTTGGAAAGCAATGTTTTCGGACATTCAGAAAAAAATGCAATTTGCATTCAAATCCGTTCCCTAATTATAACATATAACATAATTATATCGACCAATCAGCGCATAGTATTATAATAATAAATATAATATTATGGATTTACTTATTATTACAATATTTACATTAATAATATTTATTAATATTTTTTTTTTTCGAAAATTTTTCCTACTCGTTCGTCCCTGCAAATATATTATTTAGATACGTATAAGGTCAGCATTTGATAAAAAGAAAAAAAAGGACGTTTGTTAGATATATATACTTGAGTTATTCTTATTGATTCGATTAGTATTTTCACGGATTTGTAGGTACGCAATCGATAAAACTTTGAAACGCTTACGATTACGCTAGCATCATAATTAAGGGGTAAAGATATGAGGGATAAACCTCCTTGTCCTTTTTATAAGGGATTTTTTTTTTTTTTTTTTGAGGTTATTGACGAAATTGTTTTTTACTTATAATATATATTTATATATCTCTGGTCAATTTTGAATTTAATATTATAATATTTTATTAATACGTAGGTATTTATATTTTTCTCCTTCATACCTCCCCTTCGCTAAAAATTCTAAATACGCCGCCGAAGAATAGTGAACCAGACTGGAGGGAAACTAAAAAAAATTTAAATTATACTACAACGATGATATAGGAACGTTTTGGGTCATTGTCATAATTTTCCCAAATGTGTCGTTTGTCCGCACCACGTTCGTTCCCATATTCCCCGGAGTCTTGACCATATTGATGTCGACGGTAAGTCCCGAGGGCTCGACAACGGTTTTGTTTCCGAACAGCGGCGCCAACATATTGAAAAAAATACGCTCCCACGCGCACTCTCGTATATATTTCCCCGACAGACATTGAAGGGGAACGAACGGCCGAAAAGGTTCGTCAAGACTCGAGTGTTTATTATGTAAAATATTATATAGGTGCCTCTCGTGTACGAGATCGATCTATATTCGTTTGTCTATATACAGGATGATACAGGGGGAGATCTATTTATGTTCTTAAAATCTAAAATCGAGGTTTCCAAACGACGTTTTTTTTTCACGGTAATTTTATAAAAAAATAAAAATAAAATAATAGAAAACGTATTGTGTTTGTATTATTAATATATTATTATTGTTTCACAGTCAGAAAATGTAAAAAAGAAAGTGTCGAGTGTTGGCAAGACGACCCTGAAATTTTTTAATTTAATTCGTCCAAATTTTATCTTTATACCACGATAATGTAATAGATATCATAACAATTATTTCATATTATTATAGGGGTAATAGATCCTATAACAGGGGTGGCGAACCTTTTTTGGTTCAAGTGCCCAAAATTTAAAATCAATTTTTTTGAAATATGCTGGCGTGCCAAAAAAAAAAAAAAAAAAAAAAAATTAATATTATTAAAATACATATTATAAAAAAAATTAATATTATTTATTATAACATTTATGAACACAATTTCTTACATATTATTAAAAACTTTTAAATTTGATTTTTAAAATTTCTCATACTAAAGTTTTAAAATATAATTTTTTTTAAGATATTAAATAATATTTTTTTAAGTTTTTTAATTTGGCGTGCCACAGGTTCGCCATAGGTTCCCCTGTCCTATAATATAGATTCCTAATTCCGAAGTTAAGTATCGGCAGGGTTAATAAAATTGGGGGCCCATTAATTTAGGTTATTGTTATTATAGCTAGGTACTTATTAATAAAAATTTGTTGATATTAAAATAAAGATAATTATAATATATAGATTTTACCAGAGATTAAAATAGTACCAAAATACTAGGTAGGTACTCGCATCTTATTTATTGGAGCTACCTACACAAATGCATAGTGGTTTTATACTAATTATATTATTTCCTACAGTAAACTTAAATAAATCCATGTATTAATTTTTTAATTTTTTAATATAATTTCTATATCTTGAATGGACAGAATTATTAAAAATAAAATAAAATATATACTTGCATACAGGTATATAAATATGACACGTGCTGTGTCGGTGTCACGGTTGATCGTTGCCGGACTGTGACCAGTGTGGTGGTTCGATCAAAATAGTACGAGTTCACAGGGGTAAATCAAAAAAACACTCGTAAGATTGTCAAGCGTGAAAAATCGTTATATTGGATGTCACTCGGTAACAACGTTACACACAGAACACACAGGGCCATAATTATGCAGGGACAAATGGGGCATTTGCACTGGGCCACTCACAAAGGGCCCCCCCAACAACAGTAAAAAAAAAATTAAAAAATATATATATATATATTTATGATTCTCGTAATCCGAGACAAAATGTATTATTTGGTAACAGAAAAAACATGAAAATATAAAATTATTATAATATTTTTGTTTACGGATAAATTTCACATGGAAAGTATGAATTCTAATATATTAAAATATAATGTACTCATATGGCCAAATTAAAAATAAAATTACTTAATATTGTAGTATTATCTAATAATTTATAATTTATAGCTATTGACCCACATTGCATGGGAATACCAAGAAACTTTACCTATTCTGTATAATGTAAAAGTATAATGTATATATCTATATTATATGAATTGAAGGAATAATTTTTTTTTGTAAAAGTATTGAGAAATAATAAGAATATTTGTATGGATTTTGAGATTTTCGTTTAGACTAAAAATATCAACTTTAAACATCTATTAAAAAAAAATTGAGACTAGAGATTTTTCTAATATTTTGATATGATGTTAAGTAATATGTTAAGTATACTTCGGTAATATTTCCATACCTTAATGCCAAAATTGTCAAATTTATCAAACATTATTATACATAAAAACGAAAATTTTACGATATATTCAAAGTGTTATATTTCGTAGAAAAATAATTAACATAACGGTTCAAAAATTCTATCACATATAATATATAGTACTTATGTAATCGCTCAATTAAATAAGTATCTACATGTAATATAATATTTATATATTATATTAGGTATATACGCGTTAACACGTATATCGTCATATTTCTGCGATAAATGTAACGGGAAAATCCTCTAAAAATAATAGGAATGTAACGTTTTCCATATAAAATTTTTAATATTGTTTTGTCTATTTTTATTTCGTTTGGCACGAATTTTAATTACTAGGAGGCACTATTTATTTACTAGGTGGCACTAGTATGTATTCCGGGAACTCGAAATCGATCCTGACGAAGGATACGACAGGTTGGACACGCGCGGTAGAGCCGCAATTAATGGGAACGGTCGGTACCTGGTGGTGATCTATGACTCGATCCATCCTGGGATGAATTTAGGCTGGAGTTTTTGGAAAAATTCGACAATGCTGGCATTCAGTCCCGATTGCACGTTAACCTCGTATTTGTCCACCAGATGTCCTAGTCTGAATATTTTAAAGTATCAATAGGTTTTGGTTTACACTGGGCCAGTGTAGGCCCAATTAATTTTGACCATACAGGCATTAATACTTTATATCAGTAGATGATAAAGTTTCCAAATCATAAATATTATTTCTAAAGACAATTTTTTTTATCTATTAATGAATTAATGTATGCATAATATATTGAGTTTGCGATTAAAGATCTAAATTTTGTAATTATGAATAACAAATATATTTTGTTAGCCAAGAAAATTATTTTTTTAAGTACTTAAATATTCAATAATGTAAGTATATAGAAACTACATACTTGCAACATTCAGAAACTCTAGCTTTACAAATAAAATTAAAATTTATAATTTTAAATAGAGGATTGGTCAATATTCTCTATTTAGGTACTTATTAGGTACTTAATGAGGGATTTAATTTATATGAGAAGTTTGGATTGAGCCTTTAATTTTTATAGACTATAGTAATATCCTATAAATAGTACAATAATATAGAATAACCATAATCAATAAAATCAAGTAGATATTATGAATTATGATTGAAATTCTATAAAATGCACAATAGATAACTCTATATTATAATAAGTCAAAAAACAAAAGTTCAATTAGGTACCGTTTCGATATTATTACCACATCTAATAATTTGTTTACCTCCTCTTAACAATTATCTTAAAAAATTGTATTTCGGGAATTTAAAATAACATATGGTGTATTAAATACATCAATCAAAGATAAAGACATTATTAAAATTAGGAAAACTGAAATAAAATAATATTTAAAAGCTGGCCCCCAACCCAGTGGGTTATCCGAAATTGAAATTGTCCACTATGGATTCGTGAAGACGTGAAGCGTTTACTTATGCCTACTAAGTACTAACAAATAAGATTACTGGCTAGCACCTATACACTATACAGTATATATTATTCAAATTTTTAAGAAATAATATTTATTTTAGTTTCTTTATTAGTTATCCTTATCGTTGACGATATAATCGACACTATCGTGAAAATCTGATTTCAGCGGTGTTAGTATATTTTTTCAGTTTATACAATGTTATTGGTAGTTGACTATTAATAATATATAGGTACACTTTGATTAATATTTCATAGAAGTTTAGTAAAGGGGGTGTAGTTTTATTTATTTTTTATACGCTCATAACATATTAGGTATAATACGTATACAGGTCATAAAAAATGCCATTTAATGACTTTCGCAGAAATCCGTTTTCTCAATAGATGGGCAAAAACTTTAAGTAGGTATATATGTATTATATGTATATGTATATGTTTTCCAATAACGCGTGTATATTTAGTATAATATTAATACGCGTATAATAATTAACATTATTTTACCGCGGTATTATATACATTATAATCGTATATTTGCGCGTAAGAGTTCCGTGCTAAAACGTCGTTAAGTTTTATGCCGTTGATCGTAAAACTGGGAATTAAAAGCCTTTTTCTTAAACAGCATCACCTGGAAAAGACCCCCACTGTAGTTAATAGTGCCATTTTCTTTAATCGACGGGCTCGATCAAATCCTCACATTATATAATACAATATATAGAGATATATAGTTTAAAACATTACAGTTATGGCGTTTAAAATACCTATATAAAAAGAAAATATTATTTTTTATAATATTATTATTATTAATTTTTACAATGATGTGCGATTTTTTTTTTTTATGTCTGAAGACAATTTTACTACCTACCCGAAATAATGATCCGATTTTCACGAATAGAACGTGTTTCCGGTTAGATACTTAGTTGTTACTTTACTTAGTACTTTACTATAGTACTTTGTACTAGTGGTTGGTAATTTGAGTTACAAAATATTTTTTTTTTTTTTTTTTACAATTCTTTGTGGTATACTTCAAAACAATATTTTGCACAAGTGTTACACTGTTTGCATTGAAAAGATGTTTGTTTTCCAGTTTTGTTTGATTCTTTGTAGCACTGGATACAATTTTTGAATATGTACCTATTTCTTTTATAATTTTCTGGTAGCGGAATTTTTTCTTAAAATAACGACTGGTTACTGGAGGTTTTGATGGCTTTTTATTTCATACAAATAATTATTTTGCAGTCAACTTATTTGGAATGCTTATCAAATTTTTTATTAGTAAATCACGAAAACTTTTAAATTTCATATTTGGCTTATTAAAATTATTTATTTATTTCTATACACATAAAATGAATTCCATACAGTAACATCAAGTAAATGAAATATTACTTTTTTATAACCATTTACAAGTTTTTCTAGGACTTCTGTATAGTAACTAATCATTTTGTCCAAGCGATCAACACCACTCATATAATTATTGAATTCAATTATTTCCAACGCTTTGTTCTTTTGGTGGTCAAATCGATTTTTCGACTGAATTAGTTTTAGTTGTATTTTTATTGTTATACATAATACATCTCGCTTATCTTTCCAATTAATTTTTTATAATAAAACGAATATAAAATAAATACTAACATTTTAATATAGTTACATTACAATAATATACAATTATACATTTATACAACAAAATAATATAAAAATTATATTTTCAATATAATATTTCTGTGCATACGTTTAAATATTATACGTAAGTATTACAAAATAAAAATGATCAATAATGACATAAACGAACAAAGACAACAATAAATTAACGTGAGGTAATTTTTTATTTATTTGTTTTCATAAAGTTTTCCTGACATTTGTCATTTAAACTTAGTTATATAGAATTACAATTTTTTATCATTTTGTATAACAGATCACGATACGTGAGGTAATAAAATGAAAAAACCTCAGTACTAATAATAGAACACTGTATAAATTAATTGATATTTTTTCTATATTATTTGTCAATGTCCCAATACATAATGCAATGCTATATCCTATATGTGACAGTCGAATGTCTACATATAGTTAATACCATTGGTAAGAGCACTGCTATAACTGTAATGATGTATTATGGAAATATACATGTTACTGCTACATCTTACATCAAAATTTCATATTACTGCTATAATAGCAGTAGTGTCCGTCAATGTGTTATATGTCGACACTGAATTGAGTTCTTTATAATGTACAATTTTCAAATATGTCTACATGTTTTCACGATAAATTAACACGACGGTTTCAAAATATTTGTAAGACTAATGTGTATAAAATACTATTATATATTCAAATCTCTAACTTAAATATTTGTCGAGTTATATCGTATAATATTGAGATAGATTTCGTCAAAAATTACACATAACATATAATATATATTATTAAAGTTTCCGCGAATATCGCCGAATTTTTCGGTCATTTTTTTGGTACCTAGTCATAGTTTTTCCAAAAAATGTCGCATACGAGTCAAATTTTTAGAAATTCAAAAAATGACATAGCATCAATACTATATTATAATATTCTATTTTCGGTAACAGGTGTAACGTGGTATAAATGATAATTTAATATTCGTATTTTTCGAAAGTACTGGCGATTTTTCTCTTTTTATTCCATAGGTAAGTACCTACATAATAATAAATTACGATGTGTAAACACGAATAATAATATAATATTAATTATAACGATAAGTCGACCGTTACATACAACGTAAAATAGAAAAAGTGCCGATGAGTCGAAAATCGTTGTCGTGAGTGTAACCGCGCATAAGTAAGTATATACTAAGTATGTTATTGTATACACGCTGCGTAAAATATGTTTTAAGCAAGAGAATGGAAAAAGCAAATTCGAACTAAAACGCGTAATATAATATATATAAAAATATTATAATAATAGTCTTTTGCAGAAATATCGAACTTCATTTTTACGCTTTCCGATCGTTTTTTCGACGGACGGGGATTTGTCGTCGTTTGTTTCGATATAATATACGCTGTAGGTATATATATATAATATACTCACGTTCCCTCCCTATCCCTATCCTCCCTATCCCTATCCTCCCTATCCCTATCCTCCCTATCCCTATCCTCCTTATCCCTATCATCCCTATCATAATCCGCCGTCCCCGTCACGCGAGGCTTTATCCTTTACGCATCGATTTTATATTATTTATTCGACGGGTGGCCGTCGACGACGACCGCGACTTTCGTTTCGACGTTCCGGAAAGATGGTGCAGTCGTATATAAAGGTGAAAACCGGGAAAAAGTCACGGAAATAAAACGTCGTGTGTATACTTTGTTGTGTGCGCGTTTTCTTTTTCCTTTTTTTTTTTTTTTTTCCAATCCCCCGGTCGTTTTCTTTATTATTACTATTTTTTTTTTTTTCCCCCATTCTTTCCCTATAGCGTAATACGTCGCGTACGATTCGTGAACGCGGTAATCGCGCGGTATATTCGCCGAGAGAAATAGACGGTGGCGGGGGGAGGAGGGGGCACACGAAAAAAGGGCAAAAGGAAAACTGGCGCGGCCGCCTACCGCGTCGCGCTTTTATCGCGCACGCGCGTTCCGCGAACCAGCGATGGCGGTATACGATGTAATATTTTCGCCGAGGGACGGCCGCGCGCGCCGTACGTACCGCGTATACGGCCCGGCGCACATACATGGGACGACCGTGAAGTTCCCGGAGGGGCTGACACTTAGCGAAATTAAACCCCCCGGGCTGCGCGCGCGACGAAGAGATGTACTGGGACAGGGATCGTGCGGGCAAAACCCTCCACCGCATGCGTTATGGACGAAGAAGCGCGGGGGACGGCCGCGAAGGGTCGCTCGGGAGTCACGGCCCGGCGGCAAAAGCTCCCGCGTCACGCACCGCGACGCGCGCGCGCGTACGTATCGCATACGGACACACATTTTTTTTTTTCACGACAATAACCGTTCCGTTACGTTATTGTACAAAAGCGTATCCTGCCGCGTAGGTCTTAACTTCCGCACGACAGCGGAAAGGCAAAGACCGTTTAGAGTCCACGCCGCCGCGGGTTCGACAGCATTTGCGGTAGTCGTTTGATATATTATAAATTATAATTTAATTAATTTATTTATTTATTAATACCATTTATAATTACCTATAGTTATACGTTACACGATATAATTATAATAATAATAATAATAATAATAATAATAAAATCTAACTGTTCCTGTTCGTCTGATGACGGCCACTGGTGTGGCGCACACCCGTGACGCCGCCGCCGTTGTCATCACCGCTAGTCGTCGCGGCACCAGCGGTTGACCGCACCTAACCGCATACGGACGGCATGTCAACGGTGTTGCAACAGCCGCCGTCCGGAGGAGCACCGCAATCGTCGCTGCTGCCGCATCTGCATCCGCACGGACACCACGGGCACCACCATTTGCACCACCGGCCGGCCGCCGAAATCCAGGCCGCCGCACACAATCCGGACGTGCTGCTCGCGTTACTGGCTAGAAACAAGAATTTGGAAGGTAAGTGTCACGTATCGGGCATTCGGATAGGTTTTAGTGTTTTCAACTATATGCCTATTATAATATTATTATCATAACCATACTTTTAACTTTTACATTCTGAGCGAAGAGAACAATGTATTGGTTTTACAATGATGTGTGTCTTTTTTGTTTTTTTTAGATCTGTAGACACTTTAACTGCCCGAAATAATGCTACGATTTTGACGATTAGCATGTGTTTTCGGTTGGAAAGTAGATGTAATTGGTACTTTATTAAGATCATTTTTCGAATTTCTCAAAATCGACCTTATGCGACAGAAAAAATGACGAAAAAACGGCATTTTTCACAAAATTTCAACGAATTCGATTTTAATATTTTACGATAACTCAGACAATTTTAAAGGTAGAGAATTAAAAATTTTATTGGGTGTTGAAATAGGTACTATACGTATATATATATATGACGTGATAAAATTGTGGACCCGTTACGTTAATTTTTCTACAAAATATAGAACTTTGAATATTTCGTAAAATTCTCGTTTTTATGTATATACCTAATGATTGATAAAATTGGTAATTTTGGTCATTAAGGTCTGAAAATTTTATTGAAGTATAATATTGGTAATATCTTAACGTAATTCCAAAAAATTAGGAAAATCTCAAGACTCTTTTTTTGTTTATAGGTGTTTAAAGTTGAAATTTCAGTAAAATCAATATTTAAAGTATTCATATAAATTTTTCTTGTTATACCTGTACAGTGTAGTAGTGTACATATTAAAATAATGTTAAATAAAATTGATAAATTTTTTTTGAAAATTTTATTCAAGCTTAAATACATTTTACTTAACTCTGTTCTAATTAATTGTGAATTATTACATTTACGATTTTTTTATAACTGTTTACAGTATAAAAAAGAATAGCTGATAATCCTGCCGCAGGGATACAAGTGTGCAAATCATAGTTTTTAATTTTAATTAGAATTTGAATGCAATGTTAAACCATTGTATTCGAAAAAAGTATTTTGAGCGAAGTTCTGTCAGTTATGGTCATTTAAGTGACAAGGGATTTTATTAGCGTTTATATTAAACTTAGAGACTTGAAAATTGCATAGGGTTTTCCGTGTTTATTCATGTATTGTATGTGTGATAAAACTTTGCGTTTTAAATATTTAATAAAAAAATGTCAAAATTTTAATCAATACTTATATAATATTTCGAATGCAATTGTTTATCATTGCATTCAAATTGTAATTATAATTAAACACTATGTTTTACACATCTGTATCCCTGCGGCAGGATTTTCAGCACTTTTTTTTTTCATATTTCGGACGGGACCGTTCTCCCGGTTGTTTCCTTCGGATCGTCATCGTTAATATTAATTTATCGAATTACTAATTGTTTGCGGACCAGGTCGGGTTTTCAGGAAGAGACTCTTACGAAATCTTGAGTCGAGTCTGATGTGATAAAGTTATAATAATTTATTATAAATTTCGCGTCTTCTGTCTTCCTGGACACCTCTCATCGTCGTCCATGTTTACTCTACATATGGAACCAAACCTAACTTAACCTAACACCTATAATCTATATGAGACAGTAAAGGTGCACAAAAAATATAACGGTCGAACCATTAAAACCTAACGTTATTACGGTATTCGAAAAACACGTTCTCATCAAATTTCGAAAACGATTTATCGATTTACTATATAGTCAATCGAAACCGTAGAAGAATTGGAGTTTCGTGTGTTTAAATTTAGATTTTATAAAAAGTTTATCGTTTATGTTATTCATAGACGGTAAATTTATATACTTCGACCACAAATACATAATTATTAATTCGATATTTCGTACGAACGGTTTTGGTTCAAAACTGGTTAGGCTAGGGTTAAAAATATGATATTGATAAAAATTGCTCATAACTTGTTATGATTTATGCAGTTAATTTTGATTTCAAACGCCCGATTATCCTATAAAATATATAAGATTCTAGTGTGTTTCCCGTTCATTGCGTATTTTATTTGTGGTACGGTCTTTTTATAATATAATCATTTTTGTCCACTCATCTATAGTTTAAATTTATTTTGATTGTTTCACAACATTTTGTTTTCAATGATTTTGATGTTTGTATAATAATAATTTCTGTCAAAATTACTATTTTAAATATATCTCTTCTTTTATTTAAATTGAACAATTTTAGATTCTGAAGAATGTATTGGTTTTACAATGATGTGCGATTTTTTTTTTTACGTCTGAAGACACTTTTACTACCCGAAATAATGTTCCGATCTTCACGAATAACATATGTTTCCTGTTGGAAAGTGGATTTCGAATTTCTCAAAATTAACCCTATGCGACAGAAAAAATGACGATAAAACGACATTTTTACGAAAACTAGAATTTCGAAGTTAGAGACTTGAAAATTTTATT
Organism: Tetraneura akinire; assembly: GCA_021307375.1. Classification (NCBI taxonomy): domain Eukaryota; kingdom Metazoa; phylum Arthropoda; class Insecta; order Hemiptera; family Aphididae; genus Tetraneura; species Tetraneura akinire. The sequence continues at coordinate 806,221 of JAIUCT010000089.1, forward strand.
GGGTGTTCACATAGGTACTGGGGTAAAATTTTGGAACTATTACGTTAATTTTTCTACAAAATAAAATTATCTTTTTTATGTATATGTTTGATAAAATAGTCAATTTTTGTCATTAAGGTCTGAAAATTTAAATTTTTTTTTAGAAATTTTTAAATTTTAGAATTTTTAAAAATTTATATTACTTAACTCGATATTAAAATATTAGAAAAATTCCAAGTATCAATTTTTTGTATAGCTGTTTAATGTTGATATTTTTAGTTTAAACGAAAATCTTAGAATCCATACTACATTGACTTCTACAGATAGAGTATTGTACGAGTCGTAGTAATTATTTCTATAATACCATGTGATTTTTCTACTTGTCACAACGTGACTTATATATATATATAGATAGGTACTTCTATCGAACGGAAAATTAATGGTTACGAGGGGTCTACTGTACGGCTGCGTTTCTTTCAAACCCCGTAATCGGATCACATAAGATTAGATTCGATTTGTTTTTTTTTTTTTTTTTTACAGATTTTTACAGATTTTTACTCTGATTTATTTTGCTGCGATTTTTCCCGACCGGTGACTGCCGCACGACATTGCGTCCGTATATTATTTTTTTCACGTTTCGTTTCATTAATTTAATATTATTTTTCGCCTCGTATTATCAATAAAATGTTTTTTTTTATCAAAACGAAAATGATCGATTACGAGGTTATAATAACAAAAACACAAGTTTAATTGTGTCCACTCGTGATGGACGATATATATTATTTATAATTTTTATCAATGATAATAGATATTATAATTATAGATAACTATTTTCACATTTTGCTTAAGTTTCCCCCCGACATTAAAGAAATGTTTTTTTCATAGTCTTATGTATTTATGTAAAAAATATAAATAATATATAAATAAAACTCGCAATACAGAGAATACATTTTTATTAAATAACGCCTTTGAATAATGCTGACCGAGGCGAGTGCCTTCTAGCCCCCTAAATACGTCACAATAGATAATACAAAAAATATCTATCGTAAACTCCAACTCATATAACTATGATATAAATAATAATTTCACATCTAATCGTAAAAAATATAATATGTATTATATACGCAAGGGTGGATAGGCCCATAAGGAAAAAGGGATTTTCCCTGTGGACCCTTATCTTGTATAATATCAGTGGCCCCCCTTGGCGCCACTCGATTTATAACAATTTTACAAGTTATTGTTTTAAAATAAGAATATAAGAATAATGCGAGCAACGCGAGCAATTTTTTATTTTATTTTGGTGGCCTTTTTAAAATTTTTCCCTGTAACAAAAAAACTACCTATCCACCCCTGTATATACGTACCTATATTATATTATGATTGATGGGAAAATATAAATTGACATTACCACGTACAACGTTAAAAAGACGAACGTAACAAATTTTGTGTGTCGTTTTGGTAAATAAATTAGTTTATAATATTATATTGCAAAAACGAATAATTTATCACGAAACGAAACATTTTACATAGGTACTAGTATATAAGATATAAAATATCTATTAAAAATAAAAAAAAATTACTAAATAAAGGTTTGTTTTTAATTTTTTATATACACGTTATATAGGTAAATTTAGAACGGAATAGAAAATTCAGAACTTTCATTTATCTACATACAATAATATTAAAATTCAATCAGCGGAATGAATAAATTACATTTAAATGTCCAAACTGTATAGACGAGTAGGTATAATCAGAGTATACCCCGTATAGGTATAAATATTATTTGTGTAATTATTAATATTATTTTAGCTATAATTACCCACCTCCTATATGTATGATGCCTAATATCACGAATTTAATTTGAATAATATAATTCAAACAAATACTATACGATTAAAATCGAATATAATATATTATAAATTAATGGAAATTCGATTTAACCGGAATTGACGAATATATCAATCAATTAAAATAGTCTTAAAATTATAAGTATAATATTAAATTGTAAAAAAAAAAAAAAAAAAAAAAAAAAAAAAACGTGCGTTTGTTGTTGGAAAAAATTCTTTGTAGCCCAGCATGAAGTAACTATTATGGTTATATTATTACGTGTTAATTATACGATTTATGAGAGACAATTTATTATTGATACTATATATTTAAAATCATAAACATTATTAAGATTGATTTAAACATAATCATAATAAATAATTATATTTCCGTATAATTTTTACATAATATTATATTATTAGATTAAGATAATAGGTTTGAAGTAAAGTTTGAACTAAAGTTTGAACTTCTAAGAAGTTATTGGACGGATTAATGTAGATATATTTATTATATAATATAATATAATTTCTAAACTGTAATAATGATATCTAAACTGTCAATAACACTATTGATAATATATAGCGAGTGCACACATAAAAGACGGACGATAATCAAAAAGCAATTATTAGAAGTGTTTTGTATAATATAATATACCTCTATATATAACATTAGAATATTGACATTTTATATTACACCCTTGCATACACACACACACACATATATATATATATATATATATATATATATATTATATTACATTATGGGTGGTGTGCGTTTAATGTTACGCATGTTTACATTCGCGCGGTTCGTTCCGTTTAAAAATAAAATATATAACATCGATGGTTATATACTATATAATAGAGGTCAAAAGTTACAAGTCCGATATTTTTTTTTCTTAAAATATCGTTTTATTAGTTCATTAAGTAAAAATAATAATCTAATTGTATATGGACGGTATATTTTCCTTTGGGTTAAAATAATATAATATAATTCTAGTGATGTGAAATTTCAGAAATATATTAATTTTAGAAATTTCAAAAGAGAAATTTCTGAAATTTCTGAAATTTAATTAAATTTATTAATAGAGCTCATTTTTCAGTCTTAAGGTGTGTAAATATTATTAATATATAGGTATTGTAAAAAATTAGAAATAAACTATTCAAATTTTATTAATTTAATATTCAAATATTTTATTTTTAAAATTTAAACGATAAACATAGAATACAGAGTTAATAAAAATTAAAAATCAGAATATGATGTTGAAGTATAAAGTATAACTTTATAAAATAAATATCAGATTTTCTTATCTTTCATAATATATGTATTTCATTCGCGGTATCAATATTGCTTTATTATCAAAATAAAATTAATGTAAATAAAAACGAATAATACAATATTTCTCTAAAAATTTCTATTGGAAATTTCCTACTTACATCACTATTATATTCATAAGTCAAAAATCATTCTAAAGTCTAAACGTATTTTTTTTTTTTAAATTCTAATTTTTGTTTTTTAAGTACAATATACTTATCGCAAATCTTGACTTCGTACGACTTATAATAATTAATATTAACATAAAATTAATTCGGACTAATATGATAAGTCCAGACTTGTTATATTTGTAATATTATGTTTCAAAAAGTTTACATCAAATAGTTGTTAATTATGTATAATCTGTATGGCCTTTAACGCACTAGGCAGCCATCCTGGCTGTTGCAGCCAAAATCAGCAGCCAGCTCACGGTCGTAGATCGTCAGTCGTTAGCCGACGTTCATTTGCTCGCCATACATTCCATTAAAATACACGCAAAATATACGTGGCTGCTCTGACTGCGGCCAAAAGTGGGTCGTAAATTTCCTTAAAATATACCTAACCTATTTTTAAGAAATAAAAATAATTAATTAATTAAATTTGTGTTAAAAATTTGTTTTTATTTTTATTATAAGTACCTACATACCAAACCAATTACTTTTTAATATACTGTAACGACTCGCCGTCTATTATATGGGCGCTCAAGAATATTATATTTTATTCTATACTAAATTTGTTATTGTAAGATAAGTTTCAATAAAGATATATTTATGTTATATCATTGTGAGTGTTTTATAATAAACTCACAAATTGGTAACCTCGACGTGATGAAAAATCACGTGATGTGGCTAGTGGCTGTCAAAATTCCTGAGTTCATTTCGTCGGATCCAGAACTTTGGTTCGCCATGGTCGAGGGAAGTTTTGCCAGCGACGGGGATCACTACTGACAACACGAAATTTGGGTACGTTGCAGACGCGTTACCGTCGAGATATGCCATTGAAGTAGAAGATATCGTAATGACACCACCGACCAATTACAGGTAGAGTAAAACTTAAAAACTGGAACTGGTAAAACGCCTCTGCGTGTCATAAGAAGAAAAAACCCGCCAACTTTTGGAACGCGTGGAAATAGAAGGACAGGAAGACATCTCAATTTTTACGCCATCTCCAAAGTTAACCGTTTGGTTCTGCTATTTTCTTTTACATACACGTTTTTTATATTATTCTATATTATATTTGTTATTGTAAGATAATAGTTTCAATAAAGATATATTTTTTTTTATTTTTTGGGGGAAATTATAACTTTGCTCTCCGGTAATATCACAGCGATGGCACGTGCCCCTAATATTATGCCAGTGCTTATTTTTAATTTTTATAAACGAAATTTTTTATTGGATATATTGTGGAAAATAAATTGTATCAAGCACGAATTTATCAAGAAAGTTGTAATACATAAAATTATAATATAATTTATGTAAACTTTATCTAAACTTCGTAATACATAATATGAATCGACGAAGACTTAATTCATTATTGTTTTTGTTTATTGAACGATAAACGATTAAAAACATAAATATTATGACGGCACAATTGAAAAATTCTAAATTATTGCACCTTCAAAACGGACAAATAAACGTGGATTAATAATTGATTAAATTTTGTTTACTTTTTAAATATAATAATATCAATAGAAATGTAATGAAATTTTTTTTTTATATTTACGTTTTAAAATGTGAATATTATATTACTATATTTTATATTATTTGTTTTCTGTCTTATACAACTCTGTATGAAAATTATATAAATAATGTGAAATATTATAAATCTTAAGAAGTGCTTAGACGATTTTTTAGAGAAATATTATATTATTATATTATCATATACGTTAGTAGAGAGAGAAATGGCGAGAAAAAATTTTCTTGGCGATACCCGCGAAAAATGTCTAGACTCCGCCTATGATTGACGAGAAAAATAATAATCGTCCAAATTTGTGTAGAAAATTTAATTTTACGCATCTTTTGATATACCTACCTACAATATAGCTGGTGTTATAATAACGGTTTAATATAAATTATCTATGTACATTATTATTAATTATTATTATTACGATCGATCGAAATGGATCGCAACATACGCGGGTACTCGTACTTTCTGGTATTTGGCGTGTTCATCATGTAAAAAAAAAAAAAAAATAGAATAGGGTCACGCCGCGGAGCTGCAAAAGATAACTATCGCGGCCGCGCAACATACGGCGGCAGCACTCAGTGGAAAAATGACCGTCAAGCCCCGCCGTCAAAATAATAATAATAATAATAATAATAATAATAATAATAATAATAATAATAA
>JAIUCT010000089.1:811693-822956 GCA_021307375.1 Tetraneura akinire
AATAATAATAATAATAATAATAATAATAATAATAATAATAATAATAATAAGGGACACGGGGACCACCACCTGTTCAATACGGATATATGTATTACTATAATTAGTTGCACGAACTACCCTCTCGTCAGCGCATCGTCCCTTATTACTTATTAGTCATCGTTATCGCGCATCGTGCATGTGTGCAAACTAGTTGCATGTAAACGACCGATTATTTATATTATTATTATTATAATACGAGCTTGAAGTGCCTGTGTATATATACACATTATTATAATGTTATGATATAATACGCATTACGAAAATGGCTTTCGAGACGAACGTTTGATGGAAAAAAAAAAAAAAACATCGTTCAATAACGACCAATATCGTAATGAACGTCACGATGAGTAGTTAGGTATATAATATCATACTTTGATGAAATCGTTCGTTTTTCAGTCTTCCATCTCGTATCGACTATAAGTATAAGTCATTTTTAAGCGTAACGGACACAAATTTTATTGTTATTTCGTGAATTGAAAACTTTCATTTCAAGCACTTTGTGCGTAAATTTTGGTTTTTAAATTATAAGGGTGACCATACGCGTCCCGTTGTCACGACAAACTTCCCCATCTGTTAAGTCCCGTTTTTAGAAGATTTTCCCTGAAATGTAAGTAGGTACTTTTTTTTATCTTTCCAAATTCACGTTGTTGTTTTATTTATTTTAATATACGTATAGGATATAGTAATTCGATATAGGAGTCATAAGGTTACATTTTAGCACATTTTTTAGTAGGTATCTTTATTTTTATAAATATCTATAGTTATACATTATACTTATGATATAAAATTTTAAATACGGAATTTGTTCCATTTAAAAAAATTCACTTGATAATATCTTAAAATAAAAAATAAGAAACTTATTTTAAAAACGTATAAATAATATGACGAGTTTAACGTTGAAACAGTAAGCAAAATTTCAGGCGTATTCCAGTTGTAAAGGTCAATATGTATATGCCAGTAGCGGTTGGTAGGGAGAGGCAACTTTGAGGCTTACTGTGCCTGTGTGTTTTACAGAAAGGAAAATGTTCTCGTGTAAATGTCATTAATTTATAAATATTATTTTTCTAAATATTTTAATATTTTTAAAAAAAAAAAAAAATATATGGAGATAATCGTACCCTCATTGTAACGTGACATTCGCTGCACGGTCGCACGAAAACGAAGGCAATGAGTAACATTAGGTAGGTACTTATTTTATGTTTCTGTGTAATAGTGATAAAACGTTTTTGTATCCTTTCAGCACGATACTATATAAATTATATGAACGTCCAGTGACGTAAATAGGACCATTTTGTGGGGGTGATAAGGATACGGTGTCGTTAGTAAAAAAATCTTTATCTCGCACAAATTATATAATTAATTATATATTTTATTTGTTACAATAATTATGTGTCCATTTTTCCTTTCTTTTTTTTTCTTCTTTTTTTGTACTAGTTCATTAATAATTTTTCCTCGACATTTCAGTATTTTGTATACCATAATCATTTCGATTTATATTAAGTAATTTTCTACCTAATAGGAGAGTAAACGAGCAAATATTATTTGTAACATGTAAGTTTGATACCTAATTAAATATTATTACTTATTAAAGTTTTGATTTAGATTTTTTTAAAAGGAATAGAAATAACAATGGTCTGGGCTCTAGGGTGATATATTACCCAAATCATCCCAAAAATGTGGTACTTACGCCACTGTGAACGTCAACATCATCATTGTCCATTTCGATCAATAATACTTTGTTCGTTTCGTTAATATAATAATATTATTATTATCGTGTAGATCAGAAATTATATGGTATAATATTTCTGGTATAATAATGTTATGTTATAAGGTTTCGTTGGTCTCCGTTCAATACGAGGTTTCCTCTAAGGATTCTGCAGACAATGAAAACTTTATTGTTAGTATTTCCCCAAAATATAATTTGTACCGAGAAAACATAATAATCGTACACAATATAACCGTTTCGAGGTTAATTTGTAAAATTATTATCTCCAAGAGTTGTTATTGCTGCGAGTAAAAAAAAAAAAAAAGAAAGAAAAAAAAAGAAAGAAAAAGAATTGTTTTATTCTTTCTACGGTAAAATACAACGCCGTTGTAAATCTCGAAACTATAAAATAAAAAATAAAAGGCCAAAGGTATACGACGCAAGTTTCATTTTATCGAGTGATTCCAGCATTTTAATATGCTCTACTTAAAAGTTGGAGGGATCCCCGATCCGACCTGCAATTAAAGGCGCTGGGAAAGGTTAAACACTCGCGCCAGCCGTTAAGTAATGAATGTTACTGTTGTTCGCCGGTGTTGATTAAAACTAACAAAGACCTTTTTACACCTGAGGCTACCTCTTAGCGTGTGATTAATTCTTTATTTTTTCCTTTTTTCTCGGCTATATCGAGATTTCTTTTACTTTTCCTTCTTTCTTGCATTATAAACGAAAACATGAATAATAAATTACACCGTTATGGTTTAAACTTGGGCTATAGATAAAATTAAAAAAAAAAACACACAATGTGTATAATTTACACGTACTTTTGCAGTTTTGTGTTTGGTATCTTAAAAGCGTCTGATAAAAAAATAATAAACGTGCGTATATACAGAGTGTGTCTTCAGGTTTGTCCACTGCAGTAAACAACTTTTTATCTATTAAATATTTTTAAAATCTAATTTTTGCAATTTATTTATATACGTACAAGTCACATTTTTGATTTTTCATTATTTATATATATAATCTTTTTTTTTTTGAGTAAGTATTTAACACCAAAATAAAAAAACATAAAATGTTTGTTTTCATATTTATTAAAATTCTGAGATAGACAATAATTAAAAAATTTTATTTTTTTCTAAAAATTTTAATAATTTAATTATTAATTATACTATAAAATATTTACTTAGTTATTAATTATATAAATTTAAGTAAATTCAATATATTAAAATCAATTAAATTCCATGAAAACAGCAGCGTTTTATATCTATTTCAAAACAAACATAAATATTATATAATTAAGGTATTTCAATCCACGTCTATTGTAATTACCTATATTTTAATTGATAAATAATAATGTAACATTTTATTATTTTAATATGATAAATTGATAACAATAATTAATTTGAAGAGGAATCGCCACGAAACGATCAAAATGTAACGTTCGCTAACTGTTTTAAATCATAAAATTGTTCTCTCTGAGAACAGAGTATAAACAAGTCATATTTGTACGTTGTATACGTTGTACCTAAACACGTACCTAGTGAATAAAAATAGCTGATAAGAAAATATTATTTAATATAAAAGTATTTTGAATATTTCAGTTCAGACAGTGTGAGGTGTGACCAAAATCTTAGATTAATTTTCGAAAATAAGACAAATAATTGTGTTTTAAACGACTATACAAAAAAACATGTTTTAAACGTTGATGTATTAATGTTTAAAATAAGAGATCACGTTTAAAATACTTTACAACATTTTAATTAATGCTAGATAGTACTATAGTAGATATGTTTCCACCCAGACAAATTAGATATTGGTCGAGTTAGGTACCTAACAATGTATAAAGTATAAATGATAGCGCTTTGGGACGAAGATACTTCAGAAAAAAGAGTATAAATAACACTCTTTTAATTAAAATAAAATAATAACGGTGTAATCTTATCATTCCTTTTACATATTTGACTAATATTTTAAAAATTCCTTGTTTTTTTATTATTATGAGAATGTGATAATTTGTTCATTTTTTTTTTTTTTTTTTTATTGGAATATAACATATTTTCTGAGATGATTGAATAATGCGACCAAGTGTCACGAAACGGAATAAAATATTTACCCATAGTATTTTTTGATCCGGTGAAACGTTTTGATCGATAATAATTATATAGCAACTAGCCACATATTAAATTATATGATTATTTTTATTTTTTACTATATTATAGTGTGCACGGAGGGATCAAAAATTGTTTCGGCAATTTTCGGATATTTTGTTACGTTTCGAAACATATTATGTTCCTCTTTTATCAGAAATTATAGGAACAAAACGTGTATTAAAATTTTCGTTAAAATTAAAAAAGAACAAGAAAACGTGCGGGGGGGACGTTTCATCTTATACCCTTATTATATTTAATCAAGTCCCGCATATTATATCTATTCTCTTTGGCCGACGAGAGAAAATGCATATGTCCGAGATTTATTTCTTGATGGTGCTACTTGAACAGGAAAATTGGAAATTCAGGGAAATGGAAAAAAACAAGATTGTCTTGAACGGGAAAAAAACATGGCGCGTTCGCAGTCTAGCGAAATGTTTATAATATTATATATTACATTATATGAAATTATATTAGGTATATTATATTATATGGTTCGACTAGTCGACGCCAAACACGCGCCACGGGTGGTGGTTGCAGGACGGCGGATTGGCGGTGACAGAAAAAAGAAAAAAAAAAACGAGGACAAAAACTAATCATCCGATGAAATACGCGCGTCCAAATGTTTCACTTAGTCCAAATGCCGTTTTACCCCTGCGACGGAAAAACGGCCAGCAGTTAAAATCGGTCGAGGGATTACCATTGATTATCACTAAACCTTTCCCCATAGAATAAGTCACAAACGACAATTGGCGTGCTAAGGATCAACACTGCGAAAGGGGACGCGCACGTTTATAATATAATATTACGCGAACACTTAGAGGGTGCGGATTACCATAAAACGGCGATGTGTATGTGCTGTGTTCATGTAAAGAGAAAAAATATAGGAATTAGTTACAACGAAATATCGTAATGGGGTAGACAAATCTGTAAAAGGCCGTAATACCGCCGCTATTAGAATGATTAACTGAAACCGGGCTATAACATTATGTAAATATCATAAAAATATTATATATATATGAATATACGAGTATATACGGAAGAGTTTACTGGTTTTATTTCACTTTATACTGTTATCGAAACATATAGCAATAGTATATTGCTATTACGGTAATACGTAAATCGTGACGTGTCATCGCGTTCGACAAAACGATTACCATAGAATTTTAGTCAAATAGTATACACGTCATATATATGGGGGGTATTGATTATAAATATTATCGATTCGAATTTTCACATATTTATCACTTATCAGTATCTATACGTTCAATATAAATAATTTTACTAAAATTACAAATTTAAACGCCTCGAAAAAAAAAATTGAGTTTTGAGATTTTCCTAATATTTGGAAACGTACGATGAGATAATATAATATCAATACGCTTCAATAAAATTTTGCAAATTATTTAATTTTTCTATTAATTTTTATTGTAAAAGTGTTAAGAAATAATAAGAAGAAGAATATTCGTATGGATTTAAGTTTTTAACTAAAAATATCAACTTTAAACAGCTATAAAAAAAAATTGAAACTAGGGATTTTTCTATAATATTTTATTATTTTGATATGATGTTAAGCAATATTTCTAAGTTTACTTCGGTAAAATTTTCACACCTGAATGCCCAAAATTGCCAATTTTGTTAAACATTATATACATAAAAACGAGAATTTTACGAAATATTTAAAGTCCTATATTCTGTAGAAAAATTAACATAACGGTTATAAAAATTTACCACATATATATAGTATTTATATAAACACCCAACAAAATTTTTAAGTCTTTAACTCCAAAATTACCCGAGTTACCGTGAAATATTGAAATCGAATTCGTTAAAATTTCAGTTTTCGTGAAAAATGCCGGGTTTTCGTCAGTTTTTCGGTCACATAGAGTCAATTTTGAGAAATTCGAAAAATGACCTAAATAAAGTACCAAATACATCCACTTTCCAACCGGAAACATGTGCTATTCGTGAAAATCGGAGCATTATTTCGGGTAGTAAAAGTATCTACAGACATAAAAAAAAACAAAAAAACAAAAAAACAAAAAAACAAAAAAAGAAAAAAAAAAGTCACACATCATTGTAAAACCAATACATTCTTCGTTTCGCTCAGAATCTAAAAGATCTTCTTTTTTTCTTATCCTAATTTACGCCACACGTTCAAATAACTATGAACCTTAGATTGCACAATTCAAAAATAGAGTCACATTTCTTGAAACCAATTTTTTTAACCTGGTTAAATTTTTTTTAAGTGAAATTTTTTCCCCTATTAATATTTATTCCAATCACTACGCCACTGTATTTAATATTAATAATATTTAATTTTTCCAATTTTTTTTCAAAGGGAAACCGCCACTGGTCTATACACCTGTATAGCATTATAGTCTCTATATATTATTATTATTATTATTATTATTATTATTATTATTATTATTATTACAAATTTATTTTCATTTGTCATTGTGTTGTACGAATTATAATAATATATTATACCATATAATATAAGACAAACGAAACAAAAGTTGTTTGATTTTCGTGTACAACACCCACCCGTACACACGCCCAAGCCACGTTTCGTATCCAGCCCAAAAGATGGCACGTGCGACTTATACTTTGTCATTGTTCGAAACTTCCATTGTTGCCTGCAAGCCGGGGACCTTTACAAATTATAATACACATTATAATAATAATATTATATACGAATCTTGCGGGCATTGTGAATTTGTAAACGTTTCCCTAATGCGTTTCTAAACGACTGAAAGAGCTTAAATCTATTATTTTTTTTTAGATCATTTTTTTTTATATATATTTACGAGTATATGTTTTTTCGTAATTTTTCACTAGCTTCACGCCTTTCAGACGTGTAACAATAACTACTATATACGACATCGAGCGCACGTGTCAACGTCCTATACCGTAATAATAATAATAATAATAATAATAATAATAATATGACAAATATTGTCAAAATATAACCGCGGTTGAAATCATCAATAATTTGAAAAAAAGAAACCCCCAATATTATAATATCAACAAATGACGAGCGCGCTGTATAATAATCCAGTGTGCTTTATAAAAAAAAAATAACTTCTTGATATAAATAATTGTAAATTATTATATATTATTTAACGAATCATATTATAATTTATTTTTACCGAAAATTATTATTTAGTGTTAGTTTTTTATAATTCTATAACATTATAATTTGTTATTATGTTACGTACACATTTTTTTTTTTTTTAATTTAGAATATTTTATCATGTTAACAAAAAATTACGTAACATTATATTGTTGTGTTCAGGAGATCTTGAAATATATATGGAAAATTTTATTGGGTATACATCCTCCTTTTTTTTCCCCGATATGCTGTCCATTAAATTTACCATGGCGTGCTCACACGTTTCGTCGTCCAGTTCGCATATAATACATACTATACATCACTAGAGGCCCGTACTTAAAGGGCCCGGTACAAGCTATTTATTAAGTAGTAAAATTCAGGCAATTTTTTGACATAGTGATCGGCGGATTCGATGTTGTGTTAGCTAAATGAGTTTATCGTACGATCATATTTTTTATGACAAAACCATCTTTACTGGAAGAACTATCACACCTCACAGAATAGTCCAGTTTTAATTTTTTTGAAAAAATTGAATTCTGATTTTTTTATAATAAAGTAAAAATAAATACTTTTAAAAATTCCAAAATATTGACTAATTAATATGTTTATTACCACTATTGTAATTTAAATTTTGAAAATCGCGCCCTGTTAGAGGGTTTTATCTTTCACCTCTTATGAGAAGTCACATTTTTCCATACGTATACTTCAGGATCTCCCAAAAACATCAATATGTTTTTTTTTTAAATTCTGATTAAAAATAAAAAAAGTTGTTAACATTTTTTACAGTGTTTCATGGACATTAAAAAAAATATATAATATTTGTGAAATGTTTTCAAACGAAAAGACACGATAGGTTAGGTATAAGTATAACTTAAATTATGAATTTATATCAATAAATAAATAAGAGAAATCCGGGCGTGTACTCCATTAATTAAATTTACAAAACGAAAACATTACAAATTTGTATAACTAAAATAATAGGTAGGTACCTATATAGTTTTATTTATTTTTTCTGAAATACTATAATAAAATTTTAATTAATAAATTCTCTTTTAATATTTTAAGAACAATTTTCGTTCATTTTAGATTTTGAGCGAAGCGAAAAAATCTATTTGTTTTACAATGATGTGTGTCTTTCTTTTTTATATATGAAGACACTTTTTCTAACCGAACTAATGCTCTGATTTTCACGAATAGAACATGTCTCTGGTTGAAAAGTGGATGTAGTTGGTACTTTATTTAAGTCATTTTTCGAATTTATCAAAATTGACCTTAAGCAACAGAAAGCCGGCATTTTTCACGAAAACTGTAATTTCGGGAATTCGATTTTAATATTTCATGAAAACTCAAGCAATTTCGAACTTACGTATAAACTTGAAATTTTTTTTGGGATTTCACATAGGTATGTTTATATATGTAATAAAACATTACATTAGAAAAACGATTCCGAGCGAAGTACTGTCAGATTAGGGTGTTTAGTTGACTCATTTAATGGTTTTATGATAAATTATTCATATTGAACGTATATGACTGATAAATTTAAAAATTTTAATCAATACATAATATATTATCTGATAACTTCGCTCAAAATGGAATGAATGATTTAACGTTGAATTCAAACGTTAAACGAAATTTAACACTATCCTCTTCCTCGCTTTACACCTGTATCCCTTCACTTGCTTTTATTTTTTTTTATAGTTTTATTATAATAATATACAATAAAATATTGACGATTGTTTTTTTCGTCTGATATATTTATTATAGTTATAGTATTATAATAAAAATATCGGATACGACTCTTCGAATGCGATAAATTCTTTGTATACGAAATTTATTTTTAAAAAGTTTTATTTTTTTTATATTGTAATATTAATATACGCATAATATCGGTGCTTTATAAATCTTTACGCTTTTGCAGTGTTGCCAGCGTGCAAACAAAATAAAAATAAAATTTTCCTCTCTATTTATATTATATAATATATATATATAGGACAATCGGAATATTATTACGATTATTTGTATATCTTTAAAATAAATGACCATTGGTGAACCCATAAACCTCTGTATATTTATATTTGCTCGTCGACTCTTGGTATACAACTCGCGCTGGCCGCAAAGAATAAATATGAGGGTATATATTTTTTTTTTTATATATAATATTATATAGGATTTGTTTATTTATTATTATATTTTTTTTCTTTCGGATTTCATTTTGGTATTTGCATTTCTCCCGCGTTCGTCCGTTGGGAATCGTTTTTGTTTTTATCGAGTGTGTTTGTTTTTTATAACAACTGCGCGGCCCGACTGCCCGAGCGTTATAATATAACGTCCGCCCTTAACTTTTCTTTGCCATCACATTATTACTCTCTCCCGCATTCATATCTTTATTATATTATTTGAATTCATTTGATTTGTTTATATAATAATTCAATGTAAATATTAGGATTTTACAAATACAAAAATACGTATGCGTTTATAATATTATATATGTACAAACGAATGATCAACGATATATTGTAAATATTATTAGTTCATTATTTCAACGAACTATATTACATAAATCAATTATGCGTGCATAGGTATATTATAATTTATAATACTTGCACCTACTGTAATAAACTAATAATAAGTAATAACTA
The DNA here is from genome assembly GCA_021307375.1 of Tetraneura akinire. Lineage (NCBI taxonomy): Eukaryota > Metazoa > Arthropoda > Insecta > Hemiptera > Aphididae > Tetraneura > Tetraneura akinire. The sequence continues at coordinate 821,336 of JAIUCT010000089.1, forward strand.
GGTAATAATTAATTCGATTGAATAAAAATAAAAATTATATCTATTAGCAGCAGGTATATTGACGAAAACAATCTTTAAACTCGCGTTTTCTTTTCTTTAACAAATGTTCAAAAAAAAAAAAAAAAAGAAAAGAAAAGAAGAAGAGCTGATACTGCTGTAGGGGAGATATAAGGGGTAAAGAGGATAGTAATGAATTTTGATTAAAAACTATCCTGAGCAAATTTCAGTCGAATCAGGTAGATATTGATTAAAATGTTTACATTTTTATTAAAAATTAAAAATGCATAGATATTAATTTACATTTTTACATTTACATTTCAACGTAAGAGTGCCAACATGTTATCAGCAAATACTTAACATGAATATTCAATAAAAAATTTCAAGTGTCTACGTTTATAATATAAATGCCCATAAAATCGTGTCTCCAAAATGACAGCATTTTGCACAAAATCATTTTTTCATGATTTAACATTAGGTACATTAAATTTTAATCAAAATTCAATACTATCCTCTTTACATCTGTATGGCTCGGTGCCGTCGTTTAGTTTTGCAAGGCTGTGGGCGAAATATTACATATCGTGAGGCCCATAGGCACAAATTGGGGTGCTTGACTTAGCACCTCCAAAAATCATTATAGCCCCCCACCATTTTTTTTTATAAACTTTAATAGTTTAATAGGTGTATTTTTTAATATATTATAAATATAATATTGTTTGGGACTTTAGCCCCCCAAAATTTTTAACCTAATTGCGCCTATGTTGAGGCCCTTTAGATAAAAAAAAAAAAAACCATACAGGTATTACATATTATTATTTAAACAGAATAAAACTCTTTGAGAGAAATGTAGAGGTTTAATCTATATAAATATACATACTTATAGGAATTTTAATTTTATTTAAAAAAACATGAAAATATATGCAATTTATATTCTTTAATCCTCATGTTATAAATATTACAATATACATTATACAATAAATATTAAACATCTATATGTTATATAACTTAAATTTAATTTTTCTACTTTTTATGACAACAAATTTTTCAATAATTTTATCATAATTTAGGTTTTTGATTCGACTTTTTTTTTATATCTAAAATAGCCAAGCCATTGAGAAGACGCTCCTGAAACATTGTATTATCGTGTATATCAAAAATATTCGTGTTTAAAACAATTTCAGAAAATTTATTATTTTATTTCGGTAAATTATTTTTAAAGAACAAGTATAATATCCTTCAATGAGTAATAGCTTATACGTTTAAGGTATACGTTTTATCTAGAATAAAATATATATCTGATCCTGACAACACTCTATCAGACACACCATCATGGGGTCGTAAATATTAAAAAAAAATATACAACGAATTATAGTGACCAATTCGTAATTTTTTTTAACACTAAAATGTATACCATAAATATTATATGATTTTAATCCCGTAATATTGTGCCAAATTATTAAATAATTTTTAAAATTATCGTAAGTGAAAGCTATAAAGCACAGTATAATTATTTTAGATTTTAATATATTAAAAAAAAATAAATAAAAAAATCGACCGAAATCAATGTAACAAGTTTTAAATAGTTGTACTAAATGCCGTTGCTCAAAAAAAAAAAAAAAAAAAA
>JAIUCT010000089.1:823356-837549 GCA_021307375.1 Tetraneura akinire
ACGTATCCATCGAGTAAAAATAATACAAAATTTATTATTATATAAAAGTAATAATAATTAGCGTTCCCATCGCCAGAGATAATATTATTACAATTTTTTTTTTAATTATAAGAAAAATTATAATCGATTTATTTTCAGTGTGTTATTCGTATTTCGTACTACATAATGTGTAATTGAATTTTGTTTCTCTTTAAATCACTTTAAATTTCATATTTTTTTTTTTTTTTTTGTACATCAACCATATGGATTACAGTATAGATGTAAAACTATAAAGTACATAATATTAGTAAATACAGACAAAGATCACTTGGAGGATATTATTTTTAATAATACAATACATACAATGTTATCTCAGTTTATTTCTGTAATGTAAAAATGAATAAATGAACAAACCAACAGGTAGTCTTTTTAAATTTCTTATGTATACCTATTCAAAAATAACAATAACGTAAGAATATAATATTATCGGCTTATATAAACTCGTGAGAGTCTCGTCGTCCGAATAAAACGTCGCTTTATAAATTGTATAATACGTATCGATATTAAAATTTAAAATATATAAACTTATTTAAATATTTTGTATCGTTTTCTTAATAATGATAATAACGAATAATTGATATAATATTAATGAATCGCAGATTCGCAGGGTATTAATTAAATTCGTAAAGGACTGAGATTTTTCAGAACATTGTACGATAATTTAATTGATATAAATATGACTCCGAAAGTCTAGATCTAGAAGTAAAGTAAAAAACCATAAAATAAAATACGTCATTATTATAATATATTTAATGTTTACCTCAACTTTTTAGTACCTACCTACAGTTTTTTCCGAAGAAAACCCTTTTGGAAAATTAAAAAAAAATCTTCCCACAATATAAAATATATAAAACCGCGAAATTGATTATTATCCACGAATAGGTCGTCGTCTTTAACTATTATAGTTCTAAACTTTTAAAATAATATTAAAGATAGGTAACTAAAAAAAAAAAAAACTGAAAAATTCAAAGAAACTAATTTCGACAATCAATAAATCAATTGATTTTATTTTATTTCTTAATTTATTTAAATCATACAATAATTTATAATTTATAATCAGTGTTCTTGTATATCTATTTTTTATTTTTAAGTAGTAAATTAAATATGGAATCATGTTAGATTCTGAACGAAGCGAAGAATGTATTGGTTTTACAATGATGTGTGTCTTTTATTTTTATTATTTTTTTTTATTTTTTATTTTTTTTTTATGCCTGTAGTCACTTTTACAACTCGAAATAATATTAAGATTTTCACGAATATTTTTTTTTATAGCTGTTAAAACTTAAAAGTTGATATTTTTAGTTTAAACGAAGATCTTAGAATCCATACTAATATTCTTCTTATTATTTCTCAATACTTTTATAATAAAAATTAATAGGAAATCCAAAAAAATTGGAAAATTTTTGAAAATTTTATTGAAGCACACTAACATATAGGTATCTTAAATTATTTTCATAATATTAGAAAAATCTCAAGACTCAATTTTTTTTATAGGTGTTAAAATTTGAAATTTTAGTAAAATCAATATTTAAAGTATTCAAATAGATTTTTCTTATTATATTACAATATTTTACAATAATGTTAAATATAATTGACTAAAATTTATTAAAAATTTTGAAATTTTTATTTAAGCTAAAATATATTTTACCTAACTCAGTTCTAATTAATTGTAAATTATTAAATTTACTATATTTTTTTATAGCTGTTGAAAGTATAAACAAGAAGAGCTGATAATCATGCCGCAGTGATACATGTCTGCAAATCATAGTGTTTAATTTTAATTAGAATTTTAATGCAATGAAAAACCATTGCATTCGAAAAAAGTATTTTGAACGAAGTTCTGTCAGATATGAACATTTAGCTGACAAGGGATTTAATGAGCATTTATATTGTACTTAGAGACATGTAAATTGTATAATGTGTTCCGTGTTCATTTATGTACTATATGTCTATATGTGTGATAAAACTTTGCGTTTTAAATATTTAATAAAAAAAAAATGTCAAAATTTTAACGAATATCTACATTATCTGACTGAACTTCGTTCAGAATCGTTTTTTCGAATGCAATGGTTTATTATTGCTTTCAAATTCTAATTTAAATTAAACACTATGATTTGCACACCTGTATCCCTGCGGCAGGATTATCAGCTCTTTTTTTTTTGTTATTTAAATTTTATTTTTGAGTCTAAGAAAATGAAATATTTTAGTTTTATTGTGGTTATTATTACTATATATTATTTTATTATTATTATTTTCCCAGCTTAAATTTAATTTAAAAATCTAGTAGTGGGCGAAAGCATACTTCTACTGCCCCCTATCTAAATGAAGCTTCTGTTTATATACGAGTATAATGTAATTGATCAAAAAAAAAAAAAAAAAACCATTTTATACATAGTTACAGAATAAAATGAATACGCAAAAAGTCAAAATAATAAAAGTAATAATAATTATTATAAATCATGTTTGACGGACGTTATTTTTTTTTCTCTTGTCTACGTTGAGGCGGTGACGTGTATTATATTGTGTACATATTAACGTGCGACCGCCGTTTAATTTGTTGATTGAAATATAACACATATATTATACCTGTATATTACGTATACAGGGTGTTCCGCGATTCGATTCACTATATCACGTAATATCGTATCGAACGAATGTAATAGGTAATTAATATTATACGAATAACGAAGATTATTTTTTCAAATTTTGTAACTGTGAAAATTACGAACGGCGTGATTTCAATTTCATCGACCGAAAAACTATATTATATAATATATGTTTACGAGTTTCTCGAGCAGTTCTATATTATTATAATATGTTATTATCGATTGTTTATCGTCGAAATGTATTTTTTATTTTTATAATATCCTTTCCCTTTGAATTCTACGTAATTTAGGGACCTACCTATTATTATTATTATTATTATTTTAACGTGTATACATTATAGGAGTACAATAATTTATTGTACAACTCACGGTTTCGGGACACACCGTATAAACAATATTATCGTATCGTAATAATAATAATATAGCGTATGTAGTCCCGTTGTGGCTTTACTCGGTATAAAATACCCGTCTCAACCATCTGGCATAATCTCTTCGCCGCCGCCCTCGCGATTGACGCCACCTGGAGTCAGTGCCTCGCACCCCAGCCGATATGCCGTGTGTACTATGCCCATCAATATTATTTTATAATATGTACATATATATATATACGTCACCCCGATCGATACACTCGTATATATGATATATATATAAAATAATAATATAATATTATTATTATGGTGTTTATCAAATCGATAAATGTATTCGAAGAGCGATATGGCGGATATTAAATTATTATTGTATAATATGTATAGTGTCCCGGATCTGTTTAATCTTTAATCGTTGTATTTACTCGTATGTATAATGTACTTATATATAGGTATAATAAACTTATGAGAGAAGAAAAAAATCACAAACTATACTCGTATTACAAATATTGAAATTATGTAATTATCATACAAATGAGAAAACGATTAGAATTAGAATGATTTTTGACCGTGCGTCTGCGGGGAGAGCGGATGATGGACAGTATAGTGATGAAAGAAGTTTTAGTTGACAATTTAATGATAAAAAGTCAGTTAGAAAAACATTCGTGTGGATATTATAGCTGAAGACACCAAAGACACATAGGAAGGGTCGACTTTGAACGACGCAGGATATTATGCTTCGCACCTCAAAGGGTCTCACGTTTTAAAGGGCTTTATAATTAACCATAGAGAAATAATTCATAGTATGGATAAGTTGTTTTTAATGTCCCGATATTTGACGCAATCAAGAATGATGTGTTTGACTAAAAGATTGGTGTGGCATTCATCACAAGAGGGTCTTTGCTAATGAGGAAAGAATGGGTTAGAAAAGAATGTCCGATTTTACATCTAGAGATTGTGACTTGGTCAGAATACGATTGAGCACGATTGGACCTTTTTTGTGTACGATTGAGCACACACTATTGTTAACAATGACTAGCTACCTGCATCCGAAAAACAACACGATTCAGCGGCGTTGCCATATTTATTTTGCACGTAATAATAATATAAATAAAAAAAATAAAGTCGTAGTTTATGTAAGAAAAAAAAATTATATATAATAAAATTAAATAAAATTAAAAATTAATTATTAAAATTTTCATTGGTTAGTTCAAAAATACAAAGGTCTCGCGGAGCGAGGTTTTAGGTCACACGAAATCAATGCCTATCCGCACCAGTATCAGTTCAATGGGTAGGTATTAGGTAGGTATGCTTTAGTCCCTTGGGGCGTAGCCCCATCCCCATGAAAAGTGCCGCAATTTCCACTTGAAAAGAACGATTTATCGGAAATTAATATTAACTTGTTAATATATTGTTTATAATATGTATATAACATAACATATAGTATTAAAATATCTAGACAAAAATTGTACTATACGAGTATATCTTTTCTAAACGAAAGAAGTTTGGCAACGTTTTCAATATTTAAAAATATTTTAAAATATTGAACGTGTTTAATCGTAAGGTCAAAAAACAGATAAAAAAACGTACCGTGCTCAATCGTATGGCATCCTGTGACTTCCTGTCGTCTGTTGAGGAAAAGAGGTGGAATCCATTTCTTTATATTTTTCTATTTTCTTTATTGTTTTAAGTTTAATGGTGGTGGGAATGACATCCCAGTAATTTTACCATTTTGAAAATATGTATTTTTTTTTTCTATTATTATTAATATTATTATTATTATTATTATTATTATTATTATTATTAAGCCGCGGCAGCTAAGGCCATTGGCAATTACAAAATTTCAAAACATTACAATATATACACATCTATACGTATAGTTAACAATTTTACAATTTCGTTGTGTCTTAGTTAATAATTTGAATACATTTTTTATAGAGATGGAATTGTATAGAATTGTATGGAATTCTATAGAAATGTATTTTATGTTTAATGGATGTTTGAATGTTATTAGTCGGTAGATCAGAGATAGTTGGCTGGGAAAGATCTGGCATTTCGTTGCCGATTATACCTGTGTGTGATGGAACCCATATAAGTTCGATACGAATAAGAATATTATTACAAAAGGTATTATCGGAACGCGCCAATGCGGGTACATTCATAAATTTATAATGTAAAATATATTATTTAGTAAGACATGTCATAGATTATCCAAAACTCACTGCGCCATATACCCCGCTTTTAAGAACCTACCACACCGCATATCCAATAGTACCAGACACTATTCACGTTATCTCTTTATTATAAAACCATATAGCAAAGAATAATATTATTGACTAGGTATTGTGTAGTTTTACCCGATGGCGCCTATTTATCCCTGTTAATAGTTTAATACGTACCTGGCGCAGTGAGTTTTGGATAATAGAGATGACATGTCTCACTAAATAATATATTTTACATTGTAAATTTTTGAATGTACCCGCATTGGCGCATTCCGATAACACCTTTTGTAATAATATTATTATTCGCAAGGACGGGCTGGGTCGGCGGGATACCGGGAAAATTTCCGGTGGTCCTCTGTTAGTATTATTTTATTGAAAAAAGAAGAGCTGATACTCCTGCCGCATGAGATACAGGTGTGCAAATCATAGCGTTTAATTTTAATAAGAATTAAAATGCAATGATAAACCATTGCATTCGAAAAAACGATTCTGAGCGAAATTCTGTATCAGATAGCGTAGGTATTTTTTAAAATTTTTCTCATTTTTTGTTGCAAAATTTTTACAGACTTTTATAGTACATAAATGTACCCTATACAATTTTCAAGTCTCTAAGTTCTATATAAATGCTCATAAAATGCCTTGTCGCCTAAATGACTATATCTGACAGAACTTCGCTCAAAATAGTTTTTCCAAATGCGATGGTTTATCATTGCAATCAAATTATAATTAAAATTAAACGCTATGATTTGCACACCTGTATCCCATGCGACAGGAGTATCAACTCTTCTTTTTAATACCTACTTTAAACAGCTATAAAAAATAACCGTTAATGTAATAATTCACAATTAATTAAAACTGAGTTAAGTAAAATGTATTTCAGCTTAAATTAAATTTTCGAAATTTTTAAAAAATATTTGTCAATTTTATTTAACATTATTGTAAATCATTGTAATATAATAAGAAAAATCCATATAAATAATTTAAATATTGATTTTACTGAAATTTCCACTTAAAAATGCTATAAAAAAAAAACTAGACTAGACATTTTTCTAATATTTTGATATGATGTTAAGCAATATGTATACATACTTCAGTAAAATTTTCAGACCTTAATATCAAAAATTGACAATTTTATCAAACATTATATACATAAAAACGAGAATTTTACGAAATATTCAAAGTCCTATATTTTGTAGAAAAATTAACGTAATGGTTACAAAAGTTTGCACATATAAGTACCTATGTAAATACCTAATAAAATTTTTAAGTCTCTAACTTCCAAATTGCCCGAGTTATCGTAAAATATTGAAATAAAACTCGTCGTAATTTCAATTTTCGTGAAAAATGCCGTTAGATTTTAATTTAAAATTAATCAATTAGAATGATCTGGGACATTCTGTATTATATATTATACTTAACCCGTATTCGAAACGGGACGCCTCCCCTCTTCCAAGATACTAATAATCATAAACTTTCTTTTTAAAAATTCTATAATAGAATATTTGTACATATTGTTAAAATTATAAAAATATATTTATAGCAATAAATTTACGAGTATAATATTATAATGTGAATATGTGATACGTATAATAATTCATTTCATATAAATGCACTATGCAGTTAAAATTATGTGGAATTTGTTGAAAATATTTTTTATTAAATAATATATTGTTTTTATAAAAACTTTTGTATGTTAATATTATATAATATGATTAATGACACGAGTTTAAAACATAAAATTAATGATCAGGTATTCCAAACCCATCGTAACAGAGTTTTGTCCCTAGGGCATTCGGAGGTCTTGATCAGGGCTTATGTATTATATAATACATTACACGTAGGTACATTTTAAGATCTTTTTTTACCCCAATTGAAATTTCATCTATATATGAGAGTTCTACCCCCAGACTTTAAACATCCCCCTCAGAAAAAAAAAGAACATTCCATGTAATTTTACTTCTATTTTTAAATTTGTTTTTAAACAACGTTTATGTGTAAAGATTTAATACAAAATTATAAATGTATACTGCAGTAGGTACCTATATAAAGTATTATTTTCAAATATAATACATAATAATATATGTAAAAATAAATATGGTTTTTATTGTTAATAATAATATTGATTGGTAATAAGATGGAATAATTTTTAAATAAAAAAAGTAATGTACTATAATACATATTGTATACCTACTAAGTACTAATACTATATTAATAATTAAATAAATGTTATTTAATTATACATTTTATCAGTTACATATTTTTTTAATTTGATTTTTTATATATACGAGTATATAAAAAAAAAGAAACTGATAATATAAATCTATATATTATTATTGGCGCAACTAAGGGATGCTAGGGGGAGTTTAGCGCTCCCAAAAATTTTAATACTTTAATAGACGTATTTGATAATAAATTGTAATTATATTTATTTGGGACTTTAGCCCCCCCCCTAAATTTGTTTAACCTAGTTGCGCCTATGAATATTATATTATACGTGTCTATAAAACATGTACATTCAGCCCCACTTGTCAAATTTCGATTCGACACTGGTTGAGTATTTTTATAATTTTTCGGAATCCAAGTGGAAAAGTCAATTGCTTTTACAATGAAGTGAGAATTTTTTTTTAATTATGACCATAAATAACGACTCGTAATATATTAATATAGGTACTTTTATATTTGTTTCTTCAAAATACTCATTCTCGTATAAGCTGAAGGAGAAATTACCGAAAAGGGCTAATAAATGCGCGATAATTTCGACCCCTGCAACTCGATTTGATTATTTTATGAATTATGATATCATATTGATATTTAACGTAAAATTTTAAACCGTTACACTGATTTTTAGTAAATATACATACCTATGTATTCCCATATAAATATGAAATATTGAACATTCTCAAAATTATTATAATTCTTTTTGGTAATTCCTGCTATATAGGTAATTTCTCTTTAAATATTTTTCATTAGGTACTTAACTCAAAATAATAATAAGTTTAAATAAATAAATGGGAAAAAATATATATTATATAATATAAGGCTCCTATAGTATAAATAGGTATAAATGTATAACATATACGAGTTTACTGCTATTACTATTTTTTGTGGATAAATTAAATTAAATAACAATGTTAAATATCAGAATATAATGTACGTTCGGCACAGTTATTTATGTATAATTTTGAAAAATTTAATAATTTAAAATGTATAAAATATTTTAATCAAGTATTTATATTTTTAATCTCAAAAACAAGTAAATTTAACATTCATTTACTTGGACAATTGGAAATGGCATTTTAAATTCAAGACCATCTGTTCAAAAACTTTATATAGGCGGATCTAATATAGGGTTATTGAGAATAGACCATTGTATGTATTATTTGAAAACCGGAGCAATACATATAAACGCTAAAATGTGATATTGCGAATAATATTCAGACTTGGGGTGGTAATTTTTATAAATAACGTCCATATATAATATTATTATACGGAAGTAATATAAGTATACAACATCAATGACTGCGATTTATTATAATATCATTATAAATTTAGTATATTATAATAATCAATCGATTCAGTCGTTATCGGCACGTGAAAGAACCACGGCGCGTGTGATTTTCTCTGTATATATAATAATGTATAACCCCATATGAAGAGATTATAAATAAAAATTAACCAAAGAGGTTATATTATAATACATAAGTCACATATTTTATTATTTAAATTTTTTTTTTTTTTATTAGTAATAAAATCAAAAATATATCTATTTTTTCGCATTGATTAAATGAATTTTGTTGATGGCCAATTCATACAGATATTATTTTTCTAAAAAATATAATAATTCTTGAATTATCTACTAATTTCTATATAAAGTACCTATATTTAGTTATTAATTTTATAAAATTTTAAATAAAATCGTAATTATATTTTACATAATCTCATTGGACATTCGATATGTAAAACGAAAAACAAAAACCCCGGAATAAAATACATATAAATATTATTATATTTGTTTGTCCCGCATGTAGGTACCTATAAATAATGATATTATGTAAAAAATATTGTAATATTTAAAATTTCTATCGAATATATTAGGTGTATAATAATATAAGTATATATAGTGTACTCGTATATTTATTATGATATAATATATTAGAAACTAGTGGTCATTAAACGATGGGCTGTTGTTATCGGATTCGAAAGATCCTTTTGATAATCACTATATGATCCGTATATTAAAAAAAAAAAAACAACACTCGAGTCTTTGAGTGTTAGTATACCGCGTATACCGTGTTTTATTTACCATGAGAATAAACAGCGGATAGAAAAACATTAGGGGATGATGTATTATAACCACTCGTCGTAAATACTAAGTATACACATTGTATATTTAACCCTTTGTGTTCTTTTATGATTTTTCGTACAGATTCCGCTTTGGACAAACAATATATTATAAGTTGTCGATGATATTTATTATTACTAGTATTATTATTAAAATTATTATTAAAATTAATATTAAAATTATTATTATTATTATTATTATTATTATTATTGTTGTTGTTATTGTAAACAAACCCATATACAGAGGTTAGTTTTTTTCTGTATTCCAATTCGTTTATTTAGCATTACGGTGAAATTTTTTGTTTTCATTATTTTCCGTGACGTTTCGCAGGCGTGACGATATTATAAATGTCAAAATACGTATTTTATACATACAACGTTATAATATAATATTATATATATATAAATATAATACGTTTGGGAAAATCAAATTGTGCAATACCTACGTACGTCGTCCCCGAGTATATTTTATAATGTTATTATTATAGTGTAGGTTCCCAGATTTTCACCACCCTCTCGACTCTCTCGATCGTGTGTTATATCGGATTAAAATAATAATTATAATAATAATAATAATAAAAAAAATGAAATATTAATACAGTAACTGTATACAGTGTAACATTGGCGAGGGTGAATTTCGATAACAGTGGGAGTCGATAGACATTTACCGGCGGTACAAACATTGTTTATTGTTCGACACGGATAGCACGTGATCAGCACGCGTGTATAGTGTATATAGAACACACGTGATTCATCGTCCTGATGTGGAGTATTAAAAAAAAAAAAAAAAAAAAAAAAAGAAACAAAAAGTGAAAACCTCACATTATTACAACGGTAAACGTTTTTAAATAACCCCGTCGGCTCGTCACCCAAAAATAATACCTCCCTCCCAACCACCCCCGAAGGGTGGAAACGAAAAAAAGGAATAATATAATATATTATATATACATTAATTTCATAATGGACATTGGACACGCTTACGACGTGACATCGGGGCGTCGGCGGTTTAATAGGTCATCACTTTGCTATAAATACATTTTCATTATCTGCTCTGTCTTCATATATTATTATTATTATATTATAATATTATATTCATGTTATAGTTGGGCCTTGGGCATAATCGATCGGAACGGAAATTTTAAGTTATCGAATATTTTCAAATAGTTAATTTGACCGAAAACCAATCGAAAAGAGCTACCTATATATTATATTTACCTACTCGTAGAATATCTAAAATTACAATATTCTCTGGTGGCGTACCGAGGTCAATGGGATATTTAACCCCCCACCACAATCGACTTCGAATTTATTAAAAACTTAAGACACATCAGTTTCTATTTTGTTAGACGTCATAATTTGACATATATTTATAATATAATATTATATTAAAGTATTAAACGTATTTGAATATTTCAGGATAAATTGGCATTCAACTGCAATAATCTTACTTTACGAATTTTTGACATATTATTATTGTCCTTATTCAATAATACTCTGTGTATTTACCAGAAAAAGCATGTAAAATAAATAATTTAATATGCATGATAGGTAATATATTTTATTATTTTAATTTACCCTATTATTATCAAATATCAATATTCAATATAATATTATAATTAACTATTTTAACCTATGAAACAATCCTGCTTTATGCCACTGGTATTCTACGTCTCGTTTCGACTGTTCGTTCCATTGTTCGTTCCATTGTATAATATTGTATTGGATGTTTTCATTCGACTGTATTTTTTATTATCGAAACAAATTTTTCAATATTAATTCGACCGAAACGGCAAAACATATAACGTACCTATGTATGTATTTTTCAATAATATTATATTATAAAATACGACAAAAACAATCGTGTCCGCCTGCGCACGACAAAACGTCTTTGACAAAACGTTTGTCGTTAAACATTAGACTTCTCGAATTTTTGACAGAACAAATATTTCGTTAAAAAAAAAAAAAAAATGTTTAGAAATAAAATGAAATCACTGTGAAAATTATTAAAAAGAACTTGCCAGTTGTAGGTATGCATGTATACAATTTAAGCAACTAAAATTATATATTTAATATAAGTATCCGATTAAATAAAAGCCAAAAAACGTTTTACGCAGTGACAAAAGAACTATAATTCAAAATGTTATCTAGAAAAAAAAAAGTAAGATTGTAAGATTTGTGGCTATTATAAGACCAACTATAACGTATGGTTGTGAAGCTTGGACGACAACCAAACAAACAAAGAGGAAATTGAGGAGTTTCGAGAACAGGCTATGGAGAAAAAATATATAGACGAAACTACAGGAAGTTGGCGAAGGAGTTATAACAAAGTGCTGTACGATATGTTGAATCTTGCACAAATGATTCAATGGTTAGGTCATGTATAATGAGAAAAAGTGAGAGCGAAATTATTAGAGTAGTATATTGGAGTGGAATCCACAAGGAAGAAGACTTAGAGGGAGTCCTAGGAAAAGATTGATTGACGTGGTTGAAGAGAACCTAAACCCGTTAGGAGTTGAAGACTGGAAAGAGATCGTTCAGGATAGAGACAAGTGGAGAAGTGTAAACGTGTAGTAATGGCGGCCCAAACACTTAGAGAGTATAGACATGCCAAAAGAAGAAGATAAATAATTAAAAAAATATATAATATCCTGTAAAAGACAGTTCAATTAATTTCAAAGCGAGTACTGTGTACTACTATAATAACAAAAATTGGGCTGCAAATCTGATTTTTTCATAAATAATAAAATACAGAAATGTATTGATATATTATGTAAGTGGACTGTATAATACAAAAAAGGAATAAATTGTTATACAAGAAAATAAGTAAAAAATAAAATACCACACAGTGTATACTTCATAATACATTGTACACATATCTATATCTATAATATATATAGATATCTTCGACATATATATAATTCTACTGTACGTGTGTATGTCACTGAACTCTCCCTAAACGACTGGACCGATTATAATGAATTTTGGATTCTGAACGAAGCGAAGAATGTATTGGTTTTACAATGATGTGTATATTTCTTTTTTTTTTTTATTACTGAAGACACTTTTACTACCCGAAATAATGCACCGATTTTCACGAAGAGCATATTTTTCCGGTTGAAAAGTGGGTCTATAGTTAGTAAGTACTTTATTTAGGTCATTTTTCGAATTTCTCAAAATTGACCCTATGCGACAGAAAAAATGACGAAAAAACGGCATTTTTCACGAAATTTCAATGAATTCGATTTTAATATTTCACGATAACTCAGGCAATTTTGAAGGTAGAGACTTAAAAATTGTATTGGGTGTTGACATAGGTACTATATATGTAATAAAATTATGGAACCGTTACGTTTATTTTTCTACAAAATATGTGACTTTCAATATTTCGTAAAATTCTCGTTTTTAATTTTTTATATATATGTTGGATAAAATTGGCAGTTTTGGATTTTTTCGTAGGAAAATTTTACTGAAGTGCCTATACTGACATATTACTTAATATGATATTAAAATATTAGTTAAATCTCTAGACTCAATTTCTTTTATTGTTTTATAGTAATAGTTTTTTATTTTTTTTTTTCGTCATTTTTTCGCCTTTTTTTCTGTCGCATAGGGTCAATTTTGAGAAATTCAACTTTAACCTAAATCTAGTACCAACTACATCCACTTTCTGTCTGGAAACATATGCTATTCGTGAAAATCGGAGCATTATTTCGGGTAGTAAAAGTGTCTTGAGAATAAAAAAAAAAAAAAAAAAAAGTCACACATTGTAAAACCTATACATTCTTCGCTTCGCCCAGAATCTAAAAACTAAAATGTAATATTATTTTAAAAATATCGTGTGTAGAATTATTTATTATTATTACGTACTATAAAATATTATATTATCGTATAAAAAAAAAAAAACGATATCTGTTAAAGTGTCTAAAGATATATAAAAAAAAAAAATCAAAATTATTTTATAGATCAGAATCTAAAACGGAACGAAACGAAACGTAGCATTATTATTTATACTTCAAAACGCATTTTTCATATTCTACGGAATAGCGGTTTTTGTGTATACATATTACATATTATATACTATGTACTATGTGTACGTACGTATACTTTCGTCGCGGTACGAAACGATTTTCCGCAAGCCGCGTGTTTCCCATTACTCTTTCCCCGCGGTTTGCGTTTCAAACCGCGCGTCCGCTAATTCGATTTGATGTTCACTCCCCGAGGCGGTGGACCTGAGCGGCGGCGGTGCCCGCATGCGTACACACACACACATTGCGTTATATAATATTATGTATATAAATAAAAGACGGCCGCAGAAACGAGCACCAGAAAATAATCATATATATATATATATATATAAATAAACGTGAGAATGAAAGAAAAATAACTGTTTTTGAATCACGTGCCAAACCGATCAGGATCGCAAATAATAATTAGGTTTGATGGATATCAGCCATCGGGCACTCTTGGGGTTTAACCGGGCGCACGCGACCTGTCCCCCGGTTCCTCTACGCCGCCGACAATAATTTCGCTTTTCTCCAGGGGATTACACTGTGAAATTATCCTACGGTTTATAATAATAATAATAATAATAATAATAATAATAATAATAATAATAATAAT
>JAIUCT010000089.1:837559-902777 GCA_021307375.1 Tetraneura akinire
ATAATAATAATAATAATAATAATAATAATAATAATAATAATAATAATCTTTTATCGTCGCGTGCGTCAGTATCTTTTTTTTTCCTTCCGCCGAACGTATCAGCTTTTTCAGTAATATTCACTTTGTATAAGACTTCCTGCTGGCATTATTATGTTGTTGTTGGTTGTTACGAGGACCCTCTTTGAGTCTCTGATTAAATTCTGATTGACCCGCGCAGAATACCACCGAACGACGTTTACCGCGCATTTCATAATATTAATATTAATATTATACACGTTATATTATTATATATAGAAATATTATTATAGAAATAAAACCCGAGTGATGAAACGAAAAAAAAAACCCATCGAAAATCAAATTTTATCACGATTTTACGAAAGTAAGTCTTATTTGATAAGAATACATCCTATATATGTATATAGTAATAATCTATACAAAGAATATCATATTATTAAAATCGCAAATATAATAATTCACAATTAATTGGAACTGAGTTAAGTAAAATGTTTTTAAGCTACAATAAAATTTTAAAATTTTTAAAAAATTGTAATATAATAAGAAAAATTTGAATGCAATATAGTAGTAGGTATACGGATATATTATCTGTATTATAATCTATGACGACAAAGTATTGTGTACTATGTACTGACGTACTATCACTATATATTTTAATGATGTGAACACTGAACATTGTAAAGAGTTGGTCATACTTACAGCTTGGTTTCATTTTCAGATATAATAATTTTTGTAGTTTTATTTTCGACGTATTAAACAATATTATATAATATACGAGTATATTTATACCCTAATTTTAATAACGAAACTAGGGGTGTGCTTTGGATCTAATGCAATGCCCAAGTTAAAAAAAACACCCCGATGTGTAACTAACGTAACTATCCATTAAAAAAAAAATCTGAATATTACTTTAATTAAATTTTATGTAATTCAAGCATTCTCTTGTTTTGATGCCTAGTATTGCGGCTATGCACCCTGTATATATTAAGTTTCCAACAAAATTGTTTTAGATTCAAATATATAGGTTAGGTTAAAGTAATACTTAGGTATTACTCTTAACAAATACATTTTATTATTTTTATTTTTTAAATTCCGCACTATAATTTTACATAAAGACATTATAAAAATTTAAAAAAATATATTCGCTAAAATTGATTTATAGAATTTAATAATATATTACGTTTATAAAAATGAAAACCTCGAGAAATAATAATAATATTAATAATCTATCATTGTATATTATATGGTACGTAAAAAAATAAATACTTATTTGGACCAAAATATAAATTTGATCGTGCTTAATAATAATACATAGTGGCAATAATAGTATTGGTGCCAATATATAAACCGTTATTATTATCGTATATAAGCTTTAGTGACGAAAAATCGGATTCGGGACTGTGGAGTGTGGACGAATAATATATGTCAAGATAGCTTCTGAAAATTGTTTCCACTTTCAAACTATTATAAATAAATTTAGAAATTCGTTTTGACAAGTGGATTAATGGACGTTACGATAATTAATTTAAAAATTTTGAAATAGAACGAGCGCCGAAACTATACAATATTATAAAATAAACTCGAATAAAGTCATGGAAATAACACATACGACGAGAAAAAGTTTCCAAAATATTTTTTAAAAAAAATACAAATTTATTGTAAATTTATATATCTGTTACCGGAAATGTTGACGTTTCAGGAAATAACTACCAAATTAATTAATATATTATTATAAATTATATTATTTTCAAGTGTAAGGGATAGCTCGCTTTGCCTGCTGCAGTTTCGGTCACTTACTCAACGCCGCTTTGCACTACTTTTCGTGAGAATGGGGAGTAACCCTAAGGGACTAAAACATACCAACCTAATACCTATTTGTCTAAACCTGATACTGATGCAAATATAGTCGGGAGTTTCGTATGACCTAACACTTATGACATATCGCTTCTCGGACAGTGTCATATATTATATACGTGTCTAGATACAAAGTTTAATAACAACCACGAAAACAAACCGTATTGCATTAATCAAATTAATTGATTTGAACACTATTTTAAAATCGATAGACCATAAATAAAAAAAAAAAATTAGTATTATAATAATAATAATATTAATAAATGATTATTATTTATTAATCATAACTGACAACACATAATATTATTTTTTAGAAAAAAGATTCAATATTTCATCATTCTTAAACAATAACACTGTACAGCAAAAAAAAAAATTATTATACTCGTCTATTAAATGAATGCTATAAAAGTATAAACAAACTTCAATATCGTTTAAAATTATTATTGAGAAGACTCGTGCAATTTTGAAGTTAGAGACTTGAAAAAATTATTGGGTATTCACATAGGTTTTATATATATATGTGGTAAAATTTTGGAGCCGTTACGTTATTTTTCTACAAAATATAAGACTTGAATATTTCGTAAAATTCTCGTTTTTATGTATATAATGAATTAATGTTTGATAAAATAGGCAATAATTTTTGGCATTAAGGTCTGAAAATTATTATTATTATTATTATTATTATTATTATTATTATTATTATTATAAAAAAGCATTTCACAATAATAATAATAATAATAAATGTGACTCCTCTGGTGGCCATCTGTCGCATACAAACAGTTCGACCACTGGTTAACGTCGTCGGTCGTGCGCGTCCCTTTTGTTCGCGGGTCCGTATAATTCCTTTAATGCGTTCTCTCCTCTGTGCGTTATTATTGTATAGTATATATAGTAACACGACAATATTGTTGAAAACCCTATATACGTAATATATACTTACACGCTCTTATAATATAAATGTATTTGTGTGTGTGTGTGTGTGTGTGTGTGTGTGTGTGTATGTGCCGATTGCTCAAAAAGCTGAGATCTATTACGAGTCTATGGGCGCTGCCCTTTTTGGAGAGAATAAAAATTTTATTATTATTATTATTATTATTATTATTATTATTATTAATATTCAAATTTTTCGCCGCGGATTGTGTAGATCATTTAACCATTTTATATAATATGGTATATTATTATGATAATTTATAACATACGTGTATATGATATATTATACAGGAAGTATATATAATAATATTTACAACCATAGTGGTTAGGTATTGGTATATGTATTTTATAACCATGTTACATACAATAATTTCACAAACCTATATAGTGAAAAAGAAAAAAAAAGGTTATTCCATGAGATATATAAAATACGATGCACTATAATATTATTGGGTCCGGTCGTCCGGATTCGTATTGGTATTGTATACGTTTTTTACCATTTTTATAAGGTTATGTTCGGTGAGAAAGGCAAATTAAAATATATTATTATTTAATATTTATTGACGGTTTTTATACATTTTATGGTTTTCATTTTCAACTACATACCTATAATACCGCTGTAACTGCGTACCATATAGATGAAAATATTTACAGCTAGTTCTAACTTCTGAGACTCAACTATCATACGACATAATATAGGTATTACTCGAGAAGTCGGAACCCAAGTCCTGTTTTTTATATGGGACTCAACTATAAATTTACTAGAGTGTAGTATTAAAACTTGAATTTGGGATCCGACTATTTGACAGAGAAATAAATAAATAAGACATAGACACTTAGAAGAAATTGCGTTTTTTGAATATTAATTTCAGCGTTCGTGTTGGACGAATCGTCGTTATAGGGACTAATTAATATGTGAACATGCATACATAAAAATATAATGAATAGTTTCGTATTTGAACACACTGTGCCAAGGTCGTACGTAATGGTGAGGGATGGTTGGGGTTTCAACCCCATTGAAAACTAAATTTACACTAGATAAAATAAACCAAAAATATAAATGGTTTGTAATTAAAATATTTTTGTCCATTTAATTCATTTACTATTTTAAATATTTTTAGTGCCTACTATTATAATATTGGAAATAAAAATGTTTTGTACATCTAATATACGTAGATAATAAAGTAACAATCGGAGCAATAATTAAGATAGGAAAAGTGTTTACATTCATAAAAAAAAAGTAAGGGAAAGGATACTTCTGCCGCAAGGATATACGTGTGCAAATTATAGTGTTTAATTTTAATTAGAATTTGAATGCAATGATAAACCATTGCATCCGAAAAAACGATTCTGAGCGAAGTTCAGTCAGATAATCTAGGTATTGATTAAAATTTTAATATTGTTTATTAAATATTTAAAACGCAAAATTTTATTACACATATAGGAAGGTACAAATATAATACATAAAATTAACACCCTATAAAATTTTCAAGTATCTAGTTCAATATAAATGCTCATAAAATCCCTTGTCACCTAAATTCCCATCATATCATAAAAATGTTTTTTAATTTTATTTATCATTATTGTAAAATATTGAAATATAATAGGAAGAATCCCATATAAATACTTAAAATATTAATTTTACTGAAATTTTTAACTTTAAACACATATGAAAAAAATTGAGTCTTGACTCTTGAGATTGAGATATTCAAATACGTTTTTTCAGGTACATATACATTAAGCATTTATCGATGAAATATTAATAACGATATTATAAGCAATATTATAAAATGTGTATAGCCTGTTACCTGCAGGTGGCAGGTAAGTTTAAAAATATTTAAAGTTTAAAGTACCTATGTAGATTAAACATTATAATTTTTCACGGAGATATATAATATTATACGTAGTGGGTAGGTAAATATAATAGATTTGGGACACCCTGTATATTATAATACGTATATGCATTATAAAAACGGTATAATACAAACATAAATGTACAATTGTTGTATAAAATATTTCGTCTTAACACGAGTTGAGTATACCAATATATCATATACAATAAACAAATATAAAATGTAGGTATACAATATTGTATATATTTTATGACATATTATAACGTGAGATTAAAATGTTCTACGTGCGCGCAAGATTTGTGACCGATTGATTTTTTCCTGCGACATTTCGATGTAGGTATACCGTATACCAGACATCAGGTATAAAGTATATATACCAACGTATGTACACATGCAAATACGCAATCGTTTCCCTTCAGTATAATATTATATTATATATGATGATTGCGGTGCGCATAAATAATTTTTGTTATATCGTCGACGCGGAGACCGCAACCGAGTTCCAATATAATAATACGTAATATTACATTACATTAGACATTTTAAAATACATTTTATAAACAATTTTATAAACAATTTTAAAATTTACGAAATTTATTTTTACGCGTATATGATATTTTGTTTAGGTATGTGAAAAATGAATTTAAAATTTAAAAAAAATATACCTAACTAAAATAATATACATTATACCATTGATTATACATAATAATATATTTTTTTCATTAATAATTAGCGAATACACGTAATTTTTCTCGTGTTAAAAATACTACATTATTGATATCGAATTTTTCTTTTCGCTGTATTTTTCAATATATATTATACTTGTATGTCAGACATTTAATATGTGCCGTTGCCGTATATGATGGGTAAATCGAATTCATTGAAGTCGTGTAATGTGTGTCTCGGCCTTAAATCGTATTATTTTATAAAAACTAATTTAATTTCGTGTTTGTCATGATAGTATAGCTCCTATAATGTGAAAAATTTACGATTTGGTCAATCCTCGGATTCTGAAAAAAAATAAACTTTCATTTTTCATATGATAATATCTCTCATCGTGTGCTGTCTTTCTGCTCGTATAGAATTAATGAAAAATAATAAATAAAACGAAAAACTCCACTTAGTGTTACCTAGCTATATATTTATATTATAAGTAAATTAAGAAATATCTCCTATATAAGTGATTAAAATTTCGTGCTAAACTACGTAGTACAATGTAGTACCTACATAAGTGATATTGGGTTGCTAAGGTTAATGTATATAGATATAGTGAAGTGTGGGAAATATGCGACACATCATATTTCCAAATTATTAAAAATATGAACGACTCAATTAAGCAATAATATTATTTTCACAAATATTAAATATTATTTACTCAATATTTTTTTTTTTTTAAATAATATATAAAAATATTTAAAGTTATATAAATTCGTTTTGTAAATTTTCAGCGATTAATTCTTTGTGTCTTTTGAAAAATCATAATATATGTTTCAGTACAAATAAGGAGGTTTTTTGTGGTAACGACGTTATATAATATGTTATTTTATTAATAAATACTGGCATTTATGTTGACAAAATGCAACACTAGAGCAAGTCCCCCTAACACCCTCTAGAAGTGTTAATATATGGGACGAATTATTAAAATATTTTACGGCCTCCGCACTAAAAACATTTGGCCTCCAACTGGCCCTACCTAAAATAATATCCTGGCGCCGCCACTGGACCCCTGCTATATATAGACAAAACATCGATAAAATATTTATATTAATCAATAATAAAATTCAAAATTTTCAAAATTATATTTGAAATTTTAAAGTTCAGGGGGGGATGGCAAACGCCCCGTCTTGCCGTGCACCTTGTATATTATATATAGTCAATATATAACATTGTATTAAGTTTGTGTTTTTTTTATTATTAATTTATACACAAGTTTAGTGAAATGGATTTTATTATATATAGGTAAATATATTATAAATTTATAAATATCGTAAATTCGTAATTAAAGTTTTTTGTTTGTTTTTTCTCATATAAATATTTCAGCGACTTAAACTGATATGGGGAAAATTTAATTTTGAAAAAATAAAATAAATAATAATAAAAACGCGGGGTCTATAAAAATTTCATTTTTGAGAATTATTCGTCGCATTTGGTGTGTATATAAATACATATATATAATATATTAAATTTCTTTATATATATATACGCGATATAACACGTCATAATATTTCGTGTGCGTATTTATATATAATATAATATATATATATATATATATAAACGACGGTGACGGAGACGGAAAAATATATTATATACTATGTACAGTACACATAGGTATATAATAATAATATAAATATAAACCTATATATAATTATATTATATACATATATATATATATATATATATACCTACACCCTGGTATTATTATAAAACCCAACCACGGTTCGGGCGAGCGAGTTATTATCTCTATACGTTTATCTCCCCGTCTCTCTTTGCACGTATTTCGTCCTTTACAATATAATATATATATATATGTATAATACAATATTATTCTCCATATATATATATATGGAAATTATTTTCCGTTCCTCCGCGGGCCGAGTACTTTTATATACACGGTTCGTCACTCCTACCACCGCGGCGTCCCGGTATTATTTTTTCCTCCTTTTCGCGCTTATATACATAGTGCTCGCGCTGACGACGACGGCACGTACAGAGTTTTCACGGATCGTACATATATATATATATAATATATAATATTATAATATAATGTATATACATGCAACGATAGGGGCGGCGTGTGTCGTCCCGGCCGCTTAGCAGGGTGTGGCCGACCCCGTCGAATGGGACCGCTATGGGCGTCCCCTCGTCCCGCCATCATATCGATCACGGTGCTTTAGCCCTTGACCCTCTCCACCGGCCAGCAGTCTGCGCGTGCGCGACCCTCTGCTTCATCCCTCGGCGTTCTTCGCGGGCCGACGGCCGGTTTTGTTCTCGCGCGGTATACTCCGTCGCACTGCAACCATAATATTATTATTAATATTAACGCGCAGTATCGTCCGCACGTCCGTCGCCGCTGCACGGGACAGTGCCGTTGTCCCGCCGCCGAAATCCTTCTCCTGTCGTCGTACGGTTTCTCGTATACCTACGTTATTATAATATACCGCAGTCCGCATACGACCGCAACGGTACATAATTTATTTATTATTTTATACACAGTTATTATAATATTAACGCTGTCCGTTTGGACAACGGACGCGCCGCGATGTCCCGATGAACAGCGGTAGCATGTTCACCTCTTTCTCCTCCTCCTCCTTCTCCTCTTCATCGTCGTTGTCGTCATCGTCCGCTAGCGGGACGGCTGAAAATGATAGATTCGTCTCTGCACGCCATCAGCAACGAACAATCCGACAGGGCTGATTGGCTGCCCAACTCGTTTGTGAGATTCTTCCAACAGGATCTGAACAACATACCTGTGAAAATCCTAGGTACGTTCGTATGTGTATATAACACGGTATACTCGCGGTATAATAATATATAATATGTCCTCCTCCGACGAATTTCTAAATTATATATAGCCAAATTTCCAAATTACACGATCGATATATGTCTACGATACTATCTAACCTAACTATTTAACCTAACTATCTAACCTAACTATCTAACCTAACCTAACCTAACCTCGTATATTATATATCTATATATATATATTGGTTTAGCCACCTTGAGTAATTATACAATATATTACTTTTACATATGTATATAATATAATACTTATATAATATTTAAATAGGAGAAGAATTGTTTTTTAATTATAAAAATATATTTTTTATCTTCGAATTATACATTATCAATATTATTATAGTTAGGTATATAACACGTTCATTTCTGTTGTCCTTTTGAAATTTTGAATTCACTTTGAGAATATGAAAAAAATTCTATGAAAACTATATTATACGAAATGTGTAATATTATATTGTATGCATAGCCTCACTTCTTTGCAAAAAATTCTAGATTTACTGAAGTATAAAAAATATAGGTAATTTTTTTTGTAATAATATATATATATATAGGTACATATATATATTTAGTAAAAATTAATTACATTTTTAATTAAAAATTAAATTAAATCGTTTGAAAACAATTTGCGTATCGTTTCCAAAGGATATTTTTGCGGTTAGAATACATTATAAATAAAATACGTTTTATAAGACATTTTTAGTAATTTTATATCGTTTTTAATTCAAGTCTATATACCGATTATATACCAATATAAAATATTATAAGTGCGTTCACATCGACAATAATATAAAACCTGACATTGCACTCCCCTTATACTATGTATGAACATAATTCAATTTATAAGAGAGTAATATAAAACAGAAATTATTATTACGCCCATTGTGATTTTATATATATTATAATGTATGATGTATCTGCAAGACGTCAGATTTTTATAATTACATAATATATAGATTTTCACAATAAATTATAGTTTTCGTATAAAAAAAAAAAAAATTTATTTTTTCATTCTTAATAGGTACAGGTACTAAATATATGTACTAAATATCACAATATAAAATTACCTAAAACTTAATAGCCAATATTGAACATTTTATTTAGTCCTACTTATTTTTCAAAATTAAAATTTAATGTTTCGTATTGATAAATATTATTAATATTTGGTATTTTTAGGTATTACTAAAAATATACGGCTAAATAAATTTATATGTAATCAAATACTATATACGATAATACAGGACAGTATGTGCAAAATGAGTGGAGAACTATTTGTTATCATTGCCCCTCGAAATTGTTATAAAATTGCCTATATTAGCCCCTTTTATAAGGTAATAATTAATTCCCGCCTTTTTTAAAATTATATTTTTTCATTATTCATTATAATGACAATTATTCATCGTTTACATTGTTCACGACTATTGACTATTGTTTTCATTATTTATATATTATATTATATTGTGACTATTGATTATAATTATTATATTATATATACTTTATTTATTAATATATTTGTATTATATTTATATTAATCTATAAAAAAAAACTTATTAAAATTGAAATATAATGTATAATGTATAACTTTAAAATATAAATTAATTATATATTATTAATTATTAATCTATAATTAAATTATTAATAAAATTATTATATTAATTATATTGTTATAACCTTATGCTCTGCTTACTAACTGTCTAATTACTTGTAATTTATAAAGTTATAAAATATAAGTATTTTTCATTTTAAAACGTATTCTTATAATCAAATAGGTACTATAATAAAAGCGTTGTTATATTATGACCATATTTTTAATACCTAATAATAAGGAGCAAAATAGGCTATTCCACAACTTTTCGAGGGGAACTGATAAGGAATTGTTCGCCAGTTTTTGACTAGACTGTCCCGTATTATTGTTTATAGTATTTGATGTCATTTATCGTTATCCAAAATCTAAATATTAGATTTTGAGCGAAGCGAAAAATATATTGGTCTTACAATGTTGTGTCTTCTTTGTTTGTGCCTGAAGACATTTTTACTACCCGAAATAATGTTTCGATTTTTACAAATAGCATATTATGTTGTTTCCAGTTGGAAAGTGGATGTAGTTGGTACTTTATTTAGGTAATTTATCGAATTTCTCAAAATTGACCCGATTCCATAGAAAAAAATGACGAAAAACGTCGAAAAACGTCGAAAAAATTAAAATTACGACAAATTCCATTTCAATGTGTTGAATTTTGATTACATTTTGAATGCTATGATAAATCAATAAATCATTATATTCGAAAAACAGTTCTGAGCAAAGTACTGTCAGATTTGGGTATTTTAGTGACTCATTTAGGGGTTTTTTAATAAATTAACGAATAATTTATGATAAACATACTAACGTAGAGACTGATAAATGTAAACATTTTAATCGGTATATCTAGGTACATAATATTATCTAATGAACTTCGCTCAAAATAATCAAAATCGTATCACGAACGTAATTATTCATCATCGCATTCAAATTTTAATAAAAATTCAACACTATCCTCTTTACACCTGTAATTCTTCCACGCCAGTATCCCTTCCCTTACTTTTCAAGTTTTGATTGTAACTTATAAGTTATAACTTTATACGTTAATTTAATATTTTCATGACTCATGAGTTCATCGTTTATGATATTCGTCTAATAATATAATACATTTTGAATAATTATAAAACATAAATATAATCATTGCATATAATAGCATACACTAAGTATAATTATTATAGAAGTAATTCAAATAGTTAGTTTCACTAATATTAATAGCGTATAGTAAGTAGCAAGTAGGTATTAATAATGTAGATACTATAAGCTATAACAGTATAACTATTATAATAGTATTATAAGTTAGTACATATATGTATATAGTTTATTACCTTATCCCTAGTCCCTAGATTTATGTGTCAAAGTTTTTATTTTTGTTTTAATGTCTGTGTCGAAGTTTGGTAGAGGAGGTGGGGGGCTTCACCCCCAAGACTCTGTATCATATGATATGTCATAATTGACATTAAAAAACGTGTATAGTACGAAGCTTTATGAAAAATAGGGGCTGGTTTTTTTACTACCCGAAATAATGCTCCGATTTTTACGAACCGTACATGTTTCCGGTTGAAAAGTAGATGTTGTTGGTACTTTAAGTCATTATTCGAATTTCTCAAAATTGACCCTATGAGGTATGAAAAACAACCAAAAAATGACGAATAAACCGCATGTTTCAAGAAAACTGAAATTTCTACGAATTTAATTTTAATATTTCACTATAACTCAGGTAATTTTGAAGTTAAAGACTTGAAAATTTTATTGGGTGTTCACATAGATACTATATATATTATATATATATGTGATAAAATTTTGGAACCGTTACGTTAATTTGTCTACAATATATTTCTATATTTCGTAAAATTCTCGTTTTTATGTATACAGGGTGTAACAGGTCTATCTGACAATTGCAATAACTTTTTTTCTATTCATTTTTTTTAACTTTTTTTTTTTTCAAATAAATACTGAGCCCTTGCGCTACAATACTGTCGATTTCAAATATTTTTTTGTACTTGGGAAACTCAAATTTGGAAATTTAAAATTTTATTTTATTGTTTAAGAAAAATTTCAAAATAGCCATTTCGTAAACCTGATTTTTAGAAAAATATTAGTGTTTAAAATTCTAATAAAGGTTGACCCATTTATTTTCTACGATTTTTTAAAGTTTGTGAAAAAGTTAAGAATTTTATTGTATACCACATAAAATTATAACAAATATTGAAATATTATTGTATAACACTATTAATTAAATGGCTGATCGAAATTTAATTTCTATTCCAAGATTTTTGTTATCGCTTACATCATTAAATTGATATTTATTATGAGTCCCAGTTATATTGATAAATTTTAATCAATGTTGGCCATTGTCAACTGTGCAAAAATGCAAATTTACATAAATTCAATATTTTATTAATTTGTATTTGGTATATTAGATATAAGTAAGATATAGAATTGGGAAAATAATTAAATAACAATATAATTTATATTTAATATATTCTATATATTTCACATAATAAGGAAACTTAATACACATTTTTCCAATGTTTACAAAATAATTTAAAATTATAATTTTTCATATTTTGTTCATTATACATAATTTTTAAACTTTTAATTCATTGTTTCTTTTGAAAAGTTGTCCATTATGCCTCAATTTTATAGTGTTGTTGAGTATACAGATATGCATTTAATTTATGGTCAGGCTTTAAAAAATTCAAGTCTAGCCAGTAAGATATATCTGAAACAGTTTCCCATGAGGAAACAGCCGTGTAAACATACTTTTAAACGCATTTTAATCTATATCAAACATGTTAAAACTTATTATATAATAATTATTATATTATGTATTATATTCAGTCTATTTCTTTTACCTCATTAACTTGAGTAACGATAGAGTAAGAATAAATAAGATAATATTAAAATATATTATGAAATTATGATTATTATTTTAAAAAACAACTCAAACTCATCATTTTTTATTAATAATCTCACATTCAAGTAGCTTAATTATATTTTTTGTCTGATATAACTACTATAAGATTGAAACAACATAAAATAATTATGTCTAGAAAATATAATCTATTATTAAAAAATAATTTTATTATAGGCACATATTTATGTAATTGATTTTCTTTAAACTTATTTGTTTTAATGCATCTTAGATGTCAAGCAATTCTTAATTAGAAACCTTATAATTCTCCATTAAAATTATATTAAAATTATTATATTTTGAACTCGTGGTGAAACATTTAAGAAATTTGTATGAAACAAAATGTATTATAAATATAAAGTAAAAATTATACCTAGTGATTTAATCAATTTCCAAAACTCAAATAATTATAAGGAGTAAAAGGATTATAAGGATTGTTTTTCTAACAATATAAAGAAATATAGGGAAAATTGAATGACAATATTACACCACTATCATCACAACCATGTGATAAAAAATTTATTTTTAAAGAAAATTAATAAAAAAGTAATAATTGTCATTTGTGATTTGTGTATATTTATTATTTAATATTAATACCTTATATTACCTTATAATACCTTATAATACATTTATATAAAATAATAAATATAAAATAAATAAATAAAAATATCTACACCTTAGTGCAAATCCTTAATGCAGTTATCTAATTCTGTACCTATATTAAGATAATTAAAAAAGTAAAAAAGAATAATATTTTTACATATTTATTATTTAATATTAAGACATATAATAAATTAATATAAAATAAGGGTATTTATACAATATTAATACAAAATATACAGATTTAAGTATAAGTTACAATAATAAATATTAAATAAAATAAAAATAATAATGGTAGTATTTAAAAATAGGTATGTAATATTTAAGAAAAATTAATAATTTTTAAAATATTATTACAATAAATAGATAAATATTTTATAAATTTTTATTTAAAACTAATTAATAAACTCAATGGAATCAACCTCAACAGGTAATATAATTTTTTTCTAATAAATACATAATAATACACTTAAATTAATATAGGTACCAACATCAAGTTAACAATTTGATTAACTAAATTATAAAAACAAAATTAAAAAATATTATAATATTACTTAACGGATTGCAAAGCAGAGTATTTATGTAATATATATAATAATCTTCAAATTGTTTTTAAAGAACTTAATTAATACTCAATGGAAAACAATATATTACTTAATATCATATACCCAGGGGTTAAAGTGGGAAGAAAGTGCAGGGGGGACTCAAATACCACAGAAATTTTGAGCGTTCCATGTTTTTTTTATAAAATGTAAAAACCATAAATTAACACAATTATATATAACACATTAAAGAATAATATAAGTCCTACTTATAACCTAACCGATAGTGTGATAGAACCTTACAACAAAATATAATACATATGTATTTATATATTGTCTTTAGAAAACTTATCAAAAATCAAGATTTTTCTAAATGGGTGCATATAGTTAATAAAACAAATAATTATCACTTTGTTACTTTGTTATTGAGCGTTCCAGCGAACCTTTTTAAGTAGTTGATTAAAGGGGACGCTTTTATTTGTGCTGTCGGAGGTAGTAGGACTGAGTCCCCTTGCGTCCCCCCTCACTTTAACCCCTGCATATACCTAACAAATAACAGGGTAGTATCAAACTAGCACATAGCTAAATTTAATAACATAAAAAAATCAAATGTATAGTAAGTAATAGAAATTTAAAGAATATATCAATAAGTTATTTAATAAATAAATCAAATTATATTAAAAAATTTAAAATACATATATTATATTAATATAACATTTGTAATATCAATTTACTGAATTTCTATGTCAGTCAGTATATTATTATTTATTCTCTTAAAGACAACATATCATTAATGAAACACAAAAATGATACTATGATAGGTATAATATATTTTTTCCAGTGATTTAAAATAATTAACTTGATTATTAATATGCCATATTATTTTAAAGTCTAATTAGATTTTTAGCAAATCACAATTATTAGGTACAAGTACCACAGTCTACATTGTAAATTTGTTAATGTACTTTTATGTAACAATTTTATTTTGATTTTATTTAATTACCATAAAAATATTTGTATGTTTTTACTTAACAATAAATGTGCAAATTTAACATTAATGAAATTATAATTGCGTAGGTATCTGTTATAAATAAGTTATACATTAATAAATGTAACATTCTAATTTTTATACTCAAACAAAAAAAATTATATTGAAACAGTATATAAATAAAAAATATTTAGGTAGGTAATGATATTACCTGTTAAATATTTTTTTTTTTTTTTATTAATTGTTGACTAAGTTATGTGCAATTTGAATAAGTATTTAGATATTTAAATGCTTAAAAGTTATAACAAATTATTTGTAATAAGGTATACAAGTATAACTAGTGTGTGAGGAAATACATAATTATGATAGCCTCAAAATTATTGTTAAATATTTTTTATAAGATAATTTAGTTTTTTTTTTAAAAAAAAAATAGACCAAAACTGCATAATATTCATTTTTTGGTGCCAGGTATATTAATGTTAATATTACATGTTTAATAGACAGATTTTTCATATTGATGATATCACTGAAATTGAATTATGAGTAGTAGGTACATCATACATTATAATGTATAAAATATTCATTCTAGTAGTTCTCATTTTGACTAATTACTCAATTTGACTGAACCTTTAACCAATTTAAATAAATAATTATATTATTAAGAAATGAAAATAATTATTATAATATAAATGGTACCTACTTACATATCAATAATAAACCGAAGTAGCTAATTAAATCTTTTTTCATTTCTGTTTTTGTTCTTAGTAACACAAATTGTTGTATAAAATAATATTATTACTATTCAATTATTGTGTTTTGTTAAGTTATGTTGTTATAACGAATTATTACACTTTTACACTTTTATACCTTAATAATATCACAGATTAGATTATATCATTATAGGGTTTTAATTATATTTATTATTTAAATTTTTAAAATATAGGTAGGTAATAAGAAACAATACATAATAAAAAAAATTCTATAATGCATTAATTATTATAGTGCATTTAGTTATTTGATCAGTTCTTACATTTATATTTTATAAAATAGGTAAAGACGTAAACATAATAACACGTAATATGTAGCTAATAATTTTCATAGCTAAATGATAAATGATAAACGTTGGATTGTCTAATTAGTAATTTTCAACTGTAGTTGTATGTACTCTGTGTTAATATGAATAGAATATTTTTAATCAAGTGTATGCTTTCATGGAAAAGTTAATCAAATCACCGACTATTTGATAGACCCGTACAATATTAATTGTACCAATAATTTTAGTAATTTAATTCACATTTTCAAGAAGTTTAAAAAATCATAAGAAATAAATGACCAAACTTTAAGAAGATATTTTAATACCATAATTTTTCTAAAAATCCGGTCTACAAAATGGCTATTTTGATTTTTTTTTAAAATGGTAAAATTAAATTTTAAATTTTCAAATTTGAGTTTCCCAAGTACAAAAAAATATTTGAAATCGACAGTATTGTAGCGCAAGGGCTCAGTATTTATTTGAAAAAAAAAAAAGTTAAAAAAAATGAATAGAAAAAAAGTTATTGCAATTGTCAGATAGACCTGTTACACCCTGTATATGTAAATAATGTTTGATAAAATAAGCAATCTTTGGTTTTAAAGGTCTGAAAATTTGACTGAAGTATGTATACTCACATATAGGAATTATCGTTCAAAATCATTTTTACGAATGTAATGATTTATCATTTCTTTCAAATGTTAATAAAAATTCAACACTATATTCTCTTAACACCTGTATCCCTTTTCCCTTCCCTAAAAGTATCCCTTATTCCCTTCCCTTGCTTTTTTTTATTTTAGAAATATAAATGTATTATATTATAACATAATTAATTAACATAATTTGAAAATTATAATAACTAAGTATAAAATAATTATTAGTATATAATGATTCGACTATTAAATATTTCATAAGAGTCTTATTATATTACCCTATTATTATTGGTATCTACATAAATTATAAAAATGTACTCATAATGTTTTTTTTTTTTATTAAACATACTCAAAAATAAACCATAATAATAATAAATAATACCATTTTTATCTGTGAATATATATTTACCACTATTTAAGTTTGCTCGTACCTACAAACACTATATTACTATACCTACCTATAGAGTGTCTGCATTGGTGCAACTATGGAATGTTAAGAGGCTTAGCACCCCCCAAACATTTAAGTACTTTAACAGGCGTATTTTTGAATAAATTATAAATATAATTATTTGAAACTTTTGCCCATCTAAATTTTTAACCTAGTTGCGCCTATGAGTGTCTGTGATAATTATATTTTACATGCAGTATACTTACCTATTATTATTTCAAATATATTCAATTATTATTTGAAATTGTTGTTTTGGGTTAAATTTGCCACAAAGACAATGACGATTAAATGATTTTGTCATGGGGAGAATGTGGCTAATTTTTTAACATGCACTATTTACTCATTAAAATTTAATATATGGTCATGCTTAATATCAATTTTTAGATTCTGAGCGAAGCGAAGAATGTATTGGTTTTACAATGATGTGTGTCTTCTTTTTTTTTTTTTTTTTGTTATTTTAACAAAATTGAAACGATGATTGAACAAATGTGGGCAAAAATGGCAAATGTGGTGTCGGGCAATTAAATGTCGGGAAAAAGTACTGATCCCGTTAAATTGCTATTCGATTATAATTATTTATACTTATATTACTGTTTTTAGAAAAATAATAAAACAAAATTTAATACATAGGTATTATTATAATACACATAAATAAATGTAATTCTTATAAATATTAAAGAAAAAAAGTAATGGAGAAGATCTATCCCCTCATCCCCCGTTTGACCACCATTACATGAACATTGAACATACAATATTATATTGTCATTAATTAAATAAATAATACTTATATATATTCTGATAATTATTACATTAAATTTTTTAACTATATAATTTATTAATAATTTCTGGTGATTTCTGGAGTAAATTATAATAAATAATGAATGTGACATATTATAGTTATAGATAATTTTTATATAAAATAAAATATAGGGGGAAAACGGAAAACTACGCCTATCAGTCTATCACATTCGTTGATTTATGATTACGCGATAATTATATAAAATATAAAAATAATTATCGACACGTAGGAATTAAAATTAAAATTAATTATAAATAAAATTAATGGTCAATTATTAATTGTGCGAGTAAATTTATATAATATAATCCAAATAAAACATTTTTATTATTTCCCTATACACAAAATAATAGTATTTTAATATTTTATAAATATTTTTTGATATAAAGATATTTCTATGTATACGTTCAGGAGCGGCAAGTAGGTAAATCTTAAATCCACCACTTGCATTAAAGTCCGTTCGGTATATAACTATAATTATTTTTTAAAAGAAAAAAAAACTACAATATTCGAAAAATTTAATTTTTCTCGGAGATATTATACAAATTACAACGAGTAAATACATTTGGAACATTTCGCATTATAGGTATCACATATAGGTATTTATATATTTTAATATATTTTTTTTTGATTTTGTTAAAAATATTGCCTGTCATCATCAGATTTTTAAGGCAAGGCCTTACCGTTGTGACCAAACTTCCCTATCACGTGTCGTAGATATTCTTTGTGTGTCGGTAAGAAGTGAAACCCATTCTTTGATTAATGTCGTTGAAGTATGATTGTCTGGGTCCTCCTCTTGGTCGTTTACCCATAATTTTATCCTACAAGATGTTCGTGACAAAATCCTTATGTCTTATAGTTATTCGACAATATAATACTGTCGTAATTTATTGAATATTTCATATTTTATTGATCTATATCACGAAAAAATGTGTTACCTCGACATAATATTACATGTATAAGTATACAATTATACCGCATATTACATAGCGGTTTATTTAATCTAATAATGATAACGTTATATTTTTGCAGCTAGCATACCAAAGTGTGGCGGTTGTCAAGAGTTAATTTTGGACAGATTTATATTGAAAGTATTGGAACGCACTTGGCACGCTCGGTGCTTGAAGTGTAACGAGTGTGGTGCTACATTAGCCGATAAGTGCTTCGCGAGAAACGGAATGCTTTTTTGTAAAGACGATTTCTTTAAGTGAGTACAATTTTTATCGTTCAAATAATGTACATATAGAATTTATAATAATATTATCAATATTTATAGTTTTAAGTATTGATTTGTGAATAATATATT
The DNA here is from genome assembly GCA_021307375.1 of Tetraneura akinire. Classification (NCBI taxonomy): domain Eukaryota; kingdom Metazoa; phylum Arthropoda; class Insecta; order Hemiptera; family Aphididae; genus Tetraneura; species Tetraneura akinire. The sequence goes on from JAIUCT010000089.1 coordinate 856,581, forward strand.
TAAATAAATAAAAACCCAAATGCACAAAAATTTACTTTTATTTTAAGCAAATACTCTGACAGTCTGTGTTTTGCACTGATGATGGCAACTTTGTTACCGAAATACGTATTTGCTTAAAATAAAAGTAAATTTTTTGTGGATTTGGGTTTTTATTTATTTAAATTTTATGAATATTAATATTGGAGGCGGACTGAGAATCTGATGGCCTAGGCGGCAAAATATTTATAAAATACTAAATAAATACTTTTATTTATAAAACATCATTTGATAAATATACCTACTTAAATATATACCTAATTATTGTTCTTATCATAACTAATAAAATGGAAAATGTTACCTATATTATTTAAAAAAAAAAGTAACGAAAAAAAAAATTATAAAAAAAATTAATAATAATTATATTTTAGATTCTGAGTGTTGGCGTCGACTTGGCGAAAAATGTATATATTAGTTTTACTGCAATGATAATATGTGCCATTTTGAATTTTTTATGTAGACACTTTTACTACTAGAAAAAATGACACAATTATCATGAACAGCATATGATTCTGGTAGAGAATTTATTACCTAATTGGTGCTTCATACAGGTCGATTTTAGAATTTCTCAAAATTTTCTACATTAGGAATGCTATATGTTTCTTCTAATTTTAAATGAAATTTAATCGGTTGGTTTCTCGATAGTAGGAGGTCAATTAATTCAATTTTTAAAGAAATTAAAAATTTATAATAATTGAAAATATCATGATTATTTCTTTTATAGAACCACGTGATAGTATTATCGAATGATGATCCTATTTTTATAAAAACTATTGATTTTACAATTACATCTAAACGAACCTGTTTTTGCTTTCTCTCCAATTCAATATTATTGTCACTCGATCTCTTTTACTGTCCTGCTACAATATAATTAATAAACTAATCTTAACCTTTATAAAAATAATTTATTGAAATATATTTAGAAATTTATAAAAAGATATAACTTTTAAATAGCATATGAAATTATTTTTTAATTATTTAATTGTGTAATATTTAATATTAAATTATTTTGATAAGTTATCGCGTCTTTTATAATATTATACAAAATCTTACTTTTCTCAACAACATTCAAATACAGGGTAGACCGTCAAAATCGCGAAAGCAAAATCGTAAAATGAGCGAAAATATAATAATTGTATTTTTAAAAAAAAAAAATCAAAATACACATTATTATAATTATAAATAAATAATATTAATTATTTTTATTATTTATTTATTTGCATTATATAAAATATGTAGCACATAAATTTTATTCGTTATTTCTCCGGTATATAATGATTACGATTAAGAAACTAACGAACAAATAAAATATTATATTACAATATTCTGTATACCTACCTACATAACGGTTTTACTTATCTAATATAATATAAATAATTTGGAAACCACTATTATATTTTTATGACATTGAGTATACTCCAATTTATAAATAAATTTAATTTTCGTTCATTTTACATTCGAGATTTTGTTTTCGCGATTTTGACGTAAAAGGTAAAACCCAAATACGGACCATCATAGATATCATTTACTTGGATTTGGATGGCAGTAGAAGGTTCGGTTGATGCATTTGATACGTAAACATTATGTAGAATTCCACATTTCTCAATTTTGTGCCTTGTAAGACCGTCTTTACGTTTAATACTTTTAAACATAAATTACATGTAAATAATTGTTACTCGTTGTGAGATTTAATAGGTCGAAATAAATTACGATTTGCGGTAAACACTTTTTACTACACAAAGTAGTACACGTGTACGGTATACATATTTAATAAAAATATAATTTGCAAAAAACACGCGAAAACACGATAACACAATTGGATAAACACTTCACAGTGAAATTTAAATATATTGAACGAGTCAGCCTGGATAGGTCTCAAAACAACAAGATTTAAAATCACAATTTTTTCACTTTTGAATATATTGAGCAAGTCGGCTAGGGTTGGTCTTGAAAAAACAAAATTCAAAAGTGAACTGAAGTACTAAAGTACTGTCCAGCCATTTATATCCTCGAAGGACTGATAATAATAGTACTATTAGCGATATACATTAAATGGTAGTTTTTGAATGTTATCTTACGATTAACAATTTATTCATTGAAATTTAAATTCTTAGAAACAATATAACCATATATAGACCACATAACCGTTAACTATAACGGCTAACATGGCCATAATCAATTAACACCTTTGGTGAATAGTACTTTATGAAAGTAAACACACAGCAAAGTGCACCTACTATATATTAAATAAGAAATATGAAAATAATAAGGCTATTATTCGACTGTACTTAACGGTGATTAAACTATCATTTTAGGTTGTTACACGATTAACAAAGCTTTAAAACGCTAAAACGATAATTTAATCGATTTATGCGGTGAACCTATTTCGATAAGATTATTAATTCAATATGGGCCTTCAGTTTTATAATATAAATAAAGCACATTGTATAAATTCAGCTAGTAATGAGAAACCCTTCAACAAGTGAACAAGTGCGAAAACCTACCACGAAAATATTAATTATACAGTTTAAATTTTTTCCGTTGTATAAAAGCTATATAATAATCAATGATACCTATTGAAAATATTATGTATTCAAAATATGGATGCATTATTACTTTACCATGTGAATGTTAAATTTTTATTGAAGGCAAAATAAATAAACTGACAGATATAGGTCCAGGAGTTGGTGAATTCAATTTCATTAACAATGATCTTGCTTTTCTTTTTTCTCAAATAAAATTTAAGCTTAACGGAGTGGAGATACAAAAACTAAAATCGCTCGTGATATCATCGATCCTAAAAGGCCATTGTCCATTTACACTCAGTGATTTGAACGAACTAGAACGAACTGCTTAGGAATTGAGTGATAAAGTCAATTCAAATTTTTTTAAGAAATAATCAAATTTCCGGTTGCGTCCAATTAAACCACTTTTTTGGATTTTGCAAGGATTATAGAAAAATATTATTAAACTGCAACCAGCAATTAATTTTAAATCGTTCATCGACTTCGACCGATTACGAAGCTATATCTGTACCGGTGTTGGAGCTATTGGAAACGCTTATAAGAATAAAAAAGTAGTGATTGAATTGTATAAAGTTATCTGGAAAATGCTTGTTATTTTAACCTATCAAAGTTAAATTTTACTCATCATGGTATGATCATAGTTATGGATTTATCACGACAAAATGGTAATGTCAAAGCTTCGACCGTTAATCTACACATAAAATTCAAAACCATGGCTTCCATACCTGAAAATACTGCTGCATAATGTTTGATATTACACGATCAGATTATTTCTTATAATCCGTTTAACAGAGATGTCAGAAAAATGTAAAAAGTTTATATAGGTATATATATATTTGTATAGTTATATATTTGTAGTATATAGGTTTATATTGGTAAATAATTGTGTAAATAAAAATAATTTTTTAATAAATAAAATTGTGTTTTTATTTGTTATAATACTTAAGTAGTAATAATATTTATTAACTGTATTATTACAGAGTTTTAACTATTGATATATATATTTTGGTTATTACAAGATTAACAGTTTTAACACTTAGAATTTTAGAAAGATAGTATATAATAAGCAATGTTATTATAATTTAATTAAATACTGTAATTTTAACTAGTATTACTAATGACATGTGACTGTGAGAGTTTAAATGAAAAACTAAATGTGATTAATTGTTGTGTATACCTATTTCGATTATTAGAAATATTAGAATTTTTGTATTAATATAATATTAGTGTAGAGGTATAGTAAATATCCTTTTAAGTACTTATACAAGTATAATATTATCATAATACATTTAATTTAATTACTTACCTATAATAATATGCAAGATAATATACGAAAACTGTAATCGTATCGTTTATTACAAAAACATCGCTGTACGAAAATTAATTTATAATATGAACTAGAATGACATGAAATAGCTTAAGTAATGATACTATAATTTGATTAAAAAAAAAAGAAAAAAAAAAAAAAAGGAAGGGTTAAAATATCTATAAGTTACGTGGACGTGATAAGCTCTGATGATATGGTGTAGCTGTAGTGGTGGTGGTTGTATTGGAGGAGGTATAGTAGAGATACCAGTGTGGTATGGTGGAGCTATGTGTTTTGCTATGGTATGGTGATCGGTGATTGATGATACAGAGGGTCGGAGGCATCCAGAATGCCCTAATCCTAATGTAGTCTAATATAGTCCTAATATAGTATAATAAAGTATCCTAGTGTCTTCAGACATAAAAAAAAAAAGACACACATCATTGTAAAACCAATACATTCTTCGTTGCCTTCAGAATCTAAAATAATATAATATATTATAACGACGTGGGAAAATTATTTTAGTTAAAATCATTTGAAAACTGTATTTGGGAAAAATTTAGTTGTAAACTAATTTTCGGTGTTTGCCAGAAGGTACGGGACAAAATGTGCCGGGTGCGATTTGGGGATTCCTCCGACGCAAATCGTCCGAAGAGCGCAAGATCTTGTCTATCACTTGCAATGTTTCGCATGCGTCATGTGCGGTCGTACATTGAACACTGGCGATGAATTCTATCTGATGGAAGATCGAAAATTAGTATGCAAACCAGATTACGAAGCCGCTAAAACTAAAGGTTTGTTTTGGAAGTTTCTATATCTAAAATTACCATTAAAAACACGTATTCAGTATTCAGCAGTGTTATATTATCAACCAATAAACCGTATTTAGATTATAATAATATAGTGTCGCTATACTACATTATAATAATATAGTTACTCTAGAAGAGATTTTCCTAATATTTTGCACTTCTCTATTAATTTTTATTTTAAAAGTATAAAAATAATAAGAATAATATTCATATGGATTATTACTTTACGATATGAGATAATAATATATTTATTTTTTTGTACAGTAAAAATTTCAAAAATCCATTAATCCAAATTTTCAAAATATATTCAAATTCTTACGTATTTTAATTTAATATATTATTTTTAGAAGTCGGATGCTTAGATGGTGATCAACCAAATAAACGACCAAGAACAACCATTACGGCCAAACAGCTGGAAACACTAAAAATGGCATACAACAACAGTCCAAAACCGGCTAGACACGTTAGAGAACAACTAAGTCAAGACACTGGATTAGATATGAGGGTCGTACAAGTATGGTTTCAAAATAGGTGAATAACGTTTTCAAAATTTGAATTTACTTATTTGTATATACCTGTATAGGTATCAGTTTAAACATTGTTATTACGAGTATAATTATTATTATTTTTCTTTTATTAAACGTAAGTAAACGAGTTCATACTTATTTATCAAAGTTTAAGAATATGATTATATAAACATGTTTATATTAAAACAAAATTCTGCTTAATATATCAAATAAATAGGTAATTAATTTATATCAAATCTTATAATAAATTATTAATTTACGCACTAGCTTTAATTTGTATTTTTTATTGTTATATTCATAAATTACTATTCGATTTTTAAATAACTAAAATTAATAAGATAATAAATAATTTGCCATTCACTTAAGGTTTATTATTTGTAATAATTATATCTACAAGCCACAACGTTCTATAATCCGTAAATAATACATGAACATTTAGTATGGATTATAGTCCAGATTTCACTTAAAGAATAATAATTTTATATTTTATAATTCCCATATAATTTAATATTAATAAGAAAAATCAAATTTAATTAATACTTATTGTCGTTGAAATTAATAACACATCGTGTAGACCAAGATATTTATTTATTTTTAAATAATATATATTAATTTTTAATTTTTAGACGTGCGAAAGAAAAAAGACTTAAAAAAGACGCTGGTAGATCACGTTGGAGCCAATATTTCAGAACAATGAAAGGCTCGATATCACCTCGAAACGACAAGGATGAACTTAAAGTTGATCTCGATTCCAATTTCAGTCATTCACACGGTAAATATTAATTGAAAATTTATTTTTCCTTGTTACTATTTTTTATAACAATGGATGCAATTTTTATTTCTTTTAGATTTAGAAAGCAATGACAGCTATGGGACAAGCACTTTAACCATAGACCAAGAGCATAGTTCCCCATTACCGGGGAGTCATCATAAGTTTTTGCCTGGAAACTCTTCACCGTCATCACATCAATACATGTCATCTCCCACTCAACACATTACCACGTTTACAGCAGATAATGGTTACATTACAGTAGGCAAGTTCAACGATACATCATAAGCCTCTTAATAAAACGTGTATAAAATATATAAATATATATTGAATATCTTTCTAAGTAAAACCTAATACATAATATAATTATAAAAAATGTATATACGTATATACTGGAACTCTGGAAGAGGGGAATATCACAAAACTATTAGATTTTAGGTGTCTACCTAATAGATAGATTGGTAAATGTTTTATTTTTAGGAAACGTTATTATATTTATATATTATTGTAAAATACGAAAAAGTAAAAATAACTTTTATATAACTATTTAAGATTCAATATTTTTAGTTAAATAATGATATTACATTACAAAAAAAAAAAAAAAAAAAAAAATTGAAAATTAATAATCAATAATAACTTATAACTTTAAATATAAAATAATGTAAAAACCACTAGATATGTACTTAATTAGATTTAGGAATATATCGGTTTTAAGTAATGTAATGACATGAAAAAATTAATTTTAATATTTTCAATGTATTGGTTTTACAATGATGTGTGTCTTTTTTTTATTTCTGAAGGGACTTTTACTACCCAAAATAATACTCCAATTTTCACGAATAGAAAATGTTTTCGGTTGGAAAGTGAATGGGGTTAGTACTTTATTTAGGTCATTTTTCGAATGTCTCAAAATTGACCCTATGTTAAAAATACCAAATTGATTATTCTTATACATTATATAATGGAGTTATCCCTACAATGCATAATTTTTTTTTTAATTAATAAATTTTTTTCTACAAATTTTGTACGACTTAAAAATATTATTGAACAAAAAAAATTTCTAATTGTCACGATTTTTAAAGGAAATTTGCAATTGTGCCATATAAATGGCATACCATACGAAATACAAAATATAATATACACAAATTATATTATTATAATTTTATTAAAAATAACTTATTATATAATCTTTTGATTATTATTTCTTATCATAGGCGTGTCCAGACCTTTATAGCAGGTCATGCACAAGATAAATATACAAATGTGATATTGGGTAACCAAGCGTGGATCTAATGTGGGGGGGGCTAAGGGGCTTCCTAAATATAAAACCAGGCACAAACAACCAATTGTTCTATAATAAAAGTGATATGAAATAAAAAAAAAGAGCTGATACTCCTGCCGCATGGGATACAGGTGTGCAATTATAGTGTTTAATTTTAATTAGAATTTGAATGCAATGATAAACCATTGCATTCGAAAAACAATTCTGAGCGAAGTTTAATCAGATAATGAAGGATTGATTGGTTAAAATTTTAACATTTTTTATGAAATATTTAAAACGCAAAATTTTATCACACATATAGGAACCATATAGGTACACATTTAGTACATAAATGAACAACCTATAAAATTTTCTAGTCCCTTACTTCAAAATTGTCCTAATTATCGTTAAATATTAAAATCGAATTTATCGAAATTTCAGTGTCCTTAAAAAAATGCTTTTTCGTAGTTTTTTCTATCGCATGGGTACAATTTTCAAAAATGACTTAATAAAATAATAAAGTACCAACTATATCCAATTTTATACTAAAAACCTATACTATTCGTAAATATCGGAGCATTATGTCTGGTTGAAAAAATGTCTTCATACATAAAAATAAGAGATATCGATATAAATACTTTAAATATTTATTTTACTGAAATTTCAATTTTAAACACCTATAAAAAAAATTTAAGTCTTGGGATTTTTCTAATATTTTGATATTATGTAAAGTAATATGTAAGTATAGGTACTTCAGTAAAAGGTACAGACATAAATGCCCTAAATTGCCAATTTTATCATTCATTATATACATAGGTAAATACGAGAATTTTACAAAATATTCAAAGTCCTATATTTTGTAGAAAAATAAACGTAACGGTTCCAAAATTTTACCACATATATATAATACCTATGTGAACACCCAATCAAATTTTAAAGTCTCTAATTTTAAAATTGACTGAGTTATCGTGGTATATTAAAAGAAAATTCGTCGAAATTTCATTTTTTGTGAAAAATGCCGTTTTTTCGTCATTTTTCGTTACCGCTTTTGAGAAATTCGAAATATGATCTAAATAAAGTACCAACTAGATTCACTTTCCAACCGGAAACATATGCTATTCATGAAAATCGGAGTATTATTTCGGGTCGTAATTGTGTTTTCAGAATAAAAAAAAAAAAATAATAATAATCGCACATCATTGTAAAACCAATAGGCAATAGGTACATTCTTCGCTTCGTTCAGAATCTAAAATAATAGATAAAAAAGTTGAAAATAATTATCAAAAGAAATTTGCAGGTCGTGCCTGTGCATGAGAGGAACGACCAGTAGACACGCCTATGTTTCTTATGGTATCATGATAAAAAAATAGTTGTTGTTTTGATTTAAACATAAAAACACGTTACATTTGATACATATTTTAATAAATGATTTTTAGTACATTTTAGATTTAATAACACTATCTTCTTTACACCTGTAACCCTTCCACACCAGTATCTCTTCCGTTACTTTTTAATTATTATATTATTAACAATAATTAATTCTAAAAATAATTTAATATGTTATTTTTTAATAGGTCCTACACATTCTGCACCGTCAGAATTAAGTGACAACAGTAGCACACATGGTTTTGCAGATTTCCCACCTAGTCCAGATTCATGGCTGGGAGATACACCACACAGATATTAAATATACGAGCATATTATTATTAATTTAAATAATACATTAAAAAAGTACAAATCAAAAATTCTATTATAGCAATTGTGGGCTAACAAACCGACTGGGTGAGAGCAATTATTGTAATTATTAAGTACCTACCATGTTATTGTGATATATTCTACTATAAATACTCTTATCAAATATTAGTTTTGTTTTATTGTAATGTGTACATAGATGTATATACTATTTTTAATATGAATGCAAATTTAATTTATTTTCATTCATTTTGTTTCAGGAGAACCAAGTCTTGAAAATATTATAAAATAATGTTTTGTTTCTTATATTTGTGTAAAATATATAATTGTTTTATTTATTTAATTATTATTATTATCATTATTATTTTTTTTATAATATTTCATTAGGTTTTTGATAATACTTGTGTTAGGTGTAGATGTTTTTTTTTTCTTTTCGATCTTGAATTTATACTCTTTTTAATGTTATATTACTAAAAAAATTAAAATAGTTTTTATAGGCTATACTATTTGTTTTAATTAGTTGTCATGAAAAATTATATACTTGTACATAATATAATAAGAGAACTATATTGTATCATTGTATGTTAAATATAAATATTATAATTCTTTGGAAGACTAAGTTAAGTAATTAAAATTATTAAATCTAATGATGTTTGACATATGTGAAATGTAAAATAAGCTTTTATAAATGTACCTATCGTTTATAAATAATTGTTTGAAATTGCCTTATTTAAACATATAATATATTAAAAACAATTATTATAATGTAGTTCATATTATATACAAAGATATTGAAAACAATATTAATTCGATTTTTATTTATTTATTTATGAATATTAACAAACCGTATAAATAATGTAATAAGTAAAAGGGTAGACGTAGAAAATAAATGAATAAATTCTAAAATAAAATAAAGATGCCTATAAGCTACTTATAATGACTTGAAACACGCGAAAAAGGAGTATAGTCCTAGACTGATTTCTTATGAAAATACACAATTTTGGACATCGATAATATTATACACCTGCTACTAGACTGCAAAGTTCAACTACGTAAATGAATAGACCAAAAGTTCCAACAAAAATATGGTCTGATTTTTTTTTCAAAACTTTCAGTTCATATATTATATTTTTGTGTAGGTATTTATACAGTTTTCAGTGAGATACTTTTAACACTGTGTGAATATAGTTTGTGATAAAATGGATGATTTACGTATGCAATTATATTGACATATATAATATCATATATTTATATGTAAATATTATCAATTTATCATAAATATTCGCCATCGCTTTGCTATACAAATTAATTACAAGATCCACAAAACATTAGGTATGCAGACGTCGTTTGAACTATGATCTTTAATTCATTGAATTAGGTGCTAATACTTATTGAATTAAAAAAAAATATAATTATTACGTATAATAATACGTGTACAAAAAGGACACCCAAAACAATACGAGGTATGCACCGAACTCCATTATTTATTAGTATTATTCTTCTTCTTTCGTGTGTTGCCAGAACCAGAACTTCTATTTGGCGGAATTTCTAATGGGTACCCATTATATATATATATATATTTATTCGGTTATTCCTATATCCAAAATTAAATGTCAGTCCATTTCCTGTTATTAGGTAATAGGCAATACTGGGTCCAAACAGACCAGATCTAGCTACCGGTAAAGCTAAAATTTTTCGTGTAGTTAATTGTGTATCGTTTATAGCACGCTTAAGAAACGAATAAATTAATATTTTTTTATGGTATTATTTTAAATATTATATTTATAAATAAATAAAATCAATATTCAATGCGCCTATTAATTAATTAACCATCGTATAAACTACTCGTATAAAGAATAAGAAAATCAAATTAGACTATTTTATTAACTGTGCGAGTATTTTTCCAATAAAGTTATTTTAATTGTTAGTTTACATTTTTCTTATTCGTAATAATTATTGCCGCGTGTATATTTAGAAATAGCCTAAATTTTAAACTTTAATAAATATAATTATCACACAGTTTCCCCAGTAACATGTTGTTACAACTACTAGTTTATTATGTTTAATGTACAGATTTATTATAACATGTACTGAGGAAATAAATTCAAAAATGAACCAGCATTCAGAAAGGTAAACGCATAACTTATTATTATTATCAGGGGTGGTTCCAGGGGGGCAGGGGCCACGTCCCCCCAGGACCGTATTTAAATAAATTGTATACTGTTAAAAACAAAATTACATTATTACGTATAATTGAGGTATATGGTATACCTACCTATCGAAAATATTACAGGCACGTAGTGTAGTTTGAGATATGAAACATGAAAGTATATTTTATTATATACAAATATATAATATGTATAAGTATATTATAATTTATAATAGTTTAAAATATATTACTTATTTCTTGATAGGTATACTGTGTTTAAAGCATTAATTGCATAGCACAATATATTATTTCTGTACGGACTATGGTAAGAGGTACCTACCAAATAACTAGATGAAATAATAAGAATATATAATAAGTCCTATATTTTGTAGAAAAATTAACGTTATTAATTCAAAATTTTACCACATATGTATAGTAGCTATGTGAACACCGAATAAAGTAAAAGTTTTCAAGTCAATTTTATCAAATATTATATATATATAAAAACTAGAATTTTATGAAACATTCAATGTCCTATATTTTGTAGAAAAATTAACCAAACGGTTCCAAAATTTTACCAAATATATATAGGTAGTGACTATGTAAACACACAATAAAGTAAAATTGTTTTCAGACAAAAATACAAAAAAAAAAACCACACAACATTGTAAAACCAATACATTCTTCGCTTCGCTCAGAATCTAATAGTTTTGACGATTGCTGACTAATGTTTAAAAATTCCTACTTGGAGGATGTGATAACCCCTATGACCCCCATCGGATCGTCCCTGCTAATTAACCTACTCTCTTTTCGATTTCAACTAGTTAAAAGTTTGAGATGAAGTGCGTTGTACGAAAATTTGGATATTTTAGGAACTGCTATACGTGTGTTAATTATTTATTGTTATAGCAAACGCATATAAAATTATATATCGTAAAAGTAGGAGGTACTTCAGTATTATTTAATTATTCTAAAAATTAATAATAAATTTGTCTATGAAATAAAATATGTTGGTCCATGTTAATTCGTCTTCCTATAGCATAATTAAATACTACAAATCGCTAAGACACAGGATGAATCTCTTGAGAGATGTTGTGAATTATTATGTTAGGTACATTTACGATTTAACACGATTTGATACAAATAAAAAGTAACGACAAAAAAGTAATGAAAAGTGAAATTTGCGTTTTGTCGCTATAGTAAATATAATGTGTTGTCCTTGTCACCTAACCTAATTTACGATTGTGATAGTGTGGTCACCCGTCACGGTATTATTTCATCACTCCCGTTTTTCTAAAATCTCCGATTGAGGAAACCTGAATAATCTATTAAGAGTATTAACCTTGGGTGGCAAGCGCCTACATGTTTAATTGTTATTAAAATATTATATTTTTTTAATTAAAAATAAAAAGCATTAACATGTCATTTTAATCAAAATAGTTTAATTCCAAAGTTGAAGATCTCCAACGAACTGACACTGATTACCAAAAATGATATTAGTACCGGAGAGTTGAGCAAAGATCAAATTAATAAATTATTAGACCTGATGACATCATGGACAGAATTGTTGCAGAAGGAAATTAATTTGATTGAAGACATTAAGGTATGGATAGTACGTAGTAGTTCGCGTGTGCCTTTTTTTAATACACAAAACACTATTAATAAAAGTAAACGTATTAAAATATCAATATTAAATATAATTTCATAAGATTTAATGAAATAAGCATTAATTTATATTATTTATTATTTTATATTTTATTATTTATATTACTCATATAGCTTCTATTCTTGCTTGTGGATAAAATATTAAGCTGAACAATCGAAAACCAGTAGATAATATTAATATACATAGGTATTTAATATAATATAATACGTAATATTAAAATATTACCGAATTATTAAATATTGGTATTAAAAAATACCCCGTAATAAAGAAATGTTTCATTAATAATATATTATTCATAAATAATAAAAGTAAATTATTTAAATTATTATAACCTACTATGTTAGTGTGGAAAAATTCAAGATGGTGCAATTGCGGAACATACATTTTGGAACAAACGTTTTGTTAATTTTAAGTCATTAATTAAACAATTATCAACTAGCAAAGCGGTGAAAAAGAACGTATCAATTATGGAAATAATATCCAATAGACAAATTGTTCTATACACATTGGGAAATTTCAAGGATACCGAGCTTGATTTTAAAATAACATTTGACACTGTCGTGCTGAATACCAAATTTTTTATCGATTCAATATACCCGGGACTCAAAGTACGAGGAGAACACACGTATTATGTTATAAATTGATAATACATTATTTATATATCATATAATAATAATAATAATAATAATAATAATAATAATAATAATAACAATAATAAAGGTGTTTCAATTTAATGTATAATGATATCTTTTATTTTAATTAAAGTTTATTTTTATTATTATTATTTTACAGGCAATAATAAACGAACCAATTTATGCTGTAATAGAAAGTATCACTACTATGTACAATAATTTAAATTTAATGTGGTTGACATCGAGTTTTTACGGTCGAAAAGAAAACATGGGACGTTTGATTGAATCAATTTCCAATTTGATCGCAGAAAGAATTTCCATAACGTTGGCTATACCAACTATATTTGAGTTATTAGATTACCATAGACTATAATATTATTATAATTATGTTATGCATATATGTATAGTAATATTTTTTACCCGTGAAAAACGATTTTGTGTTTACATCGCGTTTCGTAAATACCAAAATTATTATTTTCGTTTGCACAACATAATATTAATAATAATAGACATATTTTTAAATTCTAATCGTTATTAGTAGACTTGCGTTAAACGCGCGTATGGTTTTAATGTTATAGATTCAAACCCAGTGAAGCATTGTATTTAATCGATATGTGTTATCGCCTTTTGAATTATTGGAAAACAAAATATACTAAATGCAAAAACAGCATTGAGAAATTGTCTACCCGTTATTTTAGCCGCTGGGCTTGGGAATTTGACGAAGACATAATATTTCGTCAATTAAATTCTACAGCGTATATTGTAATATATTTAATCAAAACAATGAAGGTAAAACGTTTAGCCATAGACATATAATACTATAGACCGCGATTAGAAAGAGAACCAAGAAGTCAATTTATGTGCGACAGAGAAAGATCTATAAGAGGTTTTTATAATGGAAAGTAAATACATATAATTTTCTTTTGTTCCAGTATCAATTTTAAAGTTATCAATTACGTATAAATGTATAAATAAATATATACATAATACAAATTGTTACCTAATTAATATGTTTATTTAAAAACCAAATCAATTATTTTATCTTTTTTTTTTTTTTTTTTTTTTTTTTGCATAATAATTTTAACATATTTCACGTAACAAATATTAAGATTTTATATAATTAAAAAATAAGTGTATTAAGAGGTCGTTATACCAAAATGTAAAGAGCGCAGAACATAACTTGTGACGTTTAGGTTGAATTTAGAGTATAAACATCTATTAACAAATTTAAAGAGAAGCACATTTTGGAGTCAATGCCATATCCGTTTTGGAAAATATCGTCAGGAACGATGTTATAGTTTTATATTTGTTAAAGTGTATTAATTTCGTATAAATGATCTTATCTTTTGATCTATTTCATATGTTGTGGAATTAATGTGATGTAGTCTTAGTGTTATATATATATATATATATATTTAATTTTTTTTGATGAGCTGCAAGTTATGATTGTTGAGAGATTCTTGATCAAAGGAATGATTTGAAAGTGAATTATTAAAATATTTAGAAATATTAATTTTTCTCATACATTCTATTGTTATTTTATTTACAACATTTGTTTTCTAAATTTTTGCATATCTATGAATTAAACGTCCAGCTATTTTTCTATTATTTCAATGCCTGCAAGGCTGCAACACACAATAAATCTAACATTTCAGATCTTACATCAGCTGTCTTAGCTGGCTGATGAGCTCTAAACATAGCTCCGTAAAACATAAATAATCGTGTCATCTGTCATATAACAGGGACGTCCCTGGCCCACGTTTTAGGGAGAGGCAATTTTTAAATAAAACTTTTTATTGAAAAAATTCATTATTCATGTTTACTTTTATTAATAAATTATATTACATAATACATATCTAAAGTAAATTTTTTTTAAAAAAACACTGTATTTAATATTTACTACAAATAAGAAATAATATGTATTTAAAAAAAATGAAAATACAACGTATACCTACTAATTGTTTAAACATCACCTGCAATTTATCTTTATATTATCGTAATTCGTAAATCACATTATATTTCAAATTTGTAATAAATATGTACGAGACGACAGTATTTAGATGCACATGCAATTAACATTTACATAGTAGATATAAATAATTTGGTAATTCACTATTTCAGCTGATATACTCGTACTATAAAATTAATGTATGTATTCGTAAAGAAATATTATTAAAAATATGTAATAATATTAACAACAATTTCATGTATTAATAATTATATAAATATCATTAAAAAAAATCCAGGGGTGGCGGTCGCCCCGTCACCCACCCTAAAATACGCCCTTGTCATATAATATTGACAATTGCATATTAAATACAGGTATTTGTTGTTAGAATTTATCAAATAACATTAGAAATCTACATTTTATGGAAACAGTAATTTTTTAATTTTTTTATCCATGAAAAGCCTCTTTAGAGTCTGTCATCTGCTGTCTCTCTCGCTCACACATTAAATTCAATGGTTTACATGTGTAATATAGGATAATCGCAATCTATAGTATTATATGTCTATGCATTTAACTGTGGTTTAAGGTGTATAACCTATTAATATTATAAATTATAATAAATATTATATACAGTGGCATATTTACGGGGGGTCCAAGGGTACAAGTATTATATTTATTTTAATTTTGTTATTCTTATTCAGTAAATTAATAATTTATCGATTAATATATATGGTGAATAATTTTGAACCCCCCCCCCTAGAAATTTGTAATATACGCCACTGATGATATATAATATATATGTATATATATATATATAAATATATATAAAATAATTTAACGTATAATAGATCGCAGAACGAATAAAATTTATTAGTTTAAAACTTGACTTCTTCTTAAACGAAGACGTAAATCAACCTATTAGATTTATTAAAGAACGCTTAAAAATATTTTTTGAATTGAAAATTGACGTATACAAAAACGATAAAGGTCACCAAAAATGGAATGAAATAATGGAAAAATTTACTATCGATTTAGAATATAGCATAGAAAAAAGAATGACTGAATCTGTAAAAATTTCGAAAAATACATACAAAGACTTCATAGCGCTAAAGTATTTTATAACCATAATACAATCCCGTCAACTAAGTCAAGCACTAAGGGTCAGTTACAATTATCCCTTAAAAAAGTTTGTTGATGACATAAAATATTCTTATAGGCAATTCAAAGTGAGATGATGAATTTATTTCAAATAACAGTATAAAATATGTAATACACTTAGCGTTTTAACCTTTTTTATAGTCAATAGAATCATCAAGAACTTTATTAATAAACGTACCTCCAGTTGCGGGAACCATAATTTTAGTCCACGATTTATTGTTAAGATCCAAAAGGACTGCTCGTGTTATTAAATCGGCAATACCGTTTCTACCACTGCTAAAAAATGAAGTGAATGTTTACGATTATGTATAAATTATTTACAAACAATATTAACGATTCATTATAGATAACCTTGGCGTTAGAATTATATCAAGATTTTTACCAAAAAATATACACTTTTGAAAATGACATATTTGACCAATGGTTAAGCAATGCTATTGAAATCGAAGGAAACCATGTGGACAACCCTTTGTTATTTTTTCAGGAAGATAAACTTGTGTCCACGTTTAGCGTACGTATACAATCAATAATCCATAAACGAAAATACAGTTATACCACACAAATTTGAGAAATTCGAAAAATGACCAAAATAAATTACCAACTACATCCACTTTCAATCAGGAAACACAATATGCTATTCGTGAAAATCGGAGCATTATTTCGGGTATAAAAAGTGTCACAAACATAATAAGAGACACACATCATTGTAAGATCACTCAAAATCTAAAACTTATTAAAATGTAATTCAAAGCTATTAATTACATATTATTATAGATTCTGAGCGAAGCGAAGAATGTATTGCTTTCACAATGATGTGCCTTTTTTTTAAGTATGAAGACACCTTTACTACTCGAAATAATGCTTTGATTATCACGAATAGCATATGTTTCCGGTAGGAAAGTGGATGTAGTTGGTACTTTATTTAGGTCATTTTTCAAATTTTTCAAAATTTAAAAGCGGTAAAAAAAAATGACAAAAAACGACATTTTTCACGAAAACTGAAATTTCGACAAATTCGATTTCAATATTTCACGATAACTCGGGCAATTTTGAAATTAGAGACTTGAAAACGAGAATTTTACGAAATATTCAAATTCCTTTATTTTTAAAAAAAATTAACGTTACGGTTCCAAAATTTTATCACATATATTAATCATATATTACCTATATAAACACTCAATTTAATTTTCAATTCTCTAAGTTTAAATTTGCCTGAATTATCGTGAAATATTGAAATCGAATTCATCAAAATTTCAATTTTCGTGAAAAATGTCGTTTTTTCATCATTTTTTATTTCTTTTTTCTATCGCATGGGATTAATTTTGAGAAATTCGAAAAAATGACCTAAATAAAGTACCAACTATAACCACTTTCCAACCGGAAACATATCCTTTTCGTGAAAATCGGTGCATTATTTCGGGTCGTACAAGTGTTTTCCGACATAAAAAAACCAAAAAAAAAAAAAACAAAAATTAATCACACATCATTGAAAACCAATAGGTACATTCTTTGCTTCGCTCAAAATCTAAAAGACGCACATCATTGTAAAACCACCTCGATCAAAATCTAAAATCATTAATTATGATTAGTTTGTTTATTGTCTTATTGATTATTATACATATTGATACATTGTGATATACCTAATTACATGAAAATCAAACGAATAACGAGGGCAGTATGACACAGTGTTTAAAATTTCAAAAAAATCATTTTTAACCTACTATTTTCGGTCTTTGGAAGTTATATTATATTTCCAAGTAGTAATTAGAAAAATTAATAATTATCAGAAAACGTGTAATTTTGTGGATATAAGCGCAACTAGGTTAAATATTTTGGGGGTGCTAAAGTCCCAAATAATTATATTATAATAATTATATTTATAATGTATTAACAAATACGCCAATAAAGTGTATTAAACTTTTTGAGGGTAATAAAGCACCCCTAGCTTCCCCCTAGTTTTGATTATGATAAAAACACATAAATTACAAATTTATACGCCCGTAAACATAATTAAATTAAACAGTATGACATTAAAAAAACCAACATTGTTTATGTAGTAGGTACCTGTGCTTTGTAGTGTGTAGCCATTGAGTATGGAGTTAGAAAAAACGTGACATTTCCGCCGATAATCCAGACACGAAAGAACGACGGGTGTTCTATGTTGCTAAAATCAAATAATTTCGTATTTTATAACTTTTAAAATCTTTTTTTCTTTATTATTTAATAAGAATTACCTACACATTTATCAAATCGTCATAATACATTATTATAATGTACGAAATGTAATACGATGAATGGTATATGTTATTTCCATGAGGAGAAGGATTAAAACACATGAACCCATGGGCGTCGCTGGCCCACGTTTTAGGGAGGGGCGATTTTTAAATAAAACTTTTTATTGAAAAAATGCATGTTTACTTTTATTAATAAAATAAATAATATATACCTACATAGTGAAATTTTTTTTTTTTAAAAAAAAAAACTGTATTTAAAATTTACATTAATCATCAATACAATTTTTTTTTTTTTCTGCAAAAATGTAGAGGTGTACTCTGTTTCTTTTTCATTTTAATAAAACTAAATATTATGTGTACGAGTTTTAAAATAAAAATCTCACGTTTGTAATATTATACGATAAAAATACAACACATGCCTACTAATTGTTTAAATATCACCTGCAATTTATCTTTATATTATCGTAATTCGTAAATCACATCATATCTGAAATTTGTAATAAATGTGTACGAGACGACAGTATATGCACATACAATGAACAATTACATAGTAGATATAAATAATTTTGTATTTCACTATTTCAGCTGATATACTCGTACTATAATAAAAATAATAATATTTACAAAAATTTCTTGTATTGATAATTATATAAATGTCTTTAAAAAAAATTCAGGGGGCGATCACCGCGTCGTCCCCCTAAAATACGCCCTTGCATGAATCCCTTGAGAACGCACATGTTTACAGATAAAGAAAAAATGACACGAAACAATGAATTTTTATACATTTAACAAAAATATAATAACATTTTATATTGTAGCTAAAGTAAAATAATTACTACCTAATATTAGGTACGTACCAAATGCTACCATAAACTTTTCACTTATTTCTTATCATTCATATTTTCGTCGTATTATAATAAATATTTTTTTGTAATATTTTAGAAAGATTTGTTCAGCGTCATGGACACTGCACTACAACTACACCATCTCGATTATAATTTGCCAGAGGTTATTATGAATGTGATATTGAGAAGAAATCAGATACTATATAATGTAATGAAAGTCGACGAATTAGTTAATATATACAATGAAATAATAAATAAAATGGATCCTCCGATTGTTAGTACCTATTATTAAATTACCTATATTTTTTTTCTAATAATTAATACAACGTCTATAATTTATTTTAATTATATAGGGTGTCTCAAAAAGCACGCCGGATTTAAATCTGCTATACATTAAATTTATTTTTCTTAAAAAAACATTACAAATATATCATTCTCTTCATTATAAATTGAGGTTTAACGGTGAAAAACAACATCGGGCATATGACCCCCCCCCTACTAGCCCTACAGGCGATTATTCTTTCCATAAAATTTACCATCACACATTGCCCCATCAAGTTCGTTGAGGACACGACGAATTTCTTGCTTAAGTTCCAAGACGTTTCGGACTTTGTTCTGGTAAACTTGTGACTTAGTGTATCCCCATAAGAAAAAATCACACGGCGTTAAGTCGCATGATCGAGGTGGGTAGCTTTGGTCTCCACGCAACGAGATTAGTGTGTCCGAGAACTTCTCACGCAGCAGAGCGATTGTTTCTCTTGAAGTGTGACAAGTTGCGCCGTCTTGCTTAAACCATACATTTTCGATGTTCATTTGGTTAGGTTAGACCTCCATTTGGAGGTTGTATAATAATACAAAGTATATGAATACAATTTATGTTTGCTACATTTTTAATTTTAGAAACAACTCCAGAATATTTTCCAGTCATACTTGCTGCACCATCGGTGCATATGGACACACAATTCTCCCAGATTAGTTGGACTTTTTATATGTACTCATTTAATTGTTTAAATACTTCACTCTCCTTGTTGTATGCAAAGATAATTTACAAAAACATTATAAATCTTCATAAAATCAATTAAACTCACATAACATAATAGAATAGCTTTTTGCAATATATCAATATATATATTCGTCACGCTGTATTGAAAACCATTTTGATAATTTAATTTTATCTATAACTAAATATCTATAAAGAAATAAAGATATCATTTATTCTACTAGAAATTATGTCATTAATATGTAAATCATTAATTTTCTTAGCAGCCGAATTCACTGTTAACATCGAGTAAACAAGGTTTTATTAAATTCTTCTCGATATTATACAGTTTTTTGCATTCAGCTAACGAAATGCTACCAATAAGTTCTAAGTACCTAACGAATAACATAGTGCTAATAAGTTTAACAGGTTTCATTGCTTCATTTGATAAAATCACAGAACACACTCAGACTACCCATTGTGGTCTCGGAATGTCGTTAGAACCAGAAGACAACATATAAATCCATGTTTAAAATAATCGTCATTATAATTACGAATAAATGTAGGTAGCTTATTTCTTCTTAGATAGTGATGCTATGTTACCATCATTATCTTCCGAATAGGTACTGAATTGAAGTTTGTAACAATTTGCTGATTTGTATACACAGAAGTTTCATTATTATTTGTATTGTCAAAATGTAGTAAATTCGTTTGTTTATATTGCATTTTAAAATAAAAATATTATTAATTCCATATTATAAATATAGATTGAAAATAAACTACAATAACACACGCAACGTGACAACGTCGCAGTCGCAACTGAAAACCGATATTGTTATTTTGTAATTTGTACAATTAATTATAATCAATAATGTTAGAAGTTAGAATCTAATAACATACTTACAAATAAATATTTCTCAGTGTGAAATGTGCGAAATGTGATTACAATGTACAAGGTTTAAGGTTTAACTTTATCGTTTAACCACTATACTGGAAATATAATTTTTCCAATATTACCGCTACCTACCTCTAGGTTACCGACTTACCGTTAAGAACCACTGTTGTAGATAACTATTAATGTGTAGATAGTAGGTATGCGATACGTGTAACTATATAATAATGTATAATAATACATACCTAACTTATTTTTATTATGAAATATTCGGGTTTACGTTTAATAAACAAATTCTTTGTTTTTAATTCGTAGGTGTTGGCGATGCATCGTCACTTCTCTAAAATAAAATACTCTTTACGCCCTGTACAACAGAAGAGGTATACTTATTTATCAATACAGTTGCCGAAATTCGTGAACGACACTATGCGCGGTTTTCAAGTGTTTAATGTAATCTACAACGAAATTAAATCGGTAAAACGACATATGGATATGATTATAATGTTATGTAGCGTATTACGTTTTACATACTACGTATCCATATAATGATACGGTAAATAAACAGATTCTCATACGTACTTATATATTTTTTATTCCAGTATGAAAAATCAATTTCCGAGAAATTGGTCATGATTGAAAATCTAAACGTAATGCTTATAGATTATAAGCGTTATAACGGCCCCATACAAGATTTTCTCGTACGTATGTCAATATACCATGTAGATTCTAGATAATGTATAATAAATTACAGTCGCATTTAGGACATAGCAAGAGGGCGTGGGCCGTGGGCCAAGTCGCAATTGGTAGGGGGCAAAAATTAAAAAAAAATCAAAAAGACTAAAAATAAAGTCATGGATAATTATTTTAAAAATGTATTTTAATTATTATAATATATTGTTAATTATTATATTTTAATTATATATAATGTCTTTTAAACATTTTCGTTCGCTAAAATACATAGTATCGTGTGTAGACTTTTTTGACCGGAAGAGATCCGTTCACCATAAAATGATATTATATGATTCGTTAAAACCCATTACCTACCTACAATTACTATAATTTATCGCATTAGTGAATCATTATTAAAATTGGTTATTATAGATTCTGAGCAAAGCAATAATATGATGAGTCTTTTTTTTATGTCTGTAAACACTTTTTCGACCCGAAATAATGCTACAACTTTCACGAATAGCATATGTTTCCTGGTTTCCAGTAGGAAAGTGAATATAGTTGGTACTTTATTTAGGCCATTTTTCGAATTTCTCAAAATTGAGCCTATGTGATAGGAAATACTACTAAAAAATACAAAAATATGGCAGTTTGTACGAAAACTGAAATTTCGACGAAAATATTGAACAAGAGAGTTGTACATTTTTTGGATGCTCGCATAGGTACTACATAAATATAATATATGTAGGTAGGTGTATGCTAAAATTTTGGAATAATTACATTAATTTTTTGAGAAAATATAGAACTTTGAATATTTCCTAAAATTCTCGTTTTTATATCCATAAAGTTTAATCAAATTGAGAATTTTGAGTTTTTAAGTCTGAAAATTTTATTGGAGCTATACTGTATATTACTTCACGAGTTACCAAAATATTAAAAAAATCTCATGTCTCAATTTTTTTTTATATATGTTTAAAGTTGAAATGAATGTTACTAAATTATAATTGTAATATATTAATATATTATGATATTATAATATGATTGTTGTTTTAAATCGCAGAAAACGTTCAATAAATTTAAAAAAAACATGGACATAAACGTAAAGGTAATAACGAATGCGATGAGTTACATAGCGGAGGCGCTCAATTTGATCGAGCGGAAATGTTTTGATATAAAAACGGGTTATCGCGAACAAATGAATTTGTTTTATGAAAAATACGAAAAAGCCTTGTCCGAAGCACTCGTTAAGTATGTGACGGCCGCATTATATTACTTAAACTATAAATATAAGTACTTCGAAATGTTCCTACCTAAACGATTTCAGAATGACTGTGAACAATTTCAAACGTTTGAGCGACACGTTGAGAAGCGATCGGGCGATTTTCGTCATACACGGGCGGTTGATCGAAGGCAAATTCACAATAGCGTCCGACATCAGGAACGTATCCATCGTGTTGATCGAAACTGTGAATTATTTCTTGGACGTATTGAAATCCATACCCAGATGGCTGAAGTATACCAACGTTCGGTGTCCTCTGGTTCAGAACGTAGTAACTTTTGAAACGTACTTGCCCAGCACATTTCACGACCTCGTGGCCAACTGCTGGGAAGTGTCCAACGTAATTAGAGAATGTTTCGATTCCATCGAAATTGTTAACGGACGATTGGAAAACACAGCGCAAAAGTAACATACCTACCAATCTACCCAAGTAAACAGTGGCGTATTTTGAACCAAATTCTGGGGGGGGGGGGGGGGTACAAAGTTTTTCCCCTGTATAACAATCAATAAATTTACTAAAAATAATATATATAAAATAAGGATCATTACAGTGGTTCTGGGGGTCCAGTACCCTTGGACCCCCCGTAAATACGCCACTGAGTATATGTATTACCCTTTATGATATATGCTCTATATTATAATATTAACCAGAGGCTATAGTATACATATTAGTATATTACTAAGGAAATGTGTCAATAAAAGAAATTATAACTTTGTATATTTTTTTCAATTTACATAACATATTTTTATTAATATTATTTTTTTTTATAGGTACCTACATAATAATATATAGTTTAATAAGGTCAACAAATTAATGTTCTATTCTGTGGTAATGTGTATAAAAATTATTTTATTTTAATTTTAATATGGATATACTTAATAGATAATCATTCCTAAATAGGAATAATATGATATAATACTCGTATTATTTCATATTCTAAAGTTAGTCATATTTTATATTTATAATTTTAAATAATTTAGGAAAATGAATGCGGGAGTTACACGTCATGTCTGCCGATAACAAAAACAAACCCATGAACGGTGAACCCGTATATTATAGACTTGAGTAATGAGAAAATGATTGTGGTTATTCGTATTGACGACACGATATAAATAATATAGGTGGTAGCACATTATAGCGTTATTTGTTATTTGAAATAATATCAAACCACAAAAATATATTCACGCAAAACATAATAAAGTACCCTTTAAAATAATTTTAGAGATAAAGTAATTATAATAAAAATATGTAGAGGAAAATATTTCCAAGGGAACCTCATATCCGATTTGCAATATGTATAATGTGTAGGTAGATAATATGATTATAAAAATCTATTTTTTTTAATATTTTAAAATCATTATAACTATTTTTCGGATTATTTTTTAAAACGCATATAAGGTTCCTTCAAAAATATTGTTCTCAATCTTTTTCATAATAGGTATTTTATCTTTAAAATTACTTTAAAGGACATTATTTCAGTTTTAGGTAAACATGTTTTTACGTTTTTACTGTTTTTAGTATGTGTAATACATTAATACTTATAAAAGCGAAATAATAAACATTAGTTACCATCATCGGTTCACAATAGTTTACTAATTATTCAAACCTACTATAAGTATCCAGACACCGTGGACACCCTCCCAAAATACGCCACTCCAAGTAAATGTTATAAAATGTAATACTCATGTTTATTACTTGTCAAAATTTGTTTGTTGAGATATTTGCGTCCCTAAAACCTCGAAAGTTCTGCAGTACCTTCCTAATACCTAGTATTTACCTATTTTAAATTTTAACCAAGAGAGTAGAGACTTATAATAAATTATTTTATAGTAACTAACTCATTATTTTTCCACAAATGTCAATTACTACCAATGTTTTTAATGATATTAATATGTATATTATTATTATAATATTATGTATTTGAATGAAATTTCCATAATATATATTATAATCTAATCGTTTCATTTAAGTATACTTATGTATAATGTATATGTATAATTAATAATATTTAATATTTAATTAATTTTTATAATATGGAAGTAGATACCTAATATACGAATACAAAGTATAAAGTACCTACATATATTAATATTTTATGATTCTTTAATAACAATTATTATTACCTACCTGTTATAATGACTTATAAATACCTAGGTAAAAGTATAAAATACGATGGTCAATGTTAAATTATAACTTTTAAATGCATTTTACAACGTTGAAAATAGTATAGGTAATAATAATAAATTATAAATATGTATTAGGTAAATACTAAGATATAAAATTATATAAAGTAAATATTATTGAATAGTATATATTATAATTTACAGATTGGCAAAATTCGAATTTCTATTTATAGCAGAAGCCAAACCAATAAGTAATTTTGCTGCAACCAATCCTACTTTAAACGACTATAAAGAAAAATTAAAATCATTCACCATACTATTAAATAGTTTTGAAAATCATTCATATTTAGACGCCGGTTGTTTGCGATTAGATTTTTCCGAATACAATGTTAAACTTATAGAACGCTGTAAATTTTGGTACTTGGTTTATGGAAAACAATTAATAACTGAATGTGAAAAAATGATAATAATATTTTCAAATAAGGCCACGGTACTTGCATGAAATATTTATAACTTTATTCTCTATTTGGTATATAACTGTTTTAATTTTTTTTTAATTTTTTTAATAGCAGTTTCTTTTATAAAATGTTTTGTAATTAATATGATATTTCACAATAAATATTAAATAATTGGTGATATACTAATATCCCTATTATAATATCTATTAGTTATATAAAGAACATGCGAATTATTTTGAATTATTTTATAGACATTGAAGGAACTGTTAAAAACTCATTTTAGAGACATCCATGGTCTAGTTGTAGTAGAAAAATGTATTAAAGAAATCAAAGAAAATATTTTTTATGCAGATACGGTAATTCATGGCATACACATTCGATTTAATTTTATGATAAAACATAAAATAACAGTAAGAAAAATATATAGGTACACATTCATTCAATTATAATTACACAAATGTAATTTTTTACAGATACCAAAAGAACTTTTAAAGAAATTTAATACTTTAAAAGTAAATTGGCAAGAATTATACGATGAAGCATTAAGTAAGAGTTTTTGTTTTGAAGATGCCAAAAAAGGTCTCATTTGAGTGCTTTTATAAATGATTTGTAAAATGCATTTATATTTATATATATATAAATGTAATAATTATATAAAATAATATAAGTATCTACATATTTAATTGAATTACCTATTTTAGTAAAACAGTAAATTATTAAACTAACATGTATGGAAACATGGAATAATATCTGTATTTTAGATATAATCTAAGTAAACATTTCAAAAATCAAAATAGAATAAATTCTACATGTAAATAACATATAATAATAATATGTTAAATATACAGAAAAATATATGCTAAATTATTTTATACAATAAATGATAATGAAAAATATATAAATGAAACCTTACCAATCAAATGACTACAACCATTTACCTACTCTATAATAACTATCTATTTACATTTGCTACTTTATTTTATATATTAAAAATTTCCAAAAGATTTGTTAAATACCAAATATTCGTTATATTTATAAGAACATATTATACATTTTTTTTTATAATATTACATTGTAAATTGACTGAATTTAATATACACTATGCTACAGTCGTTCACACACAGATTTAAATTTAAGTTCTTTAATAATGTATATTATATATTTATATATACATAATTATAGAAATAAGACAATAATTTTTTAATGGAGTCCTCGTCCGGTTGTCGCGCGTATCGTACGAACGTCGTTCCCGTCGTCGTTGCCACGTTGTAAATCGCACGCGCGAGTGTTTTCTTCTTTTTTTCTTTTTCTCGACGCCATGCAGATCAAACGTCCACCACCCATTGTAAGGATAGTAATTAATAATTATTATGTTTTTTCTCGTTTTCTCATATTATGTATTGTATATTTCAATCTTACGTACGTATATTGTCATTCTAAGGCACCGACGTACAGCGACCTTTATTATACCTCGATTAGATGATGCTTACCATGCCGCGCTCAAACACAGAGAAAATGGTTTCTCCAATTAAAATAACTAACAAGCAAACTATAGTGAAAAACAAAAATAATAAAACACCTAATGAGCAATCTATTAGGTCCTTATCATCATCACCTACCATGCCAACAACTAATGCCGAAACAAAAAAAAAAAAACAAAACTATTAATCACTGCCAACTGTTATATTCGTTATAACATTTATATTATATTCCTTATTATTTCGTTATAATTCGTTTACTGCCTGTTATAACAGGCTGATATCTGCATCAATGATAATAATGAGCCCACTAGTCAGATGTCCTTGAATATTACTACACACCTACCAATGAAAGTTATTCTACTACCGTCTATTTTCATTAAGGACGTTCTGGATTTTCAAACCTATGTACCGAATTTACATTCTTAATCGGGCCTAACAGCTTTGTATGAAAATCTACATCTACCCATCTAAAGGTTCAAGTCGAAAAAACTGATGACTATAGTAAACTCATTCATTTCCTTAGAGACAACGAAGCACAATTCCATACCATAAACTTCAAACAGAGAAAATGTTCAAAGTAGTCGTAAGGAATCTTTACCCCTCCACACCAATCTCCGAAATATCCTCAGCAATCGAAAATATTGGATTCTCGATTAGAAAAATCACCAACATCAAGCTTCACCAAACTAAATCCCCTCTTCCCATATTTTTCGTCGATCTCGAGCCTGACTCTTAAACATCTCGATTCTCCCTCACATGAAAATAAAAGTCGAAGAACCCCATAAACGCCGAGACATTCCGCAATGTTTGAACTGCCAATCATACAGACACACCCGATTATACTACTCCCATGCCCCTCGATGCGTTAAATGCGGCGAAAACCATAAAATTTCTATATGTGTAAAATCAAAAAATACTCATGCTCCCTGTGCTTTGTGTAGCGGCCACTACCCAGCCAACTACAAAGGCTGCATGGTCTACAAAGATCTCCAAAATCGACGCCACAATCCTGCCACACATAAAAACTTCAATCACCAACATCAAAACCATCATTCTCCACACCACCATCTTTAGAAGAGCAACTTACAAGAAAACTGTCCTTCACGTTCTTACGCAAACGTAGTAAGTAACGACACTACCCAAAAAAAATCAGTATTCGAATAAAGTGTATTTACATGTAAACCTATATAAAGAAAATTGGGAAAAGAACAAAAATAATTATAAAAAATTTAAATACAATAAATTTATGTGTGAGAAATAATATTATACATGTTTATTACTATAAAACCATGAAGTTTCTTACTTACTGAAAAAGCTGTAAAGAACATACGCGTTTTTTGAGTTATACGCGTTTTGAATTATACGCGACGTTGTTATTTTTCCGCGTGGCGGTTTTGGTTTTTATATATGTAAATTGTATACGCGTCGTCGTTATTTTACGCAAAAAATGTGTTAACTTAACTTCTAGTTCTTCTGAAAATTCTGAGGAAGATGATTGGAATTCTAAAGATTAAGTTGATGATTAAATTTCCACTCTTTCGTCTGGATCAGACTGGGATCAATTATTTGTCAGGAAATATTGATACCTATTTCTTTAATTTTATACTTGTTATTAATAAACACTTTTTATAATTATTTTGTTAGTAAGTGTATATCACTATATCTCACATAATACCAGATGGGTAATATCTATTATTTTTTGTTATTACTTTTTATTGAAAAATAAATACCTATGAAAATATTATTTATTTTAATATTAAGAATATCTCACTAGTAATATATATATATATATATATATAGATTTAATATTCAATAATAAGATTATTCAAAATACTATAGTTTACAGGTTTTGGTAGTCAAATATATCGTTTAAAGTCGAGAAACAAAGAAATTAAAATCATTTTTTTTTTCGTTTAAAATACTAGTTTACAGGTTGTAATAGTCGAATATATATGTATGGGGCCATCTACAGCCGTAGGTACCTTAAGATTTAAGAAACAATTTTAATTATAAAAATTAAAATAAACTTTCATAATATAAAAATTAGAAATTATTAATTGTGGTACTATTGTTATGTAAATTTTACATAATAAGACACAGTTGTCGTTTTCTTACAAATAAAAAAAGTCGCCATAATAAAACACACCCAGAAGCCATTACACAGAGATGGTTTCGAGTTGTATTTCCTGATGCTGAGAAAGATGAAGGTGATGATGATAAAGTAAAACGCCCATCAAAAGTACAGTTTTAATTTTTTATGATATGTCGATAATATATGATAATAAAGTTTATAAATATAGTAAATGTTTATTTTTTTAATATTTTTTGAACGTTGCGGTAGGACACAATTAGTATGAGTCAGTAAGCACATATTATAAGAAAATAAATTGTAAATTTGTAAATACACCATTTTCCCCACAAACATTAGTAATTAAATTCAAATTTAAAAATGTGCACTACGGAAAATCAGACAAAATAGCCACTGCTAATGTTGTTATTCTAAAGACTAACTAAATATGCAGTATATTTTTTAATTAATAAGGAATATTAATAACAATAAAAAAAAAAACCAAAATGTTTGGAAAAGTTTATTGAAGCATAATGACATATATCTTAACGTATTTCCTAAATTTTAGGAAAATCTCAAGACTCAATTTTTTTTATAGGTATTTAAAGTTGAAATTTCAGTAAAATTAATAATTAAAGTAAGTATTTATATGGATTCTTCCTATTATACTCGTATTTCAATATTTTATAATAATGTTAAATAAAATTGACAAAATATTTTATGATATGGGCATTTAGGTGATAAGGGATTTTATGAGTATTTGTATTGAACTTGGACTTGGAGACTTGAAAATTTTATAGGATGTTTATTTATGTACTATATGTGTACCTATATGTGTGATAAAATTTAAATATTGAAGACTGTAGGGGCCAGTCTTATGACAATGCTGCTAAATGAGCGGCAAGTATGAAGGATTACAAAGTTATGTGAAAAAAAGAATAATTTGGCTATCTATATTCCATGTACTGCCCAATAATTAAATGTAGTTGGTGTGCATAGACGCATAGTGTAGATTGTTGCAATGAAGCAGTGAGTTTTTTTGAATTTGTTCAAATGTTATACAATTTTTTTAGTGGTTCTACACATCGTTGGAAAATTTTAACAGAAAAATTAGAAAAAAATAGTAAAAATCAAGTAAGTGTACTAAAGGCATTAAGTAATATACGATGGTCTAGTCAATTTGATGCTTGCTATGTTTTGATAAAAAATTATTATACAATTATTAATGTGTTAGAATTCATTTGTGATAGTAATATTGAGAACGGTGACACTAAACGAGATGCAAAAATTTTATTAAAATCTATATTAAAAAAAGAAACTGGATATTTGGCTATTTTGTGGAATTACCTATATATTAGAACGGTGCAATAAAACATCAATTGAACTTCAAAGCAAAATAGTTGATCCATTAAATAATTATTTTATTTAAACTTTAAAAATATATGAAAATAACTTATGAACATTTAAAATATTATATTATGTGTTATTTATTTTTAAATATTTTACACTTGTAACATACCTATATAATTTAAAAGTATTTTCAATTATTTATGGTGTTTAATTCTTGGGACCTTAATGGGGCCCATTTTAACTATTTGCCCCAGGGCCCATTATTCTATAAATCCGGGCTTGGAGATGTTCAGGGCGATCCCCCGTTCACTAAAAAAAAATTAATTTAATATGGTTCTATGTCAAAATCGCGAAAGCAAAATCTCATATGTAAAATGAGTTCGCCCCCCCCCTTTATCTAGAGCTGGATCCGTCCCTGATTTATTATTGAAACAGTATTTGTAAACACTAAAATAAGGGTCTCCGAAGAAGTAGGTACTTTTATTATTTAATAAATATCCAATTAAGAGCTTAATGAAAATCACTGTAGTTCATTAAAAAGTTAACAAAATTAAAAATGACAAAGGAATATAATTCTTATAATTTTTTTACCTATTTTTTGGTGTAAATAAATATATAGCATGTCATTTAAAAAAAAAAAAAAATAAAATTTCAAAAATCAACAAGATAAAATTTCTTATTTTTATATAAAAACAAAGTGTTATTAGTTGTATATATATTGTAAAAAAAAAAAAAAAATGTGAAAAAGGATTAAAATTGACCAAGAAAATGCGTATATTAAGTTATTTGAATCACCCTGTATATATAAACAATTTTCTGATTGCCTTTAATGAATTCCTAAACGTCTGGACCAATTGCGACGAAGTTTGGTACAGAGATATATTAGTCTTATGGGAAGAAGACAGGTTAAGTTAAAAAGTGATTGGCCCAACTCCGGTAGGAGCGTATACAAGTATTATATAAGATAATCATTTATTGCGCCACTTGTTCTGCTTGAACTAAATAAATATTTTCTAAATATGAATAAATTAATTATTTTGTCTATATAAATTTCGATCAATAAAGTGGACGTAAGATTGAATATATAATAGAAAGAAAAGAACATCTATTAACATTTATTAATGATAATAATTAATAATATATAGGATATAGCTTTAAGTATTACTTAAGCATGGTATTAATCAACCTTATAAATTGTTTATTTAAGTAATGCTTATTCTTTTCTTACACAAAAGTATTGTTTATGAATATCATTTAAATCATAAGTATAGCTTAAGCTAAATTTTTTCTTAAGTACCTATCGTCTATGAATACTGTATATGAAAATTTTTATGCTAATTCTGATTCTAGTGGTGCTAAAGTCCCCCTGCACCCCCTAGTTGCGCCTATATCTAACTTCAAAATTACATGAGTTATCGTTAAATATTGAAATCGAATTCGTTGAAATTTCAATTTTCGTGAAAAATGCCGTTTTTTCGTCATTTTTTTCGTCGTTTTTTCTATCGCATAGGGTCAGATCCAATATCAGTAATACGTAATAATCCGTATAAATACTTTAAATATTGATTTTACTGATATTTCAATTTTAAACAATTATAAAAAAAAAAAAATTGAGAATAGGGATTTTTCTAATATTTAGGTATGATGTTTAGTAATATATAGGTATACTTCAGTAAAAGTTTCAGGCCTTAATACCAAAATTGCCAATTTCATCAAACATTATATACATAAAAACGAGAATTTTACAAAATATTCAGTCCAATATCTTGTAGAAAAGTTAACGTAACGGTTCCAAAATTTTATCACATATATTCATATATTATATAGTATTTATGTTATTTTATTACCCAAAAATATTTTCAAGTCTCTAACTTCAAAATTGGCTGAGTTATCGTGAAATATTGAAATCGAATTCGTCGAAATTTCAGTTTTCGTGAAAAATGCCGTTTTTTCTATAGAATAGGGTCAATTTTGAGAAATTCGAAATATGACCTAAATGAAGTACCAACTACATCCACTTGCCAGCCGGAAACATGCTATTCGTGAAAATCGGAGCATAATTTCGGGTATTAAAAATGTCTACAAACATAAAAAAGACACACATCATTGTTAAACCAATACATTCTTCGCTAAGCTAAAACTATTCTGAGAGAAACTCATTACAGATACCGACATTGATATGAATTGTTTAAATTTCAGATTTTCAGCTTATTGACGTCAATCGAATCATTAGTTTTAAAATAAGAACATGAATATTTCCATAAAAATCAGTACGTAACAATTAATAAACTATGATTAATATTTTCTACATTCATAATAATTGTGATATAAGATATAACCATTACTTATTAAATAATAATATTATATTATATAATAATATTACCAATATTATTGGTTTACATATTAAAAAGTTAGTTACTTACAAAGTTCATTGTAATGATTTCACCAGTCGTAAAAAATGCAAAGCATAAAAAAATAAATGAAAAAGTATTTCGGTGAACTACTGGTCAATCATCAGAAGTTATATTAGATTCAGTAGGACACCGACATACTCCCACGGATCTCTTATGTTTTCATTAATCGTATTTTAGATATCTTTAATACTTCAACATTGGATTCCCCAACCAATTCTACGATTATAACTTCCTACGAACCCTATTATAATCATAGAATTAGAAGTTTATACTTATCACATGGCATTGCCATTCGATTCTATCATGTTAAGATTTTAAGGGATATTAACATGAGAGAATCGGAAGAGTAGAGAACCAACGTTACGATCGTAGAGATATCTAAGATACGCGAAAGACAACATATATGCCTCCGTGAATGCCCACCGAAGAGAATATAAATAAATATTGCTTATATAGTTAATATATGATTTAATCGTTCTCAAAGGAGAGTTAAGCAATCAATTTTCTGAGTTGAGACCTTTAACTAAAATTATTATTTACGATTATGACCACTACACCGCGTTGTTATCGTATTAAATATAAATAATAATTCATTATGCGTTATTATTATTCATAATAATTAATTATTCATTATGCGTTTATAATTCCATACAAATTTTGGTTTAATTAAATAAATTAAAAATATTCTTGTATTATTCTAATATCTAATATTAAAAAAATCAAAATAAAAAATTAATATTATATATGATATTAATCATAAATAAAAAATTAAATATTGTGTAAATTAATATTTGATTACTTGTGTTTTTCTTATATTACTATCTAATTATGCAAAATAATTCACTACCTATCTATTGTTTTTTTTTTTTTTATATCAAAGTTAGATAAAGGCTGATAAAACTGTTTAGCCCGGGCCGATTTATAGACCCAGTCCAACCCTGTGAGGCAGCACCAATTTGCAATGATCCAAAAGATATAATTGGATTTTTTTTTTGAAATACTGTCAGCACACTTAAGGTTGTCTTCTTACATTGAGTTCTGATGCTCTCATTATAATTTTATATTTTACTACCACAGTCCACAGTCATAGATAGGTAGTACACAAACACAATTCAATAACAATCATTATTCCATAAATACCAATTTATTAATTTTATAATAAATAAAATTTTATTATAATTACGAGTTGCATTTCATAATAACGACTTGTGATAAACCGTAATAATGAGATAAAAAAACTTTATGGTTGGCCCTTCTACGCTTCCGTAATAATATGGTCTAAGTTTATATCATTTGATTATTATATTTATGAATAGACCTTTTAATCACTTTTAAGAGAGCCTAGATTAAAATTTTAATTAAAATTAAGATTTTAATCTAGGTTCTCTAGGTCTATGTATATATGCAAGATACAACGAAGTAATATGCAATGAGTTGATATTATTCCATGTAAAAAATTTGCCAGATATAATTTCCCCTCCAATTTAGTGTGTATAATACGTATCTGATTATCAACTATTTTTAAGTGAATTGTAAAAACTATACATATTATTCGGAAACAAAATTCCTTATATTTTTATACATTAATGAATATACAATATATTTATATATATATAAATTTATGAATTTACAATATAATCATTTTATGTTAATACAATTATTTATTATTAATATACTTATTATATGGAATTATTAACGAATCAGTTTTTATTCAACTATTATATAATATTTGGATAGGAATGGTAAATTAAACCAATAATATTGTGTGTATAAGTAGATTAATAAAATTAAGCAATGTTCAAAGTATTTTTGTATAATTAAAAAAATTCTACAAAACTAAATAATGCTTAATCAACAATATTATAATATTATACAATTTATACAATTTATACAATTTTTTTTTAATTGTTATTTAATTTAATTTTTCATATTTCATTCTTTCTTGAACACAGTCTTTGAAGAACACAGTTTCTTAAATAACAATAATTGATCGTACAATTAGTTACAATCATAAATTATACTTATAAAAATAACTTTTAATGAGTTTGTGCCTACTTTTATAAGTAAACTCATCAATTGATTGATATGATTAACAAATATTTTACATAAAATTATTACAATATTATATTAGACATAACAAATATTTCAATGTATAATTTTACAGTTATACACATTTATCACAGTTTTAAATAAAATAATATTTAATATTATCATATAGTATCCTACCTACTTCAAATAAAAGTGAATTGGCAGGAATAGTCATTGAGATTTTGGAGAGATTGAATACTAGTTATTTATTAAACTTTTACATCAATAATAACAAAATTTTAAATCTCTTTTGGTAATTTGTATTAGTGATTATTGTAATTTAGATAAAGTACCTAAAGCACAACCTTTCTGTTTTTGTCTATATTTAAATATAATTAATTAGATATGATAATTTAAAAGTTAGACTAAAAATTGTTGACAAATTTTAATATAAAAATAAAATTATACAAATATCCCATTTTCAAAATCTTGAATAAGTTGAGATTCTAATTCAAAAACATTGATCTTTGAAATAAGTTGTAGTGAATGTTTATCATTCACAGAGTATTTGCTGAGTGAATTTATATGTTCAAATGTAACAAACACTGATACGAGTTCTCTGTAACCATCGTTATTGATATCAAATACATTTACTAGAAAAAAAAAACAATATTTTAATAAATTATTTATTTAAAATTTACATTATATGTTTATGTTTATTTATATATATTATATATATATTTATATTTTGGATATATTTTCTAGACAATTATATAAATTATAAATATAATAATAAATATAAAAATATAATAAATTTATAAAATAAAAATAAGTTTCATTAGTACATGGCAAACTTTTTATTTATATTTTTAATATATCAATAAATTAAACATTATTTAAATATTCAATTATTCGACAAAACTATAAATTAATTCTACACATAAATTACACTTTATTTTTCTAACACTATTTCCTCAATTGTAAATTAATAGATAATTATTTTTTTTATTAAAATGCTTAGATAAATCTTTAGTATGGAATTACATACATTGTGAAGATAATTAGAAAGAATTGATTAAATAGTTTGGGCAGGTGAATGACAAATACAAATGACTCAGAAGTAGTGAGAGAAGTTATTAAAAATAATGAATAAAGCCAAGGAGAAAATAGATTGTAGAAAGAAAATTAATGCAAAAAAAAAAAAAAAAAAAAAAAAAAATAGAGAAAATGGTTGGTGCAAATGAACAATTAAAATTATTTTATAAAGATGTAGAATAGGATGGCCAAACCCATATAACGTTTGGCAATATAAAATAGATTTTATTTTTTGATTGCTATACTTTATATAAAGTTATTAAAATGAAATATAAAATAATATCACACAATTTTAACATTTATTTTTTAATTAAAAATGAGTACCTATAAAAATATCAATATAATATATTCTTGACTTAATATTTAATTGTAAAATTATACTTACATGAATATTTTTGATATTCTAATTTTGGTTGGCAGCTAGTCTCATTGGTACATACTTGTAAAATTTTATTTAAACAAATGGTCTTAACATGAAAATCTTCCACTCTAGATGAATTATACACAATTACTATTATTTCTTCATGAATATTTTCAACTTTAACAAGTTTCATATTATTCTAAAAATAAAAAAATAAATTTTTTAAAGTAAATCATTATAGAAAACATATTACATTTTAAAATATCAAAAATGTTTTGATATTTTTAAAAGCTTCATGTCCTATTCTAACAATACAACAATATTGTGGATAACAAAAATGAGAGACCAATCAATTTTCAAACATAAGTTATTAGAAATTAATTATAAATATGGTAAGTTTGAAAATTTATAATTATTTATTAGTTTATTACTATATTATATTCTATACAAAAGTAAAGTACTAAAAATAATAAAATATATATTTCAATAAATTATAAATATTTTTAGTATAAATATTATACAAAATAAATTAATGTACTCACCTCATCAGTAATATTATCCCAGCGCCATAATTTAATAACAAATCCAGAGATATTATTGCGTAGTTCTAATGTCACCGGTTTCATTACATAAGCACGATCAATATTTGTAGACCAAACTGTTTCTCCAAAATTATTTGTTACGTTCATAACAACTTTACACTTGGTCGGACAATTATAATGACTGTTAATTACATTAAGACAATAATGTTCAAGTGGAAATTGATTTTCATCGCCTTGATCATGTTTTCGTTCTATTTGATGAATAGAATCAGGTATCCAATCCCCAGTACAGTTTAACATTGTTTTAATTGGTACTGTTTCTATAGGATCTAAATAAAAATATTCATATTAAAAAAAAAAAATTATATTAACAATTTTAAATTATACTAACCAGTACCAGAATTTGTACGGCAATAATATACTAATGTCATATCATATTTTAAAATAAGATCAGTCATTTTAGTACAATTATTATTATTGATATTATTGATCATATCTTTTCCACTTTTACCAGATACAATTGCTAGTGTAGATACATTATTCTTTTGTTGTATAAAAGCCATTTCATTTACACCATCAGAATTGCAATCAGGTATAATAACAGGAAACTCCATATAAATTATATCATTTTTATTGTATAATTTAGTAGTATTTGATTCTAACCCACCTTTAGTATGTTTCCAAATAAACTCACCTATAAAAAAAAATCAATCTGTAATATTATAAAGATATACCTACTTAAATCCACAAAATCTTAATTAAATAATAATTAAATAATTTAAAATGTAATAACTATTTTAGAGAAATAGTATTTTTATTATGAAACAAAAATTACTCATAATTAAACATAATAATTCAAATAAACAATGTTACTTTAAATTTTATAAAATTTTCTTCAATAGTCATCTTTTATAAAAAAAACTCATTAATATTTCTTTGATTAAATTAATGTTTTAGTTTTAAATTAATTAAAATAACATAATATAATTAATATTAATATAAATATTTAAGCAATACATTTATCAAGAATAAAAAATAAAATAAAATTTAGGTAATTACAATATTTAAATAAGTCTGCAACATATAAATATAGTAAACCACTTAAACCCTTTTTTATTTAAAAAGAGAAATATTAAATTTATATATTTAACATTACATCTTTAAATAAAAAAATTTTGACTTATTATTAAAGTAATACTATTTATATGACTATATTACAACAATTAAACATAAAATAAATAAACAGTAACAAATATTAACAGTTAAAAATTAAAGTGATGAAAAAAACATTAATTTTTTTCTTTAAATTCAAATTTATGAAATTTTAATATATAAATTAAAAATGAAATATAAAAAGTTGTATAAGTAGTTAGTAGTATTATAAAAATAATTAAATTCAAAATTTTAATTTTAATAATAAATATATTTATTATAAAATTATTAAAAAAAAGTTTAAAATATTAATATTAATTAATATACCTTTATGTTTACTGGATATAACACCTAATAAATTCCCATTTGACGTTCCTACTATACAATACACATCACTATTCTTTTTTAATTCATTATTTAGTAATTTACAATCTATTTTATCTGGCAATGGATTAATACGTTTATGCCACATTTCTGTAACCATTGTTGTATCTATTTGTAATAGACCACCACCATCAGATGGAAACCGTTCTGTTCGAGGTGGTACATTTTGACTATTGAGAATTGAACCTCGTACTAAGAATACCATCTGTGAGAGTTTTTGGTTTGACTCGATTATGCTTGGATTACCATACAACTCTATTGATACAAAATTATATTTATACATGAAGCATAATGAATTATCTTAAAAATTAATATTTACCCATGTCTTTGAAAACTGAACGAGACCAAAGTAGTTTATCCTTTTTTGTTGATATGCATTTGGACCATTCACATGGCACTACAATTAGAACAACAATAATAGTTATAAAACAAAGTGAAATTGAAAGAATAAACATAATGAATCTGATTGGTGACATATTATGAACATTAAATATGAATTCTTCAAATTTTGTTTTTTGATTATCCATTAAAACTGATTTTGGTCGATTTGTTGGTGTTGTTACCAATTGAATTGATTCTGTAATAAAAGTAAAATATATGAGTAAATAAATAAATATTTTAATAATAAAAGTAATAAAAGCAATAAAAGTATATAAGTAGGTAGGTAATAATAGTATTTTAAAATATTAATCTCTAAAGGTGGGTTCATACTTCAGTGGTTAGCGCGTAGCGTTATCATTAAAAGTTGAATTATTTCAACATTTAAATTCGTAGCCAGCGTTTATAATCAATTTGTCTTTTTCATTTCTCGTCTGTGATTGGTTAACGCTTAAACGCTACATGATAAACGCCGAAGTGTGAATCCACCTTTACTCTTTTTAATAATACAGTTATCTTATCACTCATAATTTTGTATTCCGCATAGGGTCTAGTGGTCTACCGTGATCGGTCAAGGTTGATATATCAAGGTCAATGAAACCATTGCATTCGAAAAAAGGATTTTAAGCTAAGTTCTGTCAAATATAGGCATTCGGCGACCAGGGATTTTATGAGCATTCATATTGAACTTAGAGACTTGAAAATTATATGTGTGATAAAACATTGCATTTTAAATATTTAATAAAAACTGTCAAAATTTAATCTATACCTACATTATCTGACTGAACTTCACTCAGAATCGTTTTTTCGAATGCAATGGTTTATCATTGCATTCAAATTCTAATAAATAATTAACACTATGATTTGCACACCTGTATCCCTGCAGCAGGATTATCAGCTCTTCTTTTTTACTTATTTATTAGTCAGGAAGACAGAATATTAACTAAATAATATGCAATATTAAAATATTATTATTATTAAGTTTTTATATACAGTTGATTTTACCCTAGTATTTTCTTGGTATAATATTTATTTGCTTAGTATTGCTTGAAAATATTGTTACATGACGTAATAATTAATTTGTTATGAACTAATAAAAAAAAATCTAAATTTAATAGTTTGGCGTAAGCGCCTATTTTTTTATAATGCTTTTAAAATAGGTTGTAAGTGACAAAACTTAAATTTAATTAAAAAAAAAAAAAATAAGCATTATTATTTTAAAGGAATAAATATTTGGTATAAATACAAAAAAAAAAAAAAAAAAATGATAGTTTGTAAATAAAGAAAAATGTAATCTCCCTTTAAAAGTTTTTGGGCTCTCCTGAACAATTTGGTTTATTGTGCTTATGGAAATTAGCCTGCAAACAGTTGATATTTCATAGATATTTTATTTTACTTACTACAAAAAAAAAAAAAAAAAAAAAAATAAGCAATTCTAGATACTATATTAATAATTAATAAAATATATATTACAAATTTTAATCATTTTACTGTTGTAAATCTATAATTTTACAACACATAAAGTTATATTACAAATGCAATATTTAAATAATCCAATTACATCACTATGTATACCGGGATATACCTATTTCTATTTTTTTTTTTTTTTTATCAAAATAACATAGGTATATTAAATAATATATTAATAAGTTATACAAAAATTAATAAATATTGGGTAGGTATAGTAAAATTATTAAATTGTAATTAACCATAGGAATGTAGGTATGTTTAATTAAATATTTTCAAAGATAAAAATACAAAAATATAAAATAACAATACTTGTAATTTTATTTTTTGAAAAAAAAACATATTATATATAGGTATTAGTAAATAATTATATTCAATTAAATCCAATATTTTAAATAATATATCTATATATTACAAAAAATATATAAATAAAATTAATGATTTAGCTCAGTTTAGAATTTTAGATTGATTAATAGGTTTTACTATAAAATGTACAATAATCTTCATTTTCAATAGACGTCTTAAAATACTAAAATGAATAGAAAAATAAATACCTATATAATGAAGTATTATATGGGAAATTTTTTTTTTAAAAATTTGCAAGTAGATAGGTACATCATAATTCGAATTTAGTGTTATAAGACTGGCACTTTGTAGGTTTATGTATCAGTATATTTTTCCCTATTGGCTTTCCAGTCATACATAAGTTGAACTCAGTCACTCAGTTTTTGTCTTTAAAAAAAATACTATTCCAGTAAAACGAATAACGATAGACAATCAATATAGTTTAGTATACAAGCGGTCCTTAAAAATTTTACAAACATAAAGACACGTAATAAAACAATCAATAATCATTACACTAATATTAGTCGTCATTGCACAAACGTTCTGTAAAACGATATATAGGTAATATTATAATGGTACGATACCTTTGACCGGTTGGTCCATCGTCATGTCAGGTCGAGGTGCGAGGACGGTAAACGATAAATTATTGTACGGATAGTGAAGTTAAATCATTCATTGGGTTCGTTTTCATCATGATTTAGATAGGGAAATAAAATACTACTGGCATACCGTCGACTACGGTTTTGATCGACTGTGTAATATAAAAAACGCCGATAGCAAACGCGAACTTGTTATATCGTCTCGGGCCCTCGGCGAGAAAATGAGTAAATGACCGTATCGATTTTATCTGAAAAACGAATCAACCAACAAAAAAAGCTGAAACGCGAGCGTCAATAAAATAATAAATAATAATTAATAACTAATAAATAACAATTAATATAATTAATCTACTATTATATAAAATAATATATTACAATATAAATTGATCCACAATCGGTATCAGATTAACGAGAACGAAAATGATTATCATTTGATCACAGAATTTTTACACAGATTTGATATTGTGTTTTGTTGATAAACCATGAATTAAGATAGTACTATCTTAATTCATGTGATAAACAATATTCTTCGTGATAACTGTTCGTCTATGATAACGCGTCCGTCGGGAAAAAAAAACGAAGGTTTTTTTTTTAATACTAATTATTAATTAGTTATATAGCTTCTGATTAAGTAGTATGTTATTATTATATAATATAAAAATACCTATAGAAATATCTTAAAATATTGAAAATTTGTAGAATTTGTACACTGACAATATTTTTCAGTGGAATATCGAATATAACTGGTCATTTCTCGATTTTTCCTTATTGATATATAGTTTGAACTTTCAAGTTCGTGAAACTAAGCGGATTTCGATGTATAATTTCCGATGGAACACTAGAACGAATTTTTTTGGGAATATTCACTGCTGAACGTATTATTCATACTTTTAAAATGTTGCCTACTGATAACTGTTAATAATTATTTGTAATTAAAATTGATTTTTGAAAAAAAAAACGAATATTTATTAGAGTCATCAATTCAAGACTCACGAGTTTTTACTTTCTAGTTTTTACAATAGATATTACTTATGAGTGGCGTAAATAAGGGGGTTCAGAGGGTACGGTTGTACCCGGGACCAAACGTTTTAGGGGCCCCAAAATTTTTTTTAAAATTTTTTTTAACTTTATATTATATTTTTATATTTATATATATATATTTTTAATATGTATATTATAAATTTTGTTGGATAAAAATCGTATCGTTTTAACGTCGTTATAGCGGCAAAACAGTTAAATTTATAAATAAAATGCGTAGTTCAAATTGATACATCAGATATTATATCGCCCTTAGCAAACACAAAATCAAGGATGTTTTAATTTTTGGTACTGCATAATTTTATATTAATAATTTACGTATTACGTACATATATATATAATCATATACCGTACAATTTAATATTAATTTTATATCAATTTTGTAATTATTATTTAACCAATAATAAACATCAAACGTAATAAAAATAATATTAAAAATTTTTCTAAGTTTTTGACTAATTTATGGTTTTTATATTTTTATCTTAACATTAATATTATTGTACAGTGGAAGGGGCCTGTAATTATTTATGTACCCGGATCCAAATTTTGAAGTTACGCTACTGTTACTTATTACTATATTAGTATAATACATTACTAAAATACCTATACTTATTTGATTAAATATAGATTTTATATTCTGAGTGGAACGAAGAATGTATTGGTTTTACAATGATTTGTGATTTTTTTTGTTTTTATACATTTAAAGAATTATTAATTCTTCAAAATCACGAAATATTCAAAATCCTATATTTTGTAGAAAAATTAATGTAACGATTCCAAAATTTTACCACATATATATACTCGTAATACCCACGTACCTACTTTTTTTTTAGTACATACCCTCAAAATAATTTTCAAATCTCTAACTTTAAAATGGCCTAAGTTATCGTGAAATATTAAAATCGATTTCGTCGAAATTTACTAATAACTTTGATTGTAGTGTACTCGTATGTCAATTAATAATTTTTAAAAAAAATTTTTTCTATATACGAGTACACCGCTATATACCCGTGAATTGCTCAATAAGAGTATATCTAAATATTGAGCAAAAAATTATAAATGACTAATACCTAATTTAATCCTTGCATCAAACTCCCTTTGCAAATTAGTCAAACTTAAACTGAATAAGGTAATTTTTTTTTTATAAAAATCATAAATGAGAAAATAATAAAAAAAATTATTGAACAAATATAAAATGTTAAATTTTATTTATTACTAAAAAAAAAAAAGATTGAAATTTTGAAAATATAATGTAGAATTATTATTATTTCATATCTTAATTAAAAAATATTTAAATTTAAAGTTTCAAATTTCGTTGAAAGTAAATTGCTTCATTGTCAGCACCACATAAGAGTTGTTGTTTTTGTATATCCAACGAGTTTATAGGAAAATAAATTGGTTTTATTAAATCCTTTACTGTTAATTTGGTTTTAACTTTGTCTGTATTTACCCAAAAATTTGAATACTCAAAATCCTCTGAAAATTAAAACACAAATTAATTGTAATGTAATGAAATAATACAATATAATTTAAAAAGTTTTATCAGTTTATCAATTATTATAAATAGATATAAATCAACACACCAGGATCATTGCGACACATATATGATTTTTTAGAACTCCATTGTAATAGTCTTCCTCCAAATGAACATGAAAATAAATGATCTGGTTCTAAAGGATGAAATGCCAATTCAGTAAGTGGCGATGTATCACCACTACTCATTGTTGTTAATAATTTACTGACTCTCATATCCCAAACACCAACATCTCCTTCTTCAGAACCAGTAAAAATAAAATGTTTTTGACTGGGGTGTTGAGCAATGCATGTTATAGGCACTTGAAACTGAAAACAAAATTTTTACATTTCATACAAAATATTTAATATTATTATTACCTGAGTGAAGTTATTGATGTTAGCTGTAATGCTGTCATTATTAACTCTCAAAT
Organism: Tetraneura akinire; assembly: GCA_021307375.1. Lineage (NCBI taxonomy): Eukaryota > Metazoa > Arthropoda > Insecta > Hemiptera > Aphididae > Tetraneura > Tetraneura akinire. The sequence goes on from JAIUCT010000089.1 coordinate 901,187, forward strand.
CCCAAAGTTTCATTTGGCTAAGTGAATTACAACAGAGTATTTCGGTTTCAGTTAGGAAACAAATACAGGTTAGAGGTGAACTACTTACATCTTCTAAATAATCAGAAATGCAATAATAAAATATATTTTGTAAATATAATAAATAGAAATATTAAAAATTCACTTACCCATAACTTGGTGAATTTGTTTGGTGTTCAATGAAATAATGTTAATTTTATAATCTTCACCAATTGTTGCTAATGAGTAGTTACAAACAGCAAGATCCTTACAAGAGCATCCCTGACTTTCACTATAAATAATTAATTTTAGTGTTATTGGTATCAGTTACATAATATTACATATTTACATTTTAAGAATAATATTATAATAGGTATTGATTATTTAATACTAAAATTAAAATTTTGTTGAGTACCTAATAATTATTTAAATGTTATTCAAATAGTCATTTTTATAATTTAAATAATTTGTAACAATTAAAATATTCAATCTCTTACGAAATGATAAAATAAAAACTTAAACATTGAATTTAAAAAAGAATACAAGCAACATCAACCGCAGAATTAACTGCTGTGGAAGGGATACAGGTGTGAAGAGGACAGTGATGAATTTTAATTACAATTTGAATGCAATAATAAATCATTACATTCATGGAACAATTTTGAGTGAAGTTCATCAGAAAATTTTTTGTATTGAATAAAATATTTACATATATACAGTCTCTACAATTTAATATAAATGCCCATAAATATCCAAATCTAACAGTATTTTGCTCAGAATCATTTTTTGAATCTAATGATTTATTATTCATTCAAATTGCACCTAATCAAAATTTAACACTATACTTTTTACACCTTTTTTTTTAAAAAAAAAAAGTTATTATTTGGAACTGAAATATGAGCTTCAAATGCTTCAATAAAAATTTAATTATTAATATTTTAAATAAAATAAACCTCAAAAATTGATCATCTAAAAATTTAAAGTACTAAAAGAAATATTTTCATGAAAATTGTAACTTTACCTATACATTAATATATTTGATTTTTAAAATATACTATTAAAACAATATTTATTTAAATATAACAATAGTAATTCATTTAGGTTACGAAAAATTATTATTAATATTTATTAAAATTATTTAACTATAATATTTTAATACATTGATTAATAATAATATATTATAATAATATAATCTATTTATTTATAATCTATAAGGTACAAAATTGGTTGTACAAATTCTGAAATGTACAACATAAGTGTAACATTAATAAATTTTTGGTATACCCAAATGAATGTAGATTTTCCCAAGTTGACATTTCTTTAAGATGAATGTTAACCGCTTCATTCTCACCAACGATACGATACAATTTTACTGTTCCATTATCTGTACTAATAGCTACAAATTTATTATCTAAAAACTGAAAAAAAATTCATAAGAATAAATTTAACATATATGATGTAAGTAATTATTATATTAAGTATTAATATTACTTTAATTTGGGTAATATCTCCATATTGCAGTTTAGAATCCAAAAGTTTTGGAGGGAAATCTTTAACTGATTCTTCATCTTTAGATGTCAGTCCCCACAATTCG